>CM072520.1:7106105-7108605 GCA_036898135.1 Oncomelania hupensis | reverse complement strand
ATAATTATGTTTTTTAAGTATTTCCCCGCGTTAGTAGTTCGGGCGTGTACGTGCCCACAACTGACAATAACGTTTATATAACAAAAAAGTTTGTTTGTTCTTAATGTGCTATTGTATAATTATATAATCTTTGGGATCTTTAGCTTTTATTCACCTTAAAAAAACTTTTATTGAGCATGTACTGACAAAAAAACCACAATGTTCTTCAGATTTTGGTTGTGTTAGATATAGATCTGTTGACACCACATTTGTTTTGAAAACTGTGCGAATCTCACTCAAATTAATGTTATTTTTTAAACATAATTCCATTAATTGTTATATTTGTGTGGGATTGTTGTAACTGTTTGCCTTGGGACTGGGTGGCATGCCACCTAATGTGTTGAAAGAAGCGAGCGAGGCGTTGTATTTTTCTCTTTGTTTACTTTTTAATAAATCTTAAGAAAAAAGCACAGTGCAGCAGTTTGGGAAAAAAAAGTGAACAGTACTACCATTTGTAAAAAGGAAAGTCGAACAGGGGCGGACTTTTATCGTCCTGTAAGCCTATTCTTTGTAAGATCCTGGAATATTTTGTGTGCGGAATACTGTTGTCAGCATGGTTTTGGAAGAGGCAGTCTATTAGAAGTGATGGAAGATTTTCCTGAAATGTTTATTAATAATAAAGGCTTTGATATATTTAATTTAAAGTTTTCAAAAAGGGTTCGATTTCACTATCTCGACTTTTGGCCAAAATTGAGTGTGAGATAGTTTTGTTAACACAACATTTGCGCAAGACATTATTTGAAAATTTCGCGAATCTCACTGGAGCGGCTTATTTATAGCTACTTGTGGATTTACACATTATTTTTATTTTTCAAATATGCTTTCATTAAATGGTAACTGCTTGCATTGACGTTTTTGCTTGTTCAATAATGTTGGTGTTACTGTTCTGCCTTGACAATAGTATGTATTGTCGGCTGCAACTTTCATTTCCGCAGTGTTCTGTTAAGCCATAGAAAATGGTTATTGGCTTTGTACATCTTAGTGTTAGGAAACTGATTGTACTTTAGGAAAGAGTTAGAATCTAGATGTACAGACCAAAGTGTTATCCATGAATCAAAGACAATAAATTAGTCCATTCTGTATTCTAGATTTACGTATCCTAGAATTTATCTTCCTATTATTAACCAAGCGATATAGAAGCACGTCTCTACTCTAAAAAATCAATTCATGATATGTTAATGGTTTAGGTTATGATTGATGTCCGACATTTTGTTATCACCTTTTTTACTTAATGTATAAGCTAGTTCACTGCACTAATCTCGCAAGGGGAAGGAACCCAAACTAAGTCAACCAAGTGCCTATTACTTTGCCACTTCGTATTTTATGGGTTGCATTTTACAAGCAAATGATAATCGACATTTTGTTGTAATGATCACTGTTTGTACCGACATTTTTACAAAACTTGCAATTTTTTTTAAAATAAATGAACCCTGCATTTTATTGCCATATAGAAATCATTGCGATTTCTCAATTTTACGAAAAGTCACCATTTATTTTCATTGTGATTGGCGTTTGATTGCGTCATTCTCGAACTTTCTGCATTTTTCGAGATTATTGAGAGGATATAAAAGAAGTGCAGTCCATTTGTCAAGAGGTGTTTTTTGTGGCTGTTGTTGTTGTTGTTGTTGTTGTTGTTGTTGTTGTTGTTTTAAAAGCGATTTTACATGCAGTGGTTGATGTTTGCTGAATAAAGTTGGAAATCTCTATAACGAAAACTCCTGAGCTGAGTGAACGGAGCGCTTGGATAACGAATTCAAGTTACACAAGATTCAAGTATTAGGGCTGAATCCACTATTGACGTAATAATAATAATAATAATAATAATAATAATAATAATAATAATAATAATAATAATAATAATAATAATAATAACGGATTTTTATATAGCGGGTACTCCAGCCTATGACCAGACTCACCACGCTTTACATAGTCATTACATATAAATACATGCACTCGATGAAACATCACTTTTGCTACAATACACCAAAAGACGGGACAGTAAAGGTACAGACTATTTACAACTATGTACATAAATTACAAAAAAGACAAAAATATACTTTTACAACAATGTACACAAATGACAAAAAAGAGAGAAAATAGAATAGCAAAAACCTGTTCACAGCTATTTATTATGCCCGGTTAGCCCCAGGAAGAAAAACAGTATAAATATTTACAGCCGTTTATACACTTACGGATCAGACATAGACAAAAGAGGAGAGAATGGCAGCGGGATACAAATCAATCTGAATAATGCAGTTTGAAGAGGTGGGTTTTGAGGGCCTTTTTGAATGCTTGTGTTGATTGTATGTTGTGGATATGGGAGGGAAGGGAATTCCACTGCTTAGGTGCGGAGTAAGCGAATGCACGTTGGCCGTATGTCTTAGTGCGGGTGACGGGAACCTTGAGTGTGCGAGTGTCAGCAGAAGATCTTAAAGTGCGTGAAGGGGGGTATACAGACAGT
>CM072520.1:7043605-7098605 GCA_036898135.1 Oncomelania hupensis | reverse complement strand
AAAGAGAAACATATTTTGGTTCAATACCTTTCAAAGAGATTTTTAAAATATGTAACGGTCAACACCTGTTTCAATTTTTACATGATGTTGGTTTGTTTTATCGCATATAAATCATATCGACATGTTTTGTTTAGTTTGGATTTTCACACCGACTCAACCAAAGCTTTTAGGTTTTGAAGCTAGTTCAGCCAGGCTAGCTATAAATAGCTTTGCCAGTGCTCTTCTTTCCTATCCTTTCACTGAAAGGGAGGGTGTAGGCAAGCTATAAATAGCCCGCAGCCAGCAAAATGTGGGATAACCTAAGAGTGCTATTCACATAGGCATTGAGCTGCTGTGTTTTATTGATAGGACTGAATTTAGTTATTTAATTGACGAAAGAGAACATATTTTTAATACATCAGTTTTAAAGAAGACTTTTAAAGAGGTGTCATGTGAAAGTTTGTTTGAGTATTTAAGAGTAACAGGCTTGTTTTTTAAGATTTGAAACATTTTATAATATTTTAAGATAAAGTCTCTCTGGTCCTGATTTGGCTCGTAAGAGCACGCTGGACCTAAAGCAATAATCATGTAATGTAATGTAATTGGACAACACGATGACCTGCTCACAATAGTGAAGAAACGAAAACTCCGATGGTATGGCCACGTCATCAGATCATCAGGCCGTGCAAAGACCATCCTGCAAGGCACGGTGGAAGAAGGCAGAAGAAGAGGGAGACAGAAAAAGAGATGGGGGGCAACATTCGAGAATGGACTGGCTTGACACTGAGCGAAGACATGAGGGTTGCTGAGGATATAGAAAGATGCAGTACGCTGGTTAAACGATCATCTGTGGTGCTCCAACGACCACCGAGTTATAGGATATGATATGATAGGACATAACTGAAATGCAATGTAGTACATAACTGAAATACAATGTAGTACATAACTGAAATACAATGTAGCACATAACTGAAATTCAATGTAGTACATAACTGAAATACAATGTAGTACATAACTGAAATACAATGTAGTACATAACTGAAATACAATGTAGCACATAACTGAAATACAATGTAGCACATAACTGAAATACAATGTAGTACATAGCTGAAATACAATGTAGTGCATAACTGAAATACAATGTAGTAGTAGCACATAACTGAAATACAATGTAGTACATAACTGAAATACAATGTAGTACATAACTGAAATACAATGTAGTAGTAGCACATAACTGAAATACATTGTAGTACATAACTGAAATACAATGTAGTACATAACTGAAATACAATGTAGTACATAACTGAAATACAATGTAATATCTAATTGACGTGAACTAGGCGGCCGCTGCACAAACCTTTATTGACAAATGTAGTCTTTGATTGATGTATGCCTACGATTGATGTATTGTATGCCTACGATTGATGTAATGTATGTGTTACGTTGAAACGCGAACGAAAGTATGTCGGAAGCGTGTACGATAGATCTAATCGTTTCGTTTTGCAAAGTATTCAATAATGGAGTTTATTTACCTTTGATTTGAGTTTGCATTGTTGTTAGGAGAGGCTTTGTATAACGTTGATGATTTGCGTTAGTCGATATTGTTGGAGAATCTTCTGGATCCGTTTGTTTACTAACGATCGAAGCTTCTTGATGGACGTAGATACTGGAGAACATTCTTTTGACATGTATGACGTAAGTCAGTGATGACGATCTTTTATTCGATTGGTGGCAGTGCGTCATTTCTACGGTATTCGAAATCTTTCCGGAAAAGAGAGAGGTTATTTAATCGTGTGCCAAGTTGCTGTTGAGATAGTGTTGTTGTTGATAGTGAAGCTGGAGAGTTGCTGTGAAAGTTGTTGAGTTGAGTTGAGAATTGTATGCAGTTGTTGGTGTGTGCTGAATAAAAGTGGAAAACTTCATACGTCGACTTTGTGACTTGTACGCTGTTTGGACGGGTTGCGTGAATAAACGAATCTGAGTTACACAACTATCAGGAATTCAAGCATCGGGGCTGAATCAGATACTGATAGAAAACACCATCATCGAACCGAGTGTAACATTTTGGGGGTCAAGCCGCGATTCACGCCATAGCCAAGGGTTCAACTGCTACAACAAGCGAGTCAACGTTACGAGAGGCAGTCATCGAGGGTAGCCGCCAACGAGTTGCGTCGAGAGGGGCCAACATACTGGGACTACATCACCGATAGGTTCGGGTTGACTGCAAGGGCGTGTAGTCGCCGAAGAGTTGCTTCGTGAGCGAACAACAGAGCGGGACTACGTAGCTGCCGCAGGACTACGTCGAGGGACAGTCTCGGAGCTACATCGCCAGTGTTACAGAGAGCGGCGAGCGGACGTCGCGTCTACTTCAGCACAGGAGCGTATACATCAACACCAGCGTGGTGCAGCGTCGCATACGACGAGGACAGCGGGGCCTGCGTCAGCGAAGGCGACTAGTGACAAGCATCAGCGCTACTGCAGAAAGCGTGCTGTTCTAGAACAGTCTAGAAAGGTACAGCACAGTCAAGAACTTTCCAGAAAAAGAACTCTACAGTCAAGAACTTTCTAGAAAAAGAACTTTCCAGAAAAGAACTTTCTTGAAAAGAACTTTCCAGAAGCATCAAGATGACTGACTTCTGGCAGAGAGGGGTTGAACTATAAAAGGCAAACAGCTGACGGAGTACGTCAAGTCTCAAGAGAGAATATGGCGCGAAGAAAGAGAAAGAGAATTAGAAGAGAAGCGTCTAGAAAAGGAAGAGCAGCGTCGCCGTGAAGAACGAGAATTAGAAGAGCAGCGTCGCCGTGAAGAAAGAGAATTAGAACAGAAGCGTCTAGAAATTGAACAGCAGCGGCAAGAAAAAGACAGAGAATTCGAGCTGAAGCGTCTTGAGTTCCAGCTAGAAATGGCGCGTATCCAAAACAATCAGCATGCGCCACAAGTCACCAACGACCATACGGCTCCTAAATTGCCAGCTTTCGTCGACGGGAAGGACCAGATCGACAGCTATCTGGCGAGATTCGAAAGGTTCGCCGAAAGCTCTAACTGGCAACCTCAAGACTGGGCAATTCGACTGAGTGCACTTCTGACGGGGCAAGCTCTCGAAGTTTACACCAGACTGTCGAACGATGACGCCAAAAACTACGACGTCTTGAAAGAGGCCCTATTGCAGTGCTACAACTTTACAGAGAAGGGCTACCGTAAACGCTTCCGTGAATGCCGGCCTAAGTCAGACGAGACGCCAAAGCAGTTTGTGGAGCGCCTGTCGTCATATCTACACAAGTGGGTGGAGTTATCAGGCGAAACGAAGTCTTACGACAGTCTCCATGACCTGATCGTGAAGGAACAATTTCTCAATGCCTGTCACAAGGACCTAGCGACCCACTTAGAAGAACAAAAGCTGCAGACGCTTAAAGATGTGACTGAGGCTGCTGAAAGATATCTCATCGCTCATGGGAAAACCCTGGGGCCACCCAGCGCGACGAAACATTTTCAGAAGACTGCAAACCATGGGAACCAGGTCCAAGGGAGCCAGACGAGCCAGAGACAGACGGACTCCACGCCTCCTCCCAGGGAAGGGCATTCAAGAGGCTGTTTCACCTGCAACGCTACAGACCACAGGGCGGCTAATTGTCCTCAAAACAAAAGTAGCGGACAGCGGAGCAGTACGGACAACGCAGCGGCGGGCAACCGGCAGAGGCGGTTTTCCAATCAACGGCAAACCAGTAGATCTGACCATCAAGTGTGCGGCGGGAGCGTCATTCTTCCGAGTGAGACCGAGCGCACAGCTACCCCTGCGGACGTGCAAGAGTGCATGACTGATGGCCAACTTCTCCTTGCCAACGGAAAATCCATCCCCGTCGTCGCCAGCGCAGCAGTGACCGTCCAGAACATGCCAGTTTCCAAGGGACGCGTTGGAAATCATGAAGTGACTGTTTTAAGAGACTCTGGCTGCAGTGGGGTCATCGTCAGAGAAGACCTAATCGCTAAAGAACAATTCACTGGCGATTCTAAATGGACACTTATGGCCGACAGCAAATGTGTGAGAGCGCCAGTTGCGAAGATTCATGTCAACACCCCTTTCTACATAGGCGAAGTCGAAGCGGTTTGCCTGAAGAAGCCTCTGTATGATTTGATGATCGGGAATATCGACGGCGCGAGACGACCCGACGACCCCGATCCAGAGTGGAGTCCTGCCTCAACTCAACACGTCGAAGTTGTGGAGGAGGATCCATTGCCGTTTCCCGATGGAGACCTTACAGAGCTGCTACGGGACAATGTGGTTACTCCGGCTCAGCCCTGCCGACCAGAGATCGTCGGTGCTGTTACTACCAGGGCCCAGGCCAAGAGAGACAAGGTGTCTACGCCACTGAAGGTCGCCGACAACTCCAAAGCTGCCATCGTGGACAGAGATAAGCTGATCCAGCTCCAGGAAGCTGATAGTACTTTAAACAAGTACAGGAACCGCCAAGACCACGTGACCAAAGGCAGTGGTACGGTCTATTTCGAGGTGAAGGCCAAGATCCTGTACAGAATCTTCCAGCACCCGAGGGTCAACGAAGGTAAACCACTACGTCAAGTCTTGGTACCGTTACCCCTAAGGCGCCAAGTGATGGAAGTAGCGCATGACTCAATCATGGGAGGTCACCTAGGCATCAAGAAGACGTCAGACAGAATCCAGGCGGTGTTCTACTGGCCAGGACTTCATGCGGACGTCAGCCGTTTCTGCCGATCATGTGACATTTGCCAGAAGACCATACCTCGAGGAAGGGTCCCGAAAGTGCCTATGCAGAGGATGCCTCTGATCGACCGACCTTTCAAGAGGGTGGCCTTAGACTTAATCGGCGAAATAAGACCTCCGAGTGAAGAAGGTCATCGGTGGGTACTGACTTTAGTGGACTATGCGACTCGGTACCCAGAAGCAGTGCCACTGAAGAAGATTGACACTGAAACTGTAGCAGAGGCACTGGTGGACATGTTCAGTAGGCTTGGAGTGCCTGAAGAAATTCTGACAGACCTCGGGACGCAGTTCGTCTCTGACTGCATGAAGGAGGTCAACAGACTGCTGAGCATCCGGCATTTGACTACGACACCCTACCATCCGATGTGCAACGGGCTTGTCGAAAAGTTCAATGCTACGTTGAAGTCCACCCTGAAGAAACTGTGCAGCGAGCAGCCCAGACAATGGCATCGTTACATCAACGCCTTACTGTTCGCCTACAGAGAAGTGCCGCAGGAGTCCACCGGCTTTTCTCCGTTCGAGCTGCTGTACGGAAGAACCATCCGAGGGCCGATGCACATCCTAAAAGAACTGTGGACGAAAGAAGTAGACACCCCAGAGGTGAAGAACAGCTACCAGTACGTGTTTGAGCTACGGGAGAAGCTGGAGCAGACTCTCGAGATAGCCAGAGAAAACCTGAAGAAGTCCCAGGACTGTGGAAAGCACTACTATGATCGAAGGGCTGTGAACGGGAAGTTCAAACCTGGCAACAAAGTGCTGGTGCTGCTACCTACCGATCATAATAAGTTGCTGATGCAGTGGAGAGGCCCGTACGAAGTGGAGACTGTGGTGGGGATCAACGACTATAAGGTGAAGGTCGGCCAGCATTCCAAAATATACCACGCCAACCTCCTTAAGCTGTACGTGGAGAGGCCGCCAGAGACTGTACATGCAGCAACAGCAGCTGAGATCGACAACAGCTTTGATAGCGAGGAACTGTTGGAACTTGGAGACTTCCACAGCAAAGAAGGCATCGATGATGTTAAGCTAGGACCAAGCTTGACGGAAGGTCAAAAGATGGAGCTCAAGGATCTTATGGGCGAGTTTCCCCATAGCTTCAGTGATGTCCCAGGCTCTACGACTTTGGTCGAACATGAAGTCCACACCCAGACCTGGAAGGAGCATCTGCAAACCTTGAGGGAGCTGTTCCACCGTCCCGCGGAAGCCAACCTGACCGTGAGACCCAGCGAATGCATTCTGGGAGCTGACAACGTCGACTGCGTCGGACATCCGACGGAAGAAAAAGACAACGGAGGATGCACTGACTCCAGGAAAGCCCACGTGATCGTCGTCTTTGACCCTGGGCCGATGACAACCGCAACTGACGAGGGCGTCGTTTCCTTGCGGATGAAAAAACATTGACCGTGTACATAAACTGTGAACATTGACAGTACCCAGAAAGACTTGCAGATAAGAAACATTGACTCTGTGTGAATGAACTGTGAACATTGACAATATCCAGACAGATTTGAAGATGAGAAACATTGACTCTGTGTGAATGAGCTGAGAACATTGACAGTGTTCAGACAGTCTGAAATAAGTCTTAATTCTGTACTTTGTTTGTGCATTACGTTTCAACGTTGTTGAAAGAAATTGGGTAAATTTCTTCTTGAGTGGGGGGTTATGTTACGTTGAAACGCGAACGAAAGTATGTCGGAAGCGTGTACGATAGATCTAATCGTTTCGTTTTGCAAAGTATTCAATAATGGAGTTTATTTACCTTTGATTTGAGTTTGCATTGTTGTTAGGAGAGGCTTTGTATAACGTTGATGATTTGCGTTAGTCGATATTGTTGGAGAATCTTCTGGATCCGTTTGTTTACTAACGATCGAAGCTTCTTGATGGACGTAGATACTGGAGAACATTCTTTTGACATGTATGACGTAAGTCAGTGATGACGATCTTTTATTCGATTGGTGGCAGTGCGTCATTTCTACGGTATTCGAAATCTTTCCGGAAAAGAGAGAGGTTATTTAATCGTGTGCCGAGTTGCTGTTGAGATAGTGTTGTTGTTGATAGTGAAGCTGGAGAGTTGCTGTGAAAGTTGTTGAGTTGAGTTGAGAATTGTATGCAGTTGTTGGTGTGTGCTGAATAAAAGTGGAAAACTTCATACGTCGACTTTGTGACTTGTACGCTGTTTGGACGGGTTGCGTGAATAAACGAATCTGAGTTACACAACTATCAGGAATTCAAGCATCGGGGCTGAATCAGATACTGATAGAAAACACCATCATCGAACCGAGTGTAACAGTATGCCTACGGTTGATGTATTGTACGCCTACGATTGATGTAATGTATGCCTACGATTGATGTAATGTATGCCTATGGTTGATGTATTGTATGGCTACGATTGATGTAATATATGCCTACGATTGATGTATTGTATACCTACGATTGATGTATTGTATGCCTACGATTGATGTATTGTATACCTACGATTGATGTATTGAATGCCTACGATTGATGTATTGTATGCCTACGATCGATGTATTGTATGCCTACGATCGATGTATTGTATGCCTACGATTGATGTATGCTTACAACTCATGTCCTACTGTGGGTACTTCACAAAGAAAGTTTTCCTTGTGCGTTGAAATCAGGCCGCTTGTACAGAAAGTGGCGTATCATCCTGTTGTATTGTTACGTCCATCACAAGCGCAGTGGCTTTATTATTGTGCTTTTTTTTAAATTATAAAGGAAGATAATGAACAATCGTTTTGCGTAATTAGTATGCAGTTCACTCAGCCTTGAAGCGGTTTGCAGTAAGCATGGAATCTGTATATAGTCTTGCTTTTGAAAAAAAAAAAAAAAAGATAAATAACATGTCATTTATGTTATTTAACTGGTTGTTCACGTTGTGATTTTGGAGCTTAACAGGATAAACTGATTTTCTTAGAAGTGAGTGTTTATTAGCACCAGAAGAAATTTGTTTCACACAGCGATATCTACTGCTAATCATTCGGGACTGTCTGTACTACGACTAAGTGGTACAAGGTCTAATTAACAGACTTGGAGACTCAGGATGGCCATAGCATGCATGATCAGTTTCTATTTATACTCTTTGGACCGGATTTCGCCTTAGTAGTAATCGACTAGTGACGCTATTTTAAAACTCATCCGGCTGATTTTCACCTGTGTAATAAAAAGTAAAATTATACCGCTATGAACACTCTCCTGAAATGCGGATTTGTTCTTCAGTCTCTCCTGCTGACGGCGGCGTATAGAAATGATTCATGTAAGTATAATAATGTTTACAATTTCACCAGACTTATAGAAATTGCTCCATCCTCCCCTCCCCCCCCCCCCCTTCAACAACCCTCCACCGAAATCCCCCTGCCCCCCGCCATATCTCTCCCCCCTCCCCTTCCTTCCAACATTGCGTACCTTTATTATATATTTCTTGTCAGTCTCTTAGTTTATTGAACGGGTTTTTTCCGGCAAAAGACGTACATGTATGTTGTCCATTAGTAAAGGCTAAACAATATTTAAACCGTATTCATCATGGTTGTCTACATCATGGAGGTAGTCCTAAGTCTTTAAATACAATGTGGTGGTCTACATCATGGAGGTAGTCCTAAATCTATAAATACAATGTGGTGGTCTACATCATGGATGTAGTCCTAAATCTATAAATACAATGTGGTGGTCTAGATCATGGAGGTAGTCCTAAGTCTTTAAATACAATGTGGTGGTCTACATCATGGAGGTAGGCTGTAACGGATGGAATTTGCTGGGTCTATAATAACTAACTGAATGCAAAAAATGTCTGACATCTAAATCAAAACAAAGTGTGCATATAAGGATCCCTGTTAACTACCACACCCACAAATTCACATATTCTCACTAACACAGGCAAACACCAACACAAGTATAAGTTCCACGCTCTCCTATCCTATCCTATCCTATCCTGTCCCATAACCCGAAGGTCGTAGGGGCACCACAGATGATCGTTTAACCAGCATACTCCATCTTTCTCTGTCCTCAGTAGCCCTCATGGCTTCGCTCAGTGTCAAACCAGTCCATTCTCGAATGTTGTCCTCCCACCTCTTTTTCGGTCTCCCCTTCTTCTACCTCCTTGCACTGTGCCTTGCAGAATGGTCTTTGCAAGGCCTGATGATCTGGTGACGTGGCCATACCATCGGAGTTTCCGTTTCTTCACCACTGTGAGCAGGTCATCGTGTTGTCCAATGGCTTGTGTGATGGTCTGTCGGACTTCGTCGTTGGTGATGTGTTGGGTATAGGAAATGCACAGAAGTCTTCTGTAGCACCTCATCTCCATGCTTTGTATTCTTCGTTGGAGATCTGCTGTGAGGGTCCATGCTTCGCAAGCATATAGGAAGATGGAGATGACCAGAGAGCGCAGCAGTCTTACTTTGGAATGTAGACTGATGGTTCTGTCTTTCCAAATGGGCTTCAACCTTGTCAGGGCAGCAGTTGTTTGTGCGATCCTGGAGAGGACTTCCTGTCGAGACCCATTGTCTGACACAATGGCTCCTAAATATTTGAAGCTGTGCACTGTGTTGAGGGATTGGCCTTGTACTTTGATGTCCGTGTTGATGCCATTGGTGTTGTTGGTCATCATTTTGGTCTTCTCTGCACTTATTTCCATTCCATAAGCTCTGGAGGTGGTGTCAAGCCTCTGTACAAGCTGTTCAAGTTCTTGTTCCTCTCCAGCCAATCCATCAATATCATCCGCAAAACGAAGATTGGAGATTGCTCTGCCCCCTATGCTGACTGTGCCTTCGTGATCTGCAAGAGCATCTGACATGATGCGCTCTAGGAAGATGTTGAAGAGTGTTGGAGAGAGTAGGCATCCTTGACGCACACCGATTGTTGTTCTGAACCAGTTCCCGATGACGCTGTTATGGAGGACTGCACTGGTAGCCTTGTCATACAGGCTTTTGATGACTTCTATAATTTTAGGGCTGATGTTGTACACTTTCATGGTTGCCCATAGAGCTGCATGCCAGACTCGGTCAAATGCCTTCTTGAAGTCTATGAACACATGGTATAGATGTTGTTGGTGCTGTAGGTATTTCTCACAGATTATTCTGAGGTTGAAAATCTGTTCAGTGGTACTTCGCCCTGCCATGAATCCTGCTTGTTCTTCAGCTATGATTTGTTCAGCTTGTGGTTTCAACCTGTTGAGTATTATTTTCAGGAGGACCTTGCTGGGATGGCTGATGAGGCTGATGGTGCGGTAATTTTCACACTCCTGAAGGTTACCTTTTTTGGGAAGAGTGATGACAAGCGACTGGGTCCATGGTGTAGGCCATTCCCCACTCTGCCAGATCTTGTTACAGATAATGGTGAGAGCATCAGTCATCGCTTCTCCTCCTGCTTGTAGCAGTTCCGCTGGTATGTTGTCCACTCCTGCTGACTTCCCTTTCTTCAGCGATTGCACTGCTGCCTCAACTTCTTCCCGGAGAATTGGGAGGATTTCTTCTTCTTCTCTGCTCTCGGGACATGCTAGAACTGATGGGTCTCCATTTGGTGTATGGTTGTAAAGGTCAGAGCAGTACTCTGTCCATCTGTCCAAGACTTCTTGTTCTTTTGTAAGGCAAATGCCAGACTTGCTTTGGATAGTGGAGACTTTGGGCTGTTTAACACTTGTCAGCCGCTTCACAGTCTGGTAGGCCTTCTTGCTGTTGTTCTTGTTCACATTGTTCTCTATTTCCTGGCATTGATGTTCTATCCAGTTCTCCTTTGCTGTGCGCATGCCTTTTCGGATGTCATTGTTGATTTTTCGGTAGACATCAGCTCCCTGTGAGGTGTTCTTTTTCTTTTTTAACTTTCTTCGTTTATCACACAGATCCAAAAGTTCAGGTGTGATCCACGGCTTCTTCTTTGGTCGGTGCTTGCCAAGGATCTCAGTGGCGGCATCTGTTACAGCTGAGTTGAAGGTATTGGTCATGGTGTTGACATCTACTTCGCCTGCCCCCAAAATAAGCAGTGGTGCAAATTTCCCTCCAATTGTGGCCTGAAATATTTTTGCCACCTCCGGGTCTTGCAGTTTGTCCAGGTCGAACTTCAGCCTAGTGCACTTTGCTGTATTTACTCTCTTCAAATGGAGCCGGAAAGATCTCCACCATCTCAATACTTTATATACCTAAACAATAATAATTCACACGATTCTTTCACGCCACGTGTTTCAGGTTACGAGTTTTTGAGTCCCCCAGCTGGCATTCTTATATATATATATATATATATATATATATATATATATATATATATATATATATATATATATATATATATATATATATATATATATATATATATATATATATATATATATATATATATATATATATCAACCACTCTATAATTATAGACCCATGTAATTAATAACATTATTACATCAATGAAAATTATATTTCACCTTAGTGGATAACAGCGCACCAACTCTGAACACAATACATCCAATACAACAATATACCTCTCCAACATTTCACATTCATGAAAACATTATAAATACCTGTAATCTTTACAACACAATAAACAATCCAATTTCAGAAAGTCCACCGAACCTGTACTCCTTGATATGTCCTTGATGCTTTCTACCTCTTAAATCTTCCCAAAAATCTTTTATTTTTTATTTTTTTTCCTACACAGCTGACATCTTGACTTCACACAACCTGACACTTTGACACATATTCTTGAAGTGAGCTCTAATTGCCCTTACTTCCAGCTATTCATTATTTTATTGGTTCACATTATGAACCAATAAATGTTTTAAATATATTTTTCAAATAAATAATCACATTCTAAAAATAGAAACATTATTGAAACCAGAAAATTCACGTTTTTGTTTGTAGATTATAGTCACACGACACTTTCGCATATAGGTGACTACTGGACCGAATTATACTGACACCAGCGGGCCAGTTGTTGGTAAAGGGGAAAAAATTATGATCACACGTTGACCAATCCGGGATTCGAACCAGCGACCTTTCGGTTACTAGCAAGACGCTCTTACCAACCAAAGAGCTTATGATAGAAAGAGAGGGAACTTGGGACAGAACCGCGAGACGAAATGTACGAGTTATGCTCCCTTGTCGACATGCTGAAAATGGCTCGTGGCAGAAAGTCAAAAGGCGACCGAGTGAAACAGGGCGGTGACTTTTGCACAGATATCAATTGCCATAATGCCAGATACAAAAAAAGTTGTGTTGGCAAGTCCTTTTTCAAATTTCTAAGAGACAAAGAAAGGTAAATTGCAATTGAAAAACTTCATTTTTTTGTGTTTATGTATGCCTAAACTAAGACCGCTGCAGTGTTGTTAGTGTTAAAACAATCGGAGAGCGGCTTGAATGATTCATGTTATACCTATGTGCTAAATCCAAAACAGTTTGCTTGCTGACAGTTTACGTTCAACAGGTCGCTCACTGTTAACGTTATTGCTAGGTTGTTTGACTATATTTGTGCTTATATTTCAAAAGTAGATGTCAGATTGGCAGTTTGGCTTCGTCAAACTGCTTATGTTAACAAGTTAAATTAGACTAAGTCTGTTTTCTCATCGTGATCAAATACTGTGCTAGATAACCCTTTACCTAGGCACAAAAATGGTCCTTGATCTGTTGTAATCCCTTTTCGTTTGAGTGTAAACGGGGAAAAAATGTAATGTAGAAACTCAGTCCTTGTTCTGATCTGTGAATTTCTGCGCATTAGATCTATATTGCGTGGAATGTTGTAGTCTAGCCAGTAGGTTCTGATTGTTCTGTCTGATTAATTAATTATTTTCCATGAAGTGACTAATGTTATTAAGCCAGTGATGTGGGAGGTGAGAGGGTTGGGGGGTAGGGGGACACCTGATATAAATTAAATTCACAATATTAGTGAAACATTTTGTTATTGTGCTTTATTGTGATTAATTGATTGAATGACAGAGCTCTCTCTCTCTCTCTCTCTCTCTCTCTCTCTCTCTCTCTCTCTCTCTCTCTCTCTCTCTCTCTCTCTCTCTCTCTCTCTCTCTCTCTCTCTCACGATTACGGATTTACAGTTTCGGATAAATGAAACAGTCTGTCATGCATATTTTAATTTTAAAATATCTGTCGTTGATTAAAAAATAATAAATTCCAGGGCAGAAAACGAACCTATGACATACACACATAAGCAGCATAAAAGCACCTAATAAATGTCAATAAGTAAACATAAAAAAATATTTAAAAAAGACAGCAGTAGCGGAATGTTAATAATAATGATGGTTAAAAGTTTGGTTTTAGCAAACGTTGCCATAAAAATGTTCTTTTGCAATGGCATATGCTCAATAAGTTACCACGCACAGATCATTCATATAGCAGATGGTGAAATATAGCCAGCCCGAGCAAAGGGAAATAATCCGTGAGAGCGTCTCGCATTTTTGTATAGGACATAACGGAAGCTCCCTCTCTTTCCGTAATAAGCTCTTTGTACCAACTGAGCTACCCGGCCCCTGTATTTCACGTTCTCTACATAGGCTTTAAATACAATGTGGTGGTCCAGATTCCTGATGTGTGCCGTACACCGCTTTCCACGGTTAAAATATAACTCCATTATCCATACTATTGGGTTTTAATCTCGTTATTCATTTGATATCAAATTGCCCCTTAGTACATAAGCGAACACGGTTTAACAACAGCAACAAAATGCAAAGAACGGTTCTGTTTTTCTGTTGCAGGTATTACTGAGTTTAAAACTGCCGAAACACACTTTCGAGTGAAGCTGGGATCCACGGTGCAAGTTAACTTTACCGTAAACTGCTTACGGGCTGTTAACTTTATCTCTGTGATAAAGACCGTTAGCAACACCAACGACGAATCTGTGTTATGTGCATTCGTG
Organism: Oncomelania hupensis; assembly: GCA_036898135.1. Lineage (NCBI taxonomy): Eukaryota > Metazoa > Mollusca > Gastropoda > Littorinimorpha > Pomatiopsidae > Oncomelania > Oncomelania hupensis. The sequence goes on along the minus strand of CM072520.1, from coordinate 7,085,028 downwards.
ACTTTCAGTGATAACTGTCTCCCCACATCAATAAACGGTTCAATTTGTTTTTGCGATGCACCTCGGCAGCAGTTTTCGTTTTTAATGGGTATTTCACAATTTCAACACAAACCTGGAAGGAATGTGACAGTGAAACTAAGGGGGAATGGAGAAACCGAAAAGACGCTGCTGTTAGAAATAGGTAAAGCTTTTTCGTGTTGTACTAACCATTGGTAATGGGTGACAGTGGGGAAGGCGAAAGGGGCCAATTAATTTGGATTTTTTTAATGCTCATAATTGTGTGTGTGTGTGTGTGTGTGTGTGTGTGTGTGTGTGTGTGTGTGTGGAGGGGGGGTGTTATGTGTGGGTGGATTGTGGTTTGTTTCTGCTCTTATACATAATAGCATATTTTCCTACCATGTTTGTATCTGAATGTGAGTCGTGTTGATTGTTTCAGATGTGTTACACGTTACGGATTAATAGTCGATTCAGCCCCGATGGTTGAATCTTGATTTGTGTAACTCGAATTCTTTTACCAACGCAGCCTGTTCACTCAGCAACAAAGCAGGAGTCGTCGTATCAGGTTTTCCAGCTTTATTCAACAAACATCAACTGCATCCGAAAATCACTACAAAGATCACTCTCACAAGCAGACAGTGCAATACGTATATAATCTCTATGCAATCTAGAATTCGAACATTCCAGAATTACGCAATAACACCCAATCAAAATAAAACTAATCACGGAAACTATGCACTGTCTTACGTCACCTAATGTTTAAGAATCTACATGATTCAACCAGCTGTGACCCGTAAGATCTGAAAAAAATCGATCAATAATAAACAAGTAATTCCAAGAAAATTCTCAGCAATAATGACCGACGAATACTATCAACATTAAACAAAGCTTCTAGCAACAGCGCAAAATCAAATGATCGGATCTATCGCGTGCACCTCAATTGTAACAAGATGTAACTGAAAAGGTTGAGCATGACTGTGCGCCGAGACGAGAGCAGAGCGAAAGTCTGGTTCGTGCGCTATACACATCTACACCTTGAGCTGATGTCATTAGGAAACAGCGCTTACATAAATACCCTTATTATTATTATTATTATTATTATTATTATTATTATTATTATTATTATTATTATTATTATTATTATTCAGTGCATCCAGGACCATCAGTCTACATTCCAAGGTAAGGCTGCTGCGCTCCCTTGTCATCTCCATCTTCCTATACGCTTGCGAAGCATGGACCCTCACAGCATATATACAACGAAGAATACTAAGCATGGAGATGAGGTGCTACAGAAGACTTCTGGGCATTTCCTATACCCAGCACATCACCAACGACGAAGTCCGACGACAGACCATCACACAAGCCATTGGACAACACGATGACATGCTCACAGTGGTGAAGAAACGGAAACTCCGATGGCATGGCCACGTCACCAAATCATCAGGCCTTGCAACGACCATCCTGCAAGGCACAGTGCAAGGAGGTAGAAGAAGAGGGAGACCGAAAAAGAGGTGGGAGGACAACTTTCGAGAATGGACTGGCTTGACACTGAGCGAAGCCATGAGGGTTGCTGAGGACAGAGAAAGATGGAGTACGCTGGTTAAACGATCATCTGTGGTGCCTCAACGACCTCCGAGTTACGGGATAATATAGAATAGGATAGATATTATTATTATTATTATTATTATTATTATTATTATTATTATTATTATTATTATTATTATTATTATTATTATTATTAAATTATTGAGCTTTTATAGAAAAAAGCGCTATATAAAAATCCTTATTATTTTATTATTGATTTACATTTGGGGCACATCTCAGATCTTGAACTGCTGTCTTTCACAAACAGTCCAGGAATGAATAGATGATCAGTGTATACTTGGAACTGTGGACCTTTGGAACAGGGTATACCGATAAAAAGACATGGCATTTTGGCATGTCCGTACAATGTGTACAAATAATGTGCATGTACCGTATTATAATTATTTCTCCCCAGTGATTTTGTTTTGGCAAAACAGAAAAATCCAACGCATGATAGCATATAACATCAACACCTTTTTTGCCAGCGACACGTTTACGCCATCTTGGGCTGTTCTGGGGAGCCTTTTCCCGTCTTAAGTTGTTTGACTCTCAGATACAACCAATTGCATTGTATGGGTCAGAAACATGGGGTTTTGGAATTTACGATACATTGTGGAAATGTTTATCTTTTTGCACTGAGAAAGTTCCTAGGTGTTGATATTCGTACTCCAAATTATTTAGTGTATGGTGATTTAAATCGTTATGCTATTCAAATAAATGTTGTTGTTAATGGTGTACGGTACTGGCTAAACTTGACACGTAAGAACACTCATACATTTTTTTAAAATGTAGCAAAGTACAAACTGTTATGCAAAGGTATCTTGAAAAAATTAAATTTTATGTTTACTCTTGGTATATAGCCTAAAACAGCTTAGTTTGAAGCCACTTTAATCAAATGTTATTTTATATAATGCATTATTATCAAGTACTTTTGCTTTTGTTGATATATTTAAAAATCCCCTTGCCATATTCATTCTATAGTTGGTAAACTTTGTTGTGTACATTTATATAGAACATGATGCTAAGAACTTCACTCTCCAAAATTCTCTCCTTGTATTCCACATTTTTCTGACTTTCTCATCACATTCTCTACCATCAGTTTAACATCATGTATTTTTTATTTTGCTTAATATTTATTCTTGTGAATGTATGTGTGCGTGTGCCTATGTGTGTGAACGCTGAGAGCAGACTTAGTTTGGTTTTGCGGTTTATAAAATAATAGTTTGGTTTTCTTATTCTCTCTCTCTCTCTCTCTCTCTCTCTCTTTTTTTTTTTTTTTCTCTCTCTCTCCCATTTTAGAGCGTTTAAAAATGTTTTTCAGGCAGAAGCTTACCTTGATTATATGCAAATAAAATGTTTTAGGGACTGTTTAGTTAAGTTTAGGATTGGCGTTCTACCTCTGAAAGCCTCATTTTTTAGGTTAACATTTAATGAAATGGATGGAAATGTATAATGTTCTTGTTGTAATGCTATAGAAAACGAGGATCATTTTATAATTGAGTGTTCACTGTATAGCGAACTGAGAGAAAAAATATTTAACATTCCCACTGCGGACGCTTTCTGCCTTGCAGAATGGCTCTAAATTTTATATGTGGAGGCTAAGCATCTTTATTTTTCATGCATTAAAGATAAGAACACAGTTTTATGAACAGTTGCTTTCCACTTCCAGCTAATGAGATGGATAAAGACACTTGTATATGCACATTGTAAAATTTGCATTGTAAATATGAAAACCACGTGATCAACCATGTTTTCTATGGGCTGGTGGCCCGAAGAATGTTGTATTTGCCATGTGAATGTTGTTGGTTTTTTTGGGAAGTAAACGGACGATGACCAAGCGTCAAACGTCTCTCACCCCCCCCCTTCTTCCACCTCTATCTCTCTTATATGTTTTTCTGGGGGTTACTTCTTGTGTTGTTGGTTAATAATAATAATAATAATGAATGGTACTTATATCGTTATATCGTTATTATGGGCACAATAAATTAATACTTCTTGAATCTTGAACCTAGAGCGGTTTATTATTGAGTGAAATTACGGATCAATGGAATACGTTCCCAAAACTTGACGATGTCTCCTTTTTCTATTTTTTCCTTTTAATCACTTTCAAATGTTCAGGATTATAAATTCCAGAGCTAGTTTTACTTTACATATGAATATAACTTTTACTTACAAATCGTTGAAAACCCTAGTTGGTTGTACACTAATATTTCTAGTATGTATAGAATAATTGCATTGTTATGTATGCTATTCTTCAGTATTTTTGTTTGTAAAATCGTCGAGTTTAAAATCCTCTCGTAGAAAACGTCTTTAGCTAAAAGTTTGACCAAAACATGCTTTTTTAAAAATGCATCCTTTCTAAGTATTGATACAAACAGATACGGAAATTCCCTATTTTATTTTTATTTGATCGTGCTTATATAGCGCTTCTCCAACACAGCAGGTGCTCAAGGCGCTGGCCGACACAGGCTCTATCTCAAGCCGCCCGATGTGCCCACTTGCAGCCTTTGGGCGCATGGTCTGACGTCCTGTTCTGGAATACCATTTTAACAAAAACTACGAAGACGTTTCTTGCGCTAAGGGGTCTTGAGCCCACGTTTTTGTACGTCATACAAACTTGTTGTAATGTCAGTGTTGATGTTAGTGTGTTCTTTGTTGTAATATCAGTGTTAATGTTAGTGTGTTCTTTGTTGTAATATCAGTGTTAATGTTAGTGTGTTCTTTGTTATAGTATCAGTGTTAATGTTAGTGTGTTCTTTGTTGTAGTATCAGTGTTAATGTTAGTGTGTTCTTTGTTGTAATATCAGTGTTAATGTTAGTGTGTTCTGTGTTGTAGTATCAGTGTTAATGTTAGTGTGTTCTTTGTTGTAATATCAGTGCTAATGTTAGTGTGTGCTTTGTTGTAGTATCAGTGTTAATGTTAGTGTGTTCTTTGTTATAGTATCAGTGTTAATGTTAGTGTGTTCTTTGTTGTAGTATCAGTGTTAATGTTAGTGTGTTCTTTGTTGTAATATCAGTGTTAATGTTAGTGTGTTCTGTGTTGTAGTATCAGTGTTAATGTTAGTGTGTTCTTTGTTGTAATATCAGTGCTAATGTTAGTGTGTGCTTTGTTGTAGTATCAGTGTTAATGTTAGTGTGTTCTTTGTTGTAATATCAGTGTTAATGTTAGTGTTTTCTTTGTTGTAATATCAGTGTTAATGTTAGTGTTTTCATTGTTGTAATATCAGTGTTAATATTAATGTGTTCTTTGTTGTAATATCAGTGTTAATGTTAGTGTTTTCTTTGTTGTAATATCAGTGTTAATGTTAGTGTTTTCTTTGTTGTAATATCAATGTTAATGTTAGTGGGTTTTTTTAGTTGTAATATAAGTGTTAATGTTAGCGTTTTCTTTGTTGTAGTATCAGTGTTAATATTAGTGGTTTTTGTTGTTGTAATATCAGTGTTAATGTTAGTGTGTTCTTTGTTGTAATATCAATGTTATTCTTAGTGTTTTCTTTTTTGTAATATCAGTGTTAATGTTAGTGTTTTCTTTGTTGTAATATTAGTGCTAATGTTAGTGTTTTCTTTGTTGTAATATCAATGTTAATGTTAGTGTGTTCTTTGTTGTAATATCAGTGTTGATGTTAATGTTTTCTTTGTTGTAATATCAGTGTTAATGTTAGTGTGTTCTTTGTTGTAATATCAAAGTTAATGTTAGTGTTTTCCTTGTTGTAATATCAGTGTTAATATTAGTGTGTTCTTTGTTGTAATATCAGTGTTAATTTTAGTGTTTTCTTTGTTGTAATATCAGTGTTAATGTTAGTGTTTTCTTTGTTGTAATATCAATGTTAATTTTAGTGTTTTTTGTTGTTGCAATATAAGTGTTAATGTTAGTGTTTTCTTTGTTGTTGTAGCAGTGTTGATGTTAGTGTTTTTTTTTTGGCTGTAATATCAGTGTTAATGTTAGTGTGTTCTTTGTTGAAATATCAGTGTTATTGTTAGTGTTTTCTTTGTTGTAATATCAGTGTTAATGTTAGTGTCTTCTTTTTTTTGTAATGTGAGTGTTAATGTTAGTGTGTTCTTTGTTGTAATATCAGTGTTAATGTTAGTGTGTTCTTTGTTGTAATATCAGTGTTAATGTTAGTGTGTTCTTTGTTATAGTATCAGTGTTAATGTTAGTGTGTTCTTTGTTGTAGTATCAGTGTTAATGTTAGTGTGTTCTTTGTTGTAATATCAGTGTTAATGTTAGTGTGTTCTGTGTTGTAGTATCAGTGTTAATGTTAGTGTGTTCTTTGTTGTAATATCAGTGCTAATGTTAGTGTGTGCTTTGTTGTAGTATCAGTGTTAATGTTAGTGTGTTCTTTGTTGTAATATCAGTGTTAATGTTAGTGTTTTCTTTGTTGTAATATCAGTGTTAATGTTAGTGTTTTCATTGTTGTAATATCAGTGTTAATATTAATGTGTTCTTTGTTGTAATATCAGTGTTAATGTTAGTGTTTTCTTTGTTGTAATATCAGTGTTAATGTTAGTGTTTTCTTTGCTGTAATATCAATGTTAATGTTAGTGAGTTTTTTTTGTTGTAATATAAGTGTTAATGTTAGCGTTTTCTTTGTTGTAGTATCAGTGTTAATATTAGTGGTTTTTGTTGTTGTAATATCAGTGTTAATGTTAGTGTGTTCTTTGTTGTAATATCAATGTTATTGTTAGTGTTTTCTTTTTTGTAATATCAGTGTTAATGTTAGTGTTTTCTTTGTTGTAATATTAGTGCTAATGTTAGTGTTTTCTTTGTTGTAATATCAATGTTAATGTTAGTGTGTTCTTTGTTGTAATATCAGTGTTGATGTTAATGTTTTCTTTGTTGTAATATTAGTGCTAATGTTAGTGTTTTCTTTGTTGTAATATCAATGTTAATGTTAGTGTGTTCTTTGTTATAGTATCAGTGTTAATGTTAGTGTGTTCTTTGTTGTAGTATCAGTGTTAATGTTAGTGTGTTCTTTGTTGTAATATCAGTGTTAATGTTAGTGTGTTCTTTGTTGTAATATCAGTGTTAATGTTAGTGTGTTCTTTGTTATAGTATCAGTGTTAATGTTAGTGTGTTCTTTGTTGTAGTATCAGTGTTAATGTTAGTGTGTTCTTTGTTGTAATATCAGTGTTAATGTTAGTGTGTTCTGTGTTGTAGTATCAGTGTTAATGTTAGTGTGTTCTTTGTTGTAATATCAGTGCTAATGTTAGTGTGTGCTTTGTTGTAGTATCAGTGTTAATGTTAGTGTGTTCTTTGTTGTAATATCAGTGTTAATGTTAGTGTTTTCTTTGTTGTAATATCAGTGTTAATGTTAGTGTTTTCATTGTTGTAATATCAGTGTTAATATTAATGTGTTCTTTGTTGTAATATCAGTGTTAATGTTAGTGTTTTCTTTGTTGTAATATCAGTGTTAATGTTAGTGTTTTCTTTGTTGTAATATCAATGTTAATGTTAGTGGTTTTTTTTTGTTGTAATATAAGTGTTAATGTTAGCGTTTTCTTTGTTGTTGTATCAGTGGTAATATTAGTGGTTTTTGTTGTTGTAATATCAGTGTTAATGTTAGTGTGTTCTTTGTTGTAATATCAATGTTATTGTTAGTGTTTTCTTTTTTGTAATATCAGTGTTAATGTTAGTGTTTCCTTTGTTGTAATATTAGTGCTAATGTTAGTGTTTTCTTTGTTGTAATATCAATGTTAATGTTAGTGTGTTCTTTGTTGTAATATCAGTGTTGATGTTAATGTTTTCTTTGTTGTAATATCAGTGTTAATGTTAGTGTGTTCTTTGTTGTAATATCAGTGTTAATGTTAGTGTTTTCCTTGTTGTAATATCAGTGTTAATATTAGTGTGTTCTTTGTTGTAATATCAGTGTTAATTTTAGTGTTTTCTTTGTTGTAATATCAGTGTTAATGTTAGTGTTTTCTTTGTTGTAATATCAATGTTAATTTTAGTGTTTTTTGTTGTTGTAATATAAGTGTTAATGTTAGTGTTTTCTTTGTTGTTGTAGCAGTGTTGATGTTAGTGTTTTTTTTTGGCTGTAATATCAGTGTTAATGTTAGTGTGTTCTTTGTTGAAATATCAGTGTTATTGTTAGTGTTTTCTTTGTTGTAATATCAGTGTTAATGTTAGTGTCTTCTTTTTTTGTAATGTGAGTGTGAATGTTAGTGTGTTCTTTGTTGTAATATCAGTGTTATTGTTAGTGTGTTCTTTGTTGTAATATCAGTGTTAATGTTAGTGTGTTCTTTGTTATAGTATCAGTGTTAATGTTAGTGTGTTCTTTGTTGTAGTATCAGTGTTAATGTTAGTGTGTTCTTTGTTGTAATATCAGTGTTAATGTTAGTGTGTTCTGTGTTGTAGTATCAGTGTTAATGTTAGTGTGTTCTTTGTTGTAATATCAGTGCTAATGGTAGTGTGTGCTTTGTTGTAGTATCAGTGTTAATGTTAGTGTGTTCTTTGTTGTAATATCAGTGTTAATGTTAGTGTTTTCTTTGTTGTAATATCAGTGTTAATGTTAGTGTTTTCATTGTTGTAATATCAGTGTTAATATTAATGTGTTCTTTGTTGTAATATCAGTGTTAATGTTAGTGTTTTCTTTGTTGTAATATCAGTGTTAATGTTAGTGTTTTCTTTGTTGTAATATCAATGTTAATGTTAGTGGTTTTTTTTGTTGTAATATAAGTGTTAATGTTAGCGTTTTCTTTGTTGTAGTATCAGTGTTAATATTAGTGGTTTTTGTTGTTGTAATATCAGTGTTAATGTTAGTGTGTTCTTTGTTGTAATATCAATGTTATTGTTAGTGTTTTCTTTTTTGTAATATCAGTGTTAATGTTAGTGTTTTCTTTGTTGTAATATTAGTGCTAATGTTAGTGTTTTCTTTGTTGTAATATCAATGTTAATGTTAGTGTGTTCTTTGTTGTAATATCAGTGTTGATGTTAATGTTTTCTTTGTTGTAATATCAGTGTTAATGTTAGTGTGTTCTTTGTTGTAATATCAGTGTTAATGTTAGTGTTTTCCTTGTTGTAATATCAGTGTTAATATTAGTGTGTTCTTTGTTGTAATATCAGTGTTAATTTTAGTGTTTTCTTTGTTGTAATATCAGTGTTAATGTTAGTGTTTTCTTTGTTGTAATATCAATGTTAATTTTAGTGTTTTTTGTTGTTGTAATATAAGTGTTAATGTTAGTGTTTTCTTTGTTGTTGTAGCAGTGTTGATGTTAGTGGGTTTTTTTTTGCTGTAATATCAGTGTTAATGTTAGTGTGTTCTTTGTTGAAATATCAGTGTTATTGTTAGTGTTTTCTTTGTTGTAATATCAGTGTTAATGTTAGTGTTTTCTTTGTTGTAATATCAGAGTTAATGTTAGTGTGTTCTTTGTTGTAATATCAGTGTTAATGCTAGTGTGTTCTTTGTTGTAATATCAGTGTGATTGTTAGAGTTTTCTTTGTTGTAATATCAGTGTTAATGTTAGTGTTTTCTTTGTTGCAATATCAGTGTTAATGGTTAGTGGTTTTTGTTGTTGTAATATCAGTGTTAATGTTAGTGTGTTCTTTGTTGTAATATCAGTGTTAATGTTAGTGTGTTCTGTGTTGTAGTATCAGTGTTAATGTTAGTGTGTTCTTTGTTGTAATATCAGTGCTAATGTTAGTGTGTGCTTTGTTGTAGTATCAGTGTTAATGTTAGTGTGTTCTTTGTTGTAATATCAGTGTTAATGTTAGTGTTTTCTTTGTTGTAATATCAGTGTTAATGTTAGTGTTTTCTTTGTTGTAATATCAGTTTTAATGTGGTCTTTGTTGTAATATCAGTGTTAATGTTAGTGTTTTCTTTGTTGTAATATCAGTGTTAATGTTAGAGTGTTCTTTGTTGTAATATCAGTGTTAATGTTAGAGTGTTCTTTGTTGTAATATCAGTGTTAATGTTTGTGTTTTCTTCTATTTCGCGTTTAGTCGAAGATGGACCATCGAACAACAGCACAACTGCTACTGGAAAGGTCACATCAGCTGACTCCCCAAATACCTACGAAAACTCCGGTAAGTTTAATTATTATTCGTACTATTATTATTAAATCAGACTCATGTGGCGGAGATCTGTAACCAACATACACGTTGACATGTTACAGACACCTAGATACACAACACACACACAGTCATCACTCAAACACCTGGTGTAAAGGCAAGTCGCGATTAGAAGGCGGAATGGAAATCCAGTTTTGTTGTTGAAATTGTAGCCAGACTGCATCCAATACCATTACTGCATCCTATCCTATCCCTACCCTATCCCGTAACTCGTAGGTCGTTGGGGCACCACTTAACAAGCGTACTCCATCTTTCTGTCCTCAGCAACATTCATGGCTTCGCTCAATGTCAAGCCAGTTCATTCTCGAATGTTGCCCTCCCACCTCTTTTTATGTCTCTCTCTTCTTCTGCCTCCTTGCACCGTGCCTTGCAGGAGGGTCTTTGCAAGGCCTGATGCTCTGGTGACGTGGCCATGCCATCGGAGTTTCCGTTTCTTTACCAGTGTGAGAATGTCATCGTATTTTCCAATGGCTTGTGCGATGGTCTGTTGGATTTCGTTGTTGGTGATGTGCTGAGTATAGGAAATATGGAAATTGCTAATTTGTCGACTTGATTTCTTATCATCCTTCTGAGTTCAGAGTGCGTGACTAGTTCATATTCAATGGCAATCTCTAACACAGTATAGCTAGCGGTTTTGTCAGAACTAATTGTTACTTGCAAGGAATCGTTGAAAATAATTTCATAACACAACCTGTCATTAAATGATCCTTCATGAAATGGCAATTGACTCTATAACAGTTCAAACTCCAGGGGGAAATTAAACCTGGTTTTTTGTACACCCCAGCTATTACATTTTCATTCATTTTTTCATCAGAAGCTTCACCAGCTTTGATTCGAAGCTTTGCTACTTTCGGTGTTTGAATCTTCTGACCAATTAAATCTTCACTTTCATTTTTACTCATCCACAGGTCTATGCAACGAAACAAAACATCAGTGTCATTGATACTCTGGATTTCGCTTTTAACAATAGCTCTGCCGAGATTGTTAACTAAAGTTCTGTTAGGGTCAATCCAGGAACAGTTACGTCATCAGGGCTGAGATGAGGAAATCTAACAGTCAATAATTGATTAGGCTCTATGCTACTTGGATTGTTCGTAATGATTACAGTACTCCTATCTCCTTAAATGCTAAAGGTGTCATCAACTGAGGTGTAAGGTCTAATAGCTTCCATATGTAGCCGGGCGGGCTACAAAAAATTTCTGATCATTACGATACGTTTAGGCCTTACTCTGTTCTCTGTTATGTTTAAACTAGCTGTATGCAATAATTTGATATATACTTTTCAGATCCCTTAAAGCATATAATCGTTATGTTGTATGCTTGTGTTGTGTGATAATAATGAATGTGTATTTTGTAAATGTTTATTATGTCTCTTAGAACGCGAGTGTGAAAGATTAACTTTTATTTTTGTAATATATGTACATATGTATTTTATATTGTATTTTATGATTTTTATGGTTATTTCTACATGTATGTTTATTTTTATTCATTTTCGTTGTATCCAAGTGCCCCAAGGGGTTTTATGGAATAAAGCGCTTTTGACTTGACTTGACTTGTTAGACGCAGCATTAAATTCTCTATTAGAATATATAAACTTTATTTGTGATTTATGTAGCAGTTTTAAAGGAGAGCGTGATGTTTAGAATAGCGCAATGCCTATCACATTGATATAGACACCGCGCTGTTGCAGACCAAGCTGACAGGCTTACTGGTTTGGCCGGTCGTAACGCACTTCCCGCCTTGTGTAATCGTAGATTAACACACGATACGAACATACTTGTCGATGATGGCGATAGCAAAGATTTTCCACTGTAACACCTTAAGTGTGATACTTTCCGATGCCTTAGATAGTTCATTCTCTATATACTATAGTATATACTTAAATTAAATATTAGTTTTATAGGGACTTACATCGGAAGAGAAACAGAGGAAAAGTTGTAAGAGGTTAGATGTAAATATTGTTGTTGTGTTAGGTGATTTCTATGTTAGTCCGTCATAGTCGGAACCCAGAATAGTAACCATGTCATATTATATATCGTTGGAAATGGGAGACTTTGTTCTTTCTTTGTCATTATTACTATGATTTATAATTGTATTAAATTAAAGAGTTAGTATGAGTTTATAGTCGTAACATTCTTAAAAGCAGCAGCCAACTCCCTCTTAAATTGCGTATTATTTTTATTTCGTAGCAGATAGGTCCGAGATTATTAGGCTATATCATTAGAAAGGTCGTATTTCCGCGTTTCCGCCCATATATAATTTATATAGAATTCATTAGCGTTTCAAACATTCTATGTAAAATAAAGATTAACAACTAAAAGAAATTACCGAGCGAGCCTAGATTTTGGGGCAGGAGGGGCATGCATAAGCAGCACTGTCGGTGCTGCTGGCGCCACCAAATAAAAGCAGAACGCACAACACGGCAGGGGTTGAGGGGCCGGGTAGCTCAGTTGGTAAGAGCGTCTTGCTAGTAACCGAAAAGTCGCTGGTTCGAATCCCGGATTGGTCAGCGTGTGATCATTTTATTTTCCCCTTTACCAACAACTGGCCCGCTGGTGTCAGTATAAATCGGTCCAGTAGTCACCTATATGCGAAAGTGTCGTGTGACTATAATCTACAAACATCAACATCGGCAGGGGAACAGAGAGCTGGAGCACGCAGAAAGAGAACAAGAGAACGGGAGAACGAGTCAGACACACACGAGATGGCAAGAATGTAGCTGTTAGCTCCACGAGCATTGCCTTTTGTATGATGCACTTCGAAAATAAAACTTTCAACGGTCATCAACGAACTGGCGTTGGGGAGAGAGAGAGAATGTCTGAGAATTCTTCATCACCCTAGCCTCCACCACTTTAGCTTTTCTCCACCACCACCAACACCACTACACATAGTTCTGCATTTTTAAATAACTAGAAAAAAATAAAACAATGGTTGAAGGAGGCGAACTTCCTGATGAAGTGTTTAAACTATATGAAGATGAACACCTTGACACAACTAGCAGACCCCTTGCATTGGTAGGAGATGACAGGAACCAACACAATTGACTAAGCATAGGAGAACAATTACGTCATGTAACTCAAGCCCTGTGGGTTCGGGCACTGATAAGAATAGACCCAACGTTTACCGATGTATTGTAAGAGGCGACTAACAGGGGTGATGTCAGCACGGCATCACTGGGCGACAGTCTTCTACACAGAAGTCACCGGCCAGGACGGAGGAACCTCATGTTACTACAGGTTCAACGACAACGTGCTCGGGGCCAAGGCGAGCCACACTGTATTCGTGGATATCGGCTGTGGCCGGATCGGTCGTCGCCCGGATCAACAAGGACCGCGCCTTCCGTTGGCCACCAGGACGGATGCGATAAGTGTGCTACTGATGGACAACTTAGCAAGATCCGCACCAGAAATAACATCGTCATAGGAACATGGAATGTCAGGATCCTAAATGCGGAGGGAAAATTAGAAGAACTGGCCCACGAGATGGACCACTATCGATGGAACATTTTAGGGATCAGCGAACTGCGCTGGAAAGGCATAGGTGAAACAACGACCGACAAAGGCCACACGCTTTATTTCAGCGGTAGAGATGACAGGTACGAACACGGCGTTGGATTCTTGGTCCACAAGAACATTCGAGCCACTGTCATGGGTAGCCGCCCAGTCTCCAGTAGACTCATTACCATCCGTATTAGAGCAGCCCCTTTCAACATCACCATCATCCACACCAGCTCAATGCCTATGTGAGCAGCACTCTTAGGTTCTTCCACATTTTGCTGGCTGCGGGCTATTTATAGCTTGCCTACACCCTCCCTTTCAGAGAAAGGAAAGGAAAAAAGAGCACCGGCGAAGTTATTTATAGCTAGCCTGGCTGAACTAACTTCAAAACCTAAAAGCTTTGGTTGAGTCGTTGTGCATCCAGGCCTATTCCCCAACATCTGACAATGACGACAGCGAAGTGGAGGATTTCTATAAAAAAAAATCCACAGGCTGTCCTTGACCAAGTGCCAAAGAAGGACATAGTCATAGTGGAAGTCAACTGGAATGCCAAGGTTGGCCAAGATGCGCACCACAACTGGGGAGACAAATGTGGACCCCACTGCAACAACGAGACAATTGACAGGGTCTGAGACTGTTGGAGTTTGCCAGATACAACAATCTGATACTAGCAAACACGCCTGGTCTCCACAAGAAATCCAGACGATGGACATGGCACAGTCCCGGCGGGTAGCATCACAACCAGATCGACTACATCATGGTCAAGAAACGCTTCAGATCAAGCATCAACATTGGCACGACACTCACTTTTCCAGGAGCAGACATCGGAAGTGATCACGATCTCGTGATGATGTCTTTCCGGCTTTACTTGAAGAGAGTAAACGCAGCAAAGTGCACTACACTGAAGTTCGACCTGGACAAACTGCAAGACCCGGAGGGGGCAGAAATATTTCAGGCCACAATTGGAGGGAAATTTGCACCACTGCTCATTTTGGGAGCTGATGAAGTAGGTGTCAACACCATGACCACCACCTTCAACTTGCTGTGACAGATGCCGCCACGGAGATCCTTGGAAAGCACCGGCCAAAGAAGAAGCTGTGGATCACACCTGAACTTGTGGACCTGTGTGATAAACGAAGAGAGATGAAAAAGAAAAAGAACACCTCACAGGGAGCTGATGCCTACCAAAAAATCAACAATGACATCCGAAAATGCATGCGCACAGCAAAGGAGAACGGGATAAAAGATCAGTGCCAGAGAACAGTCTGAACAAGAACAACAGCAAGAAGGCTTACCAGACTGTGAAGCGGCTGACAAGTGTTAAACAGCCCAAGGTCTCCACGATCCAAAGCAAGTCTGGCATATGCCTTACAGAAGAACAAGAAGTCTTGGACAGATAACTGCTCTGACCTTTACAACCACACACCAAACGGAGACCCATCGGTTCTAGCATGTCCAGAGAACAGAGAAGAAGAAGAAATCTTCCCAATTCTCCGAGAAGAAGTTGAGGCAGCAGTGTAATCGCTGAAGAAAGGGAAGTCAGAGGGAGTGGACTACATACCCGCGGAACTGCTGCAAGCAGGAGAAGAAGCGATGATTGACGCACTCACCATTATCTGTAACAAAATCTGGCAGAGTATGGAGTGGCCTACACCATGGATCCAGTCGCTTGTCACACCGACTCAACCAAAGCTTTTTAGTTTTGAGGTTAGGTCAACCAGGCTAGCTATAAATAGCTTCGCCGATGCTTCCTTTAATTTCCTTTCACTGGAGGAGAGGGTGCAGGCAAGTATAAATAGCCCGCAGCCAGCAAAATGTGGAGGCACTAAACAGTGCTGCTTACATAGGCATTGAGCTGGTGTGCTGTCATCACTCTTCCCAAAAAAGGTAACCTTGAAGAATGTGAAAATTACCGCACCATCAGCCTCATCAGCCATCCCAGCAAGGTGCTCCTGAAAATAATAGTCAACAGGTTGAAACCCCAAGCTGAACAAATCATAGCTGAAGAGCAAGCAGGATTCAGGGCAGGGCGAAGTACCACTGAACATGGCATGCAGCTCTGTGGGCAACCATGAGAGTGTACAACATCAGCCCTAAAATTATTGAAGTCATCAAAAGCCTGTATGACAAGGCTACCAGTGCAGTCCTCCACAACAGCGCAATCGGAAACTGGTTCAGAACAACAATCGGTGTGCGTCAAGGATGCATACTCTCTCCAACACATTTAAACCTCTTCCTAGAGCGCATCATGTCAGATGCCCTTGCAGATCACGAAGGTACAGTCAGCATAAGGGGAAGAGCACTCTCCAACCTTCGTTTTGCGGATCACATTGATGGATTGGCTGGAGAGGATCAGGAACTTGAACAGCTGGTACAAAGGCTTGACACCACCTCCAGAGCCTATGGAACGGAAATAAGTGCAGGAAAGACCAAAATGATGACCAACAACACCAATGGCATCAACACGGACATCAAAGTCCAAGGCCAATCCCTCAACACAGTGCATAGCTTCAAATATTTAGGAGCCATTGTATCAGACAATGGGTCCCGTCAGGTATGGCCACGTCACCAGATCATCAGGTCTTGCAAAGACCATCCTGCAAGGCACAGTGCAAGGAGGTAGAAGAAGAGGGAGATCGAAAAAGAGGTGTGAGGACAAAATTCGAGAATGGACTGGTTTGACACTGAGTGAAACAATCAGGGTTGCTGAGGAAAGGGAAAGATGGAGTACGCTGGTTAAACTATCATCTGTGGTGTCCCTACGACCTCCGAGTTACGGGATAGGATAGGATAGGATAGGAACTCAAGTCCAAAAAGCTAACAAAATAAACAAGTTTTACAGTCATATAGGACGGCAATTACTAAATACAGTGAACTCCGGCCGGATATACTAAAGGCCGGATAAAGTAAATATTCGGTTTTAGTAAAGTCCAGTCTTGGTCCCGACCAAAACTCTTCTTTATCTCTGTTTTTATAAGTCAGATATAAATTAAAAAAATATAGTAAAGTCCGCTTATAATAAAGTGTTTTCTAAGGCCCCTGGCGAGTTTTGCTGCCGCTTATAATAAAGTTTCAAGGGAGATTACTGTATTAAAGTTTCATGAGAGTTACTGACGTTCATAATGACGCAACATTGTTGCCTCACGCTTACCCTGAAGCCTAAAATAGATCTAATTCACGCACTTGAAGATGAAAAGATGAAAAAAAAGAAATTGCTGAACAATTGGGAATTTCTACATCAACAGTAACTGTGGTTATGAAGGAGAGTGAAAAACTGAAGGAGAGATTTCACTGTTTGGCAGAAAAAGAGTACCTAGCTTAGAAACTTATAAAGCAAATTAGACTTCACTTTCGCTATACATGATGAAATGCGTTTATGACTAAATAAGGGTGTTATAAGTTGAACACATTATAATTATACATTTTGTACTGAGAGGAATCCGAATCAATCAATGGAGAACTGGGAAACCAACGTTTTGACTGGACTGCACTTTCAAATGAGAAGTAAAGAAGAGATTTACTCCTAAGCTGTTGCATGGCTTTGCAAGACAAATCATCTTTTTTTTAATCCACCATATTGTTTAGGTTTTGTTCATGTCTTTGTTTGCTTTAATTTTGGGAACTTTTTGTTTTCCAACAATGACAATAGTACAACATGTACAATTCATGGTCTACTTTTATGATTTATCTTTCCGATTAAAGGGTTGGTTTGAAATAATTAGGACAGGAAGGCTCACATGTTATTACATCTCTTATCCGTACTGGACTCTCTCTCTCTCTTTCTCTTTCTCTCTTTCTCTTACCCTCTCTCTCACACTCACACAAACGTGAACTTACACACACGGACATCAACAAATTATACTGTAAAATTTCAATCAATATACACAAACTGGGTTATAAGAGATGTATTCTTGAAGAGTTTATAATACCCAAGTTAATAAACAAAAATAATCAATCAACATTGTGAACGTAATGGAATCCAATAAGGGACAGTGGACCTACTGCAAGTGTTCATAAAAAAGTATATTTTTCAGCTATTTCCCGTGGATTTCTGGTGGCTTCACACGAAAGGCTAAAAGGACCTTTTCACTTTCGTGAAATTTCAGTTGTTATCATGTGGCTGTGTCCAGAAACAATAGATCTTGACGATGAGTGCATATTCATAATGTTCACTTAAGTAACGTAATTGCTATTTACCTGTAATTACGATAGCAATAGGTAATACCCATTGGGGAGCGAGGGGAGGGGGGGGGGGAAGGAAACACAAAGAAGAAGAAAATCTAAATTTTGAAAAGGCCATGTTCGACACAGAGAGAGAGAGAGAGAGAGAGAGAGAGAGAGAGAGAGAGAGAGAGAGAGAGAGCTTGTCCAACCACTCAAATAAATACTTTGAATTTTGTTCTTGTCAACTCTGGTAAGAGAAACGTCTCCACGACGCCTTATAGACGGCTGTCCGGGGGTGGGGGGCTGTGGGGCTGGGGAGGGTGGGGGATGTAAGTTAAAATGGGAAAACATAGTTTTCGTGTGGAATTCAGCAAACGACAACAAACCAACACAGAAATATTAATATAAATTAAAATATGTAATAACGAAAGCGATTCGTTCGAGTTGCACTGTCTTATTTTAACTGTTCAACTATGTGAATCTAATCAATTAATGGGACCCAATTCCAATGTACATGTATATAACGCGCCAAATGTCAGCTCAATTTTGAACGATGTTGAGTTACGTGAACACACAGACAAATAGACACACAGACGATAACAGTCTGCAGAAATCCTTGTAAAAGATGGAAATTCGAGAGGTCATTTGTTCACTGATTTGTTTTGTTTTTCTTCTTCTTTATTTGCACCAGGGCCGGATCCAGAGGGAAGGGGAGGGGGGGGGTGCGGCAGTAATCCCCCCCACCCCTTGGCAACAACAAAAAAATAAATAAATAAAATTTTAAAAATAAAGAAAGAAGAAGATGGAATTTTTTGTTCAACTGGAAGAACGTTATGTAAGGCAGTTAGTTACGGTAGTTTTATTTGCAGTGTTTCACCACACCGTACCATACACTTTAAAAAGAACTAGACTAGCACCACCCCCCCCCACACCCCCGCTCCCTCGAAAATGGATTGATCCGGCCCTGTGCACCCACATACACTTTAGACCAGCGTTATCTATCTCTTGATAATGAGAGTGTCGGATTAGTAAACGTTAAATTAAAACAAAAACAAAGTTTCGGTTATACTAAATTAACCCTCTAAAATCGTTATTATAAACGAAGTCGGTTATAGTCAAGTAAACCTCTAAAACTGTATTATAAACGAAGTTTCGGTTATAGTAAAGTAAACTTTAAAAACTTTACTGTAAACGGATTTTCGGTTATATTAAATATTCGGTTATACTAAAGATTTATTTGGTCCCAGGGCACTTTACTATATCCGAAGTTCACTGTAATGTGTCACCGAGCGACTTTGAGGTAGACAAAAACAATCACTTGTTTATAATAATAATAATAATAATAATAATAATAATAATAATAATAATAATAATAATAATAATACAGGATACTATACGCGCCTTTCCCCAAATCATTCAGGCTCAAAGCGCGGCGATCTATACCAACATACACGCTCACCTGCCTCATCCACCCTCACACACACCAAACACACACCCATCACTCAAATAGGTGGTGTAAAAGCAGGGAGATCGCTATTAGAAGACGGAAAGAAAATCGATTTTTTTTATTTTTGAAATTTTTATATTGACTGCGTCCTGTACCATTATTGAAGGGAGGGAGGAAACCGGAGTGCCCGGAGAAAACCCTCGGTGACCTCAATAGTCTCGTACCTAAGTCACATACGTTCGCTCCTTGCTCCTTTTAAACACTACTGACTCGGGTAAAAGTATCAGGGTACAGTTAACGATGGCCAAGAATCCAGATAAATTGTATGCATGGTCTACTTTGAAAACTAGACTTTCAGTGGCTGTTGTAACATTATTAGGGCTTCCTGAATCTAACTTACGAAGGCAAGAAGTTGCTTCCTTACAACAAATAGAATTAGTTTTTTTTTCCACAATCCACTGACATAAGTTTTAATTAATGTCAGACTGCATTACAAGTAAATTGTCATGAACTTCCTGGTGCGTGTTATAAAATAATTAGCTTTATTCTCAGAAGATTCCTACAAACTTGATATTAGTTTGTAAACAGTTTTTAATGTTCCAATTTCACGTATACACGCATTCATCAAAAGGTCTTTCTTATACAATTACACAAGTTGAGACAGAGAGATAAACATGAAACACTGAAGACGTAAAATACACAACATTTGGAACACAACACCAAAATACCTTTTGCTAATTGTATAGTTCTCTTCTTTCTCACTCAAGGTAGTAGAATAATAATTACAATGGAATTGAAGAAGAGCTGCTGAAGGCAAAGCCAAGTTGCATTGTTAGGCACATGGTCTCACGCCTCAATCGTCCTATTTATTGAAATGGCGCTCATCCGCCTCCTTAAAACCTGGGAACATAATCCTCCTCTTCCTCCTTCTTCTCCACCTTCCTTTTTGTAATTCCTTCTTCTTTTTTGTCTAAAATTTAGTTTGTGTGTGTATGTGTGTGCGTGTGTGTGTATGTGTATGTGTGTGTTAGTAGGCGAGGGAACTCTGCACACGTTAGGGTCCAGTCTTGGTTAGCGCAGGTATCTCCTTGCAATGTTCATGCTAAATGCTCTTGAGAAGAAAAGAAAGTGGCCAACAGAGGTTTCAGTAGTGCAAGGGCAGAGTGCTCTTAATGGTAGGACCAAGTGTGGCAAATAAGGTTCATGTCAGACTTGCGTGTTGATGCTAGCAGTGCGCACACTTGGAGCTTGTGGCCATCCTGAGCAGACTGTGTAGTGTAATGAGTGGTTCATGCTCAGTATACCACCTTCTAACAACAGGGTTTTCCCGGGAACTACTGCTTTGGGCGGCAAGCGTCCGTCCAGTGTCAGACTTCCAGAGTCTGGAGATGACATCTGCGCCCTTTTCTCTGAAACTAATGGACGGTTTTCTTTGAAACTTTGCATTTAAATAGGAAATAATAAACCCTCTCTTAGAAGACAAAAAAGCACAATGCTTGACGTCATCATATTTTTTAAATATTATTTTTCTCTCAAACTACTGGAAGGATTTGGTTCAGGTTTGGTATACACTTAGACTTAACTTGTGTTTCCAAAGTAAAACAAAACTTAAGGAAATCAAGTGATGTAATCGTATTAAAATTATTTTTTTATATACTTCGTATGTAATTAGAGCGTACAGATTCTTATACCCCCGTTGGAGTGCCGGGGGTTTCAGTATAAATAGTACCCCCACTTTCTGGAAATTTAGTGCTTTAAATTCCCACTGTCGCCGTCTTTCTCATTTGCTCTTTCTCATTCCTGCTCTGTCCTATCAATCTGCGATACTATCTTCTTCTTCGCTAGATCAGTGACGTACCTTTTTTCTTGAAAACTCTTCCTGGACAAGACTCCTTGTTTGTGTATGAGGTCTGTTGGATCAGCTTGGGAATGTTGGACGCTTTCTGCCGGGTGGTCACTAGGGCTTCCTATGATGTTATTATTTGGCAATATAGGCATTTTATATGTATGTTTTGTTGATAATTTATAATGATGTTTGTATTCTATTTTGTTTTTGTAACCGGGGGTTTGATTAGTTGGGGTAAAGCCTCAGCCGTCCCCTGCGTGGGATGTCTTTATTGTAAAGTGACTGGCCGGTGGAGGGCATTCAATTTTCCCACTAGGGTTGTTTCAGCAGATCTTTTATGCGGATCGGGGGTTGTCCGGTCCTGATTTGGCTCGGAAGAGTCCGCTGGACCTAAAGCAACAATCAATCAATCAATCAACCTTGAGCCTTAAACCAAACTATGGTATATTTAGTGACGCCATCGTGTGACGTCATCATGGTAACGTAATCCTGGTGATTTGATAAATTATTTTTTCCTAAATCCAATTTTTTTTTAAGAAGGAGAGGAATTAGTTGTCATTACTGCTACGACAACGACGGCAGACAACCAGCCAGCTGCACTTCCAGACGTCGGAGGATTACCGGTCCTCATTCTTGGCGGAGTCGTGTGCTTCGTGGTCATCACCTTTGCCACGCTGATCGGCATTCTCTTCAAGATTAAAGGTGGATGGACATTTTCCACAGGTAAGGTCAAGCTAACCAGTGTAACGCAATAGCAGTGCAACGAGCTGCTCAAGACGTAAACTGGAATCTCGATAAAGGCACTGCACAACGTCAACTTGCCCTGTCAATTAATTAATTTATTTATTTATTTATTTATTTATTTATTTATTTATTTATTTTAATCGTTTTTATATAGCGCTTTTCCAGTTCAAGGCGCTGGCCCGATGCCGTAACTAATTCAAGCCTCACGAAGCGCCCACTTGCAACCTTTGGGCGCATAGCCTGACGCCCAGACAACGGTGCACAATCCTGGGTTGCTGGGTGTTTGTGTGTAGCCGGCACTCACCCGTCTAGGACATGAGCGTCAGGATCTTTACAGTTCATGTTATGGCACGCACGCGTGCACAGAGTAGACCTCGGTTTATACTCTCTTTGGAAGGCGTAGGGGCGCAGTGTCTGAAGGCCGTGTTTGTTTGTTGTTGTTGTTGTTGTTGTATGGTTGCACTCTAAGGTCGTCAGGGTCTTCGATGTTAGCGCTTGACATTCAATGCGTTAACTATTTTCACCGCTGAGTGCACTACTGAG
Organism: Oncomelania hupensis; assembly: GCA_036898135.1. Classification (NCBI taxonomy): domain Eukaryota; kingdom Metazoa; phylum Mollusca; class Gastropoda; order Littorinimorpha; family Pomatiopsidae; genus Oncomelania; species Oncomelania hupensis. The sequence continues at coordinate 7,063,138 of CM072520.1, read as the reverse complement.
CTAACTGTGTCTCACAGTCATATTATTTGTTTGTTTGTGTCAAACGTGCATACAATAACCGAAGACAACTGGCTTACTACCCCCGTTGGGGTGCCGGGGGTTTCAGTATAAATAGTATCCCCACTTTCTGGAAATTTAGTGCTGTAAATTCCCACTGTCGCTGTCTTTCTCATTTGCTCTTTCTCATTCCTGCTCTGTTCTATCAATCTGCTATACTATCGTCTTCTTCGCTAGCCCAGTCTCCTTCCTTTTTTCTTGAAAACTCTTCCGGGATAAGACTCCTTATTTGTGTATGAGGTCTGTTGGATCAGCTTGGGAATATTGGACGCTTTCTGCCAGGTGGTCACTAGGGCTTCCTATGATGTTATTATTTCGCAATGTAGGCATTTTATATGTATGTGTTTTGTTGATAATTTATAATGATGTTTGTATTCTATTTTGTTTTTGTAAACGGGGGTTCGATAAGTTGTGGTGAAGCCTCGGCCGTCCCCTGCGTGGGATGTCTTTATTGTAAAGTGACTGGCTGGTGGAGAGCTTTCGGTTTTACCACTAGGGTTGTTTCAGCAGATCTTTTATGCGGATCGGGGGTTGTCCGGTCCTGATTTGGCTCGGAAGAGTCCGTTGGACCTAAAGCAATAATAATGTAATGTAATGTAACTGGCTTACTCCGATACACTACCTTTGACTTGGATTATATTTGACACTGGTGCGGATATTGTACAATATGTGGTCATCAGCCCTAGCCCCGCGCTACACACAACAAAAACTGGAAATTAATGGATATTTTGCATACATCATTTCTTACGGTCCTTCTGACTCCTATGACTTCTAACTTAACATTTTGGTCTTTTGCGTGGTCGAATCTATATAATAATAATAATAATAATAATAATTAGCATTTATATAGCGCCCTTTCTAATGAAAGCTCAGAGCGCTTTACATTCACATAAACAATAACAATATAAAAACATGGTAAACAAAACATACAGAATGTAATTACATAATATAAACACGCACGCACACACACACGCCAAGTTCAACACGAATTTAAATTGTGATGTCAGCAAAGGAACGTTTGAACAGATGGGTCTTGAGGCCAGAACGAAAGGCAGCAGATGTTTGGGAAGAATGGAGAGACATGGGGAGTTCCAGACGGTGGGAGCAGAAAATGAAAATGAGCGTTTGCCAAAGGACTTGTTCACTCGTGGAATGGAGAGATTTTGGGCAGAAGAAGATCGAAGGGTTCTAGAGGGTATGTAGGGGTTAACCATGGTTTTGAGATAAGAAGGGCCGGATGAAGAGAGACCATTGAAGCAGAGGCAAGCAATTTTGTACTCAATTCTTTGTTCAATTGGAAGCCAGTGTATGGATTTAAGATGAGGAGTTATATGGGCAGATTTTGGAATGCGAAGAATGAGACGGGCGGCATTATTTTGAATCTTTTGAAGTCTTTCCAATAGATAGTCCGGGCAACCACAGAAGAGATATCAACATCGCCCGAGGAAAGAACACGCCCACACCAAAGCACATAAAGCAGGAAAGTACTTCATTAACACGAGTTCATTTCAATAAGTAAATTAAGCATCATTGCTGCGTTGTGCGGCAACAGTGGAATATCTACTAATGGTGCTGTTCCGATCATCACAGCAACTGCAATAGGCAGCCCAGGTGTGAAAGATTTAAAACGTAGGCTCTCCACACACTGTAGTTCTCTTTTTTATATGTTAGCAGGAAATTCGTCATCACCACCACCGGCGGCTCACAACTCTCGGATCGACGCCGACACCATCGCTGCAGTCATGTTACGTCACCTGCAGCGGCCCGATCACGCCATCCTGCGTCATCATGCTGCAGACAATGCGGTTTTGCCTCATCGTCGCTCTCTACCACATCCAGCGGAAGAACTACAGCAAATCGAGGACGAGGTAGCCTGGCCAGACGGTGACGACAATTTCCTAGTGCGTCATCATGACGTTACATTCCGTCAACATGAGGAAGACAATGAGTACGACAGACGGGAACTGCCGACCTACTCCGAACATGTTTACGAAGAGATCCCGGAGGTCAAGCGACGCAAAGGTTTGACAGTTTTTATAATACTTTGTCACATTTATTTGGTTTGAATAGTGGTGAATAGTTGATAGTAATATGGGTGAATTATTATCCCCATTTCCAGTTGTCGGTCTCCACCGATAGAACTGGCAACTTCACTGAACAGTGACCGGTCTCCTTTAAAACAGTCGACATTGAGGCTGGCTGAGTGTCAGAGATCTATCAAGCAAAGGCTGTGTATAGGCCTATGTCCTGGCCACACTGTTGACACTCACATTGAGGTCAGCATCACTTTCGGGCCCACTGCCGGTATAACCTTAGTACACAGCCCTATAGATAGTAAACAGCCCCATAGATAGTAAACAGCCCGATAGATAGTAAATAGCCCTATAGATAGTAAATAGCCCTATAGATAGTAAATAGTCCCATAGATAGTAAATAGCCCGATAGATAGTAAATAGCCCGCTAGATAGTAAACAGGCCGATAGATAGTAAATAGCCCGATATATAGTAAACAGCCCGATAGAAAGTAAACAGCCCGATAGATAGTAAACAGCCCGATAGTAAACAGCCCGATAGATAGTAAATAGCCCTATAGATAGTAAATAGCCCGATAGATAGTAAAAAGCCCTATAGATAGTCAATAGCCCGATAGATAATAAATAGCCCGATAGATAGTAGCCTAAATAGCCCGATAGATAGTTAATAGTAAATAGCCCGATAGATAGTAAACAGCCCGATAGATAGTAAACAGCCCGATAGTTTAGTTTTTAGTTTAGTTTTATAGATTAACGTCCCCGGACACATGAGCGTATAGGGGACGGGTGAAACACCACTCGACAAAACCACTAGATAGTAAATAGCCCTAAAGATAGTAAATAGCCCCATAGATAGTAAATAGCCCGATAGATAGTAAACAGGCCGATAGATAGTAAATAGCCCGATATATAGTAAACAGCCCGATAGAAAGTAAACAGCCCGATAGATAGTAAACAGCCCGATAGTAAACAGCCCGATAGATAGTAAACAGCCCGATAGATAGTAAACAGCCCCATAAATAGTAAACAGCCCGATAGATAGTAAACAGCCCCATAAATAGTAAATAGCCCCATAGATAGTAAACAGCCTGATAGGGGCAAAAGGTCTATTGTGCACACAGTACAGTGCCCATTCCATTGTCACAATCAGGCAGCGCGCGTGTGAATGTGTGTGTGTGTGTGGGTGTGTGTGTGTGTGTGTATGTGTTTGTGTAGACCGACTGATTGGTCCGCATCAAGCAGCAGGTTGGCACCCTGGATGGTTTGAGTAAGATCCATTTTTAGGCCAGCGCCTTTAGCAGCTTTTTGAGCTGGAAACGTGCGCTAGACAGGAACAATTTACCACGGGTGCATGGCGTATTGATAATAGACAGTCAGCCTAACAGAACACAGGAGAACCAGTGTACTCAGTATAGATCATTTTTCACTACCGTCCTTCTCAGTCTGGTTTATGTATTGTTTGATCAGTTATTGACCGGTGTCATGTATCGGATGATTCATCTTGTCTGTTTCAGTGGTACCACCAATATTGTTTGATCAGTTATTGACCCGTGTCATGTATCGGATGATTCATCTTGTCTGTTTCAGTGGTACCACCAATATTGTTTGATCAGTTATTGACCGGTGTCATGTATCGGATGATTCATCTTGTCTGTTTCAGTGGTACCAACAATATTGTTTGATCAGTTATTGACCGGTGTCATGTATCGGATGATTCATCTTGTCTGTTTCAGTGGTACCAACAATATTGTTTGATCAGTTATTGACCGGTGTCATGTATCGGATGATTCATCTTGTCTGTTTCAGTGGTACCAACAATATATTGTTTGATCAGTTATTGACCGGTGTCTTGTATCGGATGATTCATCTTGTCTGTTTCAGTGGTACCAACAATATTGTTTGATCAGTTATTGACCGGTGTCTTGTATCGGATGATTCATCTTGTCTGTTTCAGTGGTACCAACAATATTGTTTGATCAGTTATTGACCGGTGTCTTGTATCGGATGATTCATCTTGTCTGTTTCAGTGGTACCAACAATATTGTTTGATCAGTTATTGACCGGTGTCATGTATCGGATGATTCATCTTGTCTGTTTCAGTGGTACCAACAATATTGTTTGATCAGTTATTGACCGGTGTCATGTATCGGATAATTCATCTTGTCTGTTTCAGTGGTACCAACAATATTGTTTGATCAGTTATTGACCGGTGTCATGTATCGGATAATTCATCTTGTCTGTTTCAGTGGTACCAACAATTCCAGTCTCCTCCTCCCTTCCACCCGCATCGTCAGCGCACGACCTTGAGGCATCGGGCGCGCACGCTGCCTTCGACGATGACCCTGTCCATGGGAAATCCTCTGCCTCTCCCTCATCTTCTGGACCGTCTGGGCCACTCCTCGACGATTATCTTCACCCTGTGACCTCCCAAGAGAAAAAGCCGTCGAATGAAATGCCCTCAACCTCCACCTCGACCTCGCAGCGCGACATCCCTGCACCCGAACATGTCAGCGACCCTGACGGATCCAAAAAGAGTCCGCGGTCTTCCAACTCACAGCCAGATGACTATCTGACTCCTGTCAACAGGAAGGAAGGTCCTTAAAGATTCCACTGGCGTCACACTTGTTGCATATCCCCTACCCCTCCCCACTCCCACCTTCTCTCATATCACCTCAAGCCCATACCCTCCCCCTACCCTTCCTTCCCCCTGTTGACCACTCGTCCCCTGTCTGTTCTCCCCTTTTCCGTAAGATTCGACGTTTAATGTTGTATCATATCTCAACTCTCATCGTCGCCTAATGACGTCATTATTGTTAGTTCCAGAGCTGTAAAGCTCGGTAACTACTGTTTTTGGCTTTTGTCCGTCCGTCCGATGTCCGGAGGTGACATTTGCGCTTTTTCCTCTGAAACTATTGGACGGATGTCTTTGAAACTTGGTATTTCGTTGGGAACTAGTTTAAAATCACAAATTGTGTATTGACGTAAAACCTAAATGAAATAAAATAAAAATAGGAAATAGTAAGATCTACCAGATGACAAAACAATTATGGATACTGATGATGTCATCATGGTGATGTCCTCATTTGTTTAGTTTTACTGTAATCCCATTTTTGTTCCCAAATTATTGGAGGGATTTGTTTCAAGTTTAGTATACACTTAGACTTTACCTGTACCAAGGTAAAATCAGACTTACACAAATCGAGTGATGTAATAATCGTGACATCATTTTAAACAAACATTTAAAAAAAATTAACTTCGTGTGTAATTAGGGTGTGCAGATGCCTGGAGCCTTAAACAAAACTATGGTATATAAGTGACTTCATCGGGTAAGGTCATCTTTTTATTTCCCAATCCGATTTTCTCCCAAACCACTGGAGGGATTCAGTTCAAGTTTAGTATATATTTAGACTTTACCTATGCTTCCAAGCTAAAACCAAACTTATGCACTTCGAGTAAAGTAATCTGATGACGCCACTTGTTTTCTTTTCAGTTTTCTTTTTTTTTTCTTCTTATTTTTCATTTCCTTTAAACGTTGTTTGTAATGAGAGTGTGCAGATGCCTTAGTCAAAACGTATGTATATCGAGTCACGTCATCAAGGCTACGTAATTTGTTTTCTTAATTTTCATTTAGTTTTATTGTGCGCATTTTTCTCACTTTCTTCAGTCTTGGCAGCATGATGTGTTTAATAACACGTTATGTGTAACACATAGGAAGTTCAAACATGATTTTTGTTTTTAAAATATACCTTACATGTTTGTTGAACAAAATGCAAAGCTTTATAAAATTCAGATTAAGTTGTAATAATTTGCCAATGCAGCCGCTGAGATACTCGAATATCTTGAGGGAGATTGTTGTTGTTGCATCAATTTTTATTCATCAGATTAACATAAGTTGTACTGATAAAATACTTGAGGGAGAAAATAACATACTTGAGGGAGAAAAGAGTGCATATTGTATAACTTGAATGAAATTGGCGATTCCACAATATTTTCTCTAGTATTATTCCATTATTAAGGGTGTCGGATAGCGCAGTGGTTGGAGCACTCGCTACTTTGTCGCAAGTTAAGCACCGTCCAGTGCGGTTAGCATTTGGATGGGTGACCGCAAAAACGTGAAGCGACAAATAACAACGCCCCCAGTTGACTCAACTGTGACTGAGTACCTACTCTCTTAAGGGTGGGGAAGGTAAAGCAGCGAGGGAGAGAGATGGGCATCATCCTCATTACGCTGGCCCAAGATAAGTGTGATCTCCAACACCACGCTCCCCTACGGCCACAAGGCTATGGGACCACCTTTACCTTTTTTTTTTAAAAGACAACCGTAAAGCATTGCTACCAAATTATTATAACCACCACCCAAATATACATAAACTTAATGATCTATTGAATACACATTCTTCAAAGAAGAGGAAAAATGTATGTTGATTTATATTATTTGTTCAGTGTTCAAATAGTGTGATTAGATTGAATAAGTTCTTTTGTATCTTTCAATGTTTTTTCTAACTTTTATAACTACAAGGTGTGTTTGTGTGCCTGTCAGAATTGTTATAGTATCCATATTGTGTACATATTGTTTTAAATGCATGGTATAATATATAATGTATAATGGTATAATAATCACAGTTTTTTTTTTAATCTTGCTTTGTCTACGTTGTCACGTCCCAACTGCCTTAGCAGAGGTTCGACTTGCGTGCACTTCCACACGAGAAAATAAACCCAACACCTAAATAAACTCTAAAAGACAAAACCAGAAGTAACAAGACAATTTCTTTATTTCACACACTCATTCGCACTAAAAATTAACTCCCTTTATCCCACTTCCCAACCAACCAACCCTCAATCCCACTAATAAAACCCCAAACTAATACATAAACAATTCGCTCAAAATAATAATGATAATTAAATCAAAATGGAAAATGACTAACTACAAAATGTACAAGAGATTTATAACACTGATGTCTGGAACAGCTTACTGACAACGAAGTAAATAGACAGTAAGCAACTGCTTTAAATCTTTATAAATATTCAAACTTTGTTCCACTTAAACTTCAAATAGATACAACAAGTCTTTTATATTATATAAAATGAATAAGAAAATTTATCTTTTATGCAAAATAGAAGTTGTAAGAAATTAATCTAAATTCTTAATTCATTAATATCTGGCGAAATAATTCCCCCAGACAAAACTATACAATCACAGGGTTACTTAATCTAGTAGGTAATATTACACAACAACGTTTATCAGTCAATTCAGATTAAATATATCTCAATGTGCTGTAATTTATAATCTATCACATGTAAAACAATTATCGTTCCTCACCATTGTTTATCAATGGTTATAGTTATTTGTTGTGTATGGTGGAGTGTGTGTGCGTGTGCTTTATAAACGAAATAAAGTTCCCTGGGCGAATACCACAACCTTCGCAACCGAGGTTGACACACGGAAAACACGGCGTAAATGGCCGAGGCACACAAGCTTCACACCAGCAAGGTTTCAGCACACCATCAATGATCTGCTCTAGGGTTTTGGTTTTTGAACTTGTTGGTACATCTACAACAATACATACAAAAATACGCAACCATTAATAATTATATTACAATATACTGCACAAGCATCCCGCTATCGGAATGGTTGTCTCCCTTTCCACATCCTTACTCATCCTCCCTGTCATCGCGCATATACATTCGCAATCACCTCCTTTCTGTCATCTCTTCGCTACATAACAGCGAATTCTTTTATATCAATTTATAATTATTTAATTTATGATACATTTTAGAAAATTCTCTCTCTCTCTCTATTGCAAGGTATTTATGCAGCAAACAATATGAAACGTAAAATAGAATTTAGAAAACATAATTAACTATTCATTCACACTGCATGCATAACCCAAACCCCCGAACGCTATGGCCAACTGAGAAATTGAGGTAAATAACTTACGGCTACCAGTGGATCCTCCGGCCTGTTGACAAAGACACACAATGACTGGACAAACACACAGGCACAGATGGTTAGGCAAGGTGATTACACAGGCATAAGAAGTCCTAGACGGAGTCACAGGTCACCCGACGTTATACGTAGATAACTCAGATTTCACCGAGAATACACAGTAGGTATTCTAAACAGCTTAGAACAGTTCCAGTTAAACAAACACTTCCAAAGTGTTCCCAAAACAGTCCTCCTCTTCCGACAATAGGCTCTTTTTCGTTGACGGTCTGATCTGTACGACCCACAGACAAAGTCACTAACTGGCACCTTGACCCAACTCGGATCTGTTGATTCTGGCTACAAAAGCGATATGCAACTGTTACTGCTCCCTCAAAATATACAGTGCAAGGGGTTTTATACGATTAGCTAAGAAACTTCTAGAATATACTCGTTTTAATCATAATTCATTCCCTACACCGTTCGCGATTAGAGCACGCATTTCACACATAGAATATCGCATGGCAGCAATTAATCTTCTCAATAACAAAATAGCCAACTATGCTGTTTTCTAACATAGTGCGTTCCGCACGGGCGCAAATCATTCGCATACTTTTATTAATTATAAACCAAATTAATTTATTCTGATTCTCTCCCCTTGACTACCGTAACTTTTAACCTCTATGTACAGGCTGATGATTAAACTATATACATAGGCGCGCGACTGCAAACTGCGTAGCGTGACACAGCACCCCACCAAGACGAAAACTAACAGTTTTAGTTCTTAACAAACGCGCTACTCAGTTCTGCTCAAGGAATCAGCTGGTACATTGTCTTTTCTTGAAATGCTTCCTACCATCACATCGAAATCTGACTGCTTCGTCTTTCTTCTTTACTGCCACAATCGGCGAACTGACTGGTGAAACTGCCCGCTCGATCGCTCCCATGATCAACATAGTCCCAATCTCTGTCCTGATAGTTTCCACCTTCGAATGAGGCAACGGTTTTATAGGTCCTGCAATATCAACTGCAACTCTCTGAAACGGTTCATCAACTAGAGGTAGTTTCTGCAGCGGAACTTTTGCTACCCTACCCCTGGGAACTGTTTTCTGGCATTCGGGACATGATTCGCAGAATCGCCTAACATCCCCGCACATTCCTGGCCAATAGAACACCCCCCATATCCTCTCACGTGTCCTCTTTCCACCTAAGTGTCCGGCCATCGGAGGGTCGTGCGCCAGGCGCATCACCTCTCCCCTGAGCTTGCTAGGCACGACTAGCTGCGTCAGCTCTTCTTCCCCCTGATGGTGTACTCTATACAAAATACCCTTCTTTTTGGAGAAGCTAACCATCGCTTTGCCTGACTTGAGTTTCGTCCCTTGCTTCTCGCACTCTCTAGCTCTAGCTAAAGTGGGATCTTCTTCCTGCAACTTGGCCAACTGATCGGGCGTCACATCGAGTTGGAATGGCTTCGGAATCGGCAGTGCTTTCTCCTGCTTCCCTTCTGCCTTGGCCTGTGCCCTGGTCTGAACGGCGGCTATCGCACACTCTAACCCATCTACAGCCACGGGACTACGATAGCCTCCCTTGAAAGTAACCCAGTTGCCTAGAATGACATCGGGTACAACTTGCTCGATGACGATCAATTCTACTGTACCCTTCACAAAAGCTGAGTCTACTTCTACATACGCTGTAGGATACTTCCCTGACTTGACCTGATCAGCGAACATGACCTCGATCTCTCTACCAGTCATATCCTCGGGACGCACCCACTTGGCTGCTACTGCCCCCACCTCGGCACCAGTATCTCTCAGAATCTTCACAGGCTGACCTCTGACTGTTCCCATGCTCCACGGGTTGTACGGCTGAATGGTACTAAAACTAGTCTTAGTCATTTCCGAGTGAATCGGTCCTGAATCCGGACTGACAGTGATACGTAGCAACTGTTTCGGACTACGGCACTCCTTCGCTACGTGACCTAGCTTCCCGCACCTGAAACACTTCACAGGACGTTTCTCCCCACCAGGTTCCCTCCTCTTATCCTCTTCACCCTTGTTGCCACTAGGACCACTCCTCGCTGCCCCTACAGGTTGACTGACAGCACGGTTACCCCCCTTGTATGGCACGCTACCGAACACTGGTCTGTTACTCACTGACCGTTTCGCATCTACATGTAATTGGGCAATCTCAGCTGCCTGCTCGCCGTTCTCAGGCTGCCTCTCCCTCACAAACAGCTCTAACTCAGGGTTCATCACTGACAACAACTGTTCAGTCAGAAAGACATCAAGCACTACGCCCGCATCATCTATATCCTTCTTAGCCAAAGAAAACCATCTCTTCACTAAGACTTGTACTCTACTCAAGTATTGCGGAAAAGTCTCTGTGCCTTCTTTCCTACTCCCCCTGAACTGCTTGCGGTAGTAGTCGGCATCTCTCCTAAAACGTTTCAGAAGAGCCCCCCTGACCACTTCGAAATCGACTATCTGCTCTGGAGTTAACTTCAGATACGTCTCTCTTGCCTCCCCTGACAACAACGGTGACAACCTAGCCGACCAGGTCTCTTCCTTCCATTTCTGCGTTCTAGCTATTTGCTCAAAGTGCTGAAGGTAACTCTCAATATCCTCTTTACCATCAAATGGTTGGACCTTGATCCTGTAGCTATCAGCCTGAATTCTATCCCTCCTACGTTGGGCTTCTAGTTCCTTCTCCTGCTCCAACTGCGCTCTGAGCCTTTCTCTATCGTCTTCCCGGGCCTGCTCTCTAGCTGCACGCTCTTCTTGCAGACGCAACTCAATGTTTCCCCGTTCGGATTCTATCTTCTTCTCTAAGAGCTTAAGTTCTCTAGCTTTGTCCTTACGCTCCTGTTCCAGCCTTCTTTCCACCAGGGCTAAATCCTCTGCTCTCCTCTTCTCTGCCAGAGCTAAATCTTCTGCTCTCCTCTTCTCTTCTCGTTCCATCTTTCTCTCAAGCCTAGCTGTTTCTTTAGCTCTGTCCCTTCGCTCTAATTCCATCTCTCTCGCCAATCTAGCAGACTCCTCCGCTAATCTAGCAGCTTCTTGCTCTCTCTTCACCCCGTCTACTACAAAACTGGCTAGACCTGCACCCTTCAGCCCCATGCTAGCGCCTAGCTCCTTGTATCTAAGGTATACCTCCATGCCAACGCTACTTTTTCCTGCACCGGCCTTAACTGCAGTAGGAGTAAGATCAGCTGCCATGCGAGTACCATGAGCGAAAGGCGTACTCACTGTGGTTTCCTCGTCCATCGGTGCCTGACGCGAAGCGGCTGCGTCGGCCTCCGTGTACTGGTCCATCGCTCGCGCCTGCTCAGCTGCTCTCCGAGTCGCAGCCCTCGTCAGCATACAGTCGCGGACTAAGAATGAAAATGGGAAAAAATGGGTGAATAACAAATGAAACAAATAACGATTAACACATATACAAACAGTCGAACAAATGACAAGTAAACAGTAACAGGAGCCGGAGAAGTCCCTTATTGCCTAGGCCTCGACGACAAAGTTGTTTACCTCAACCCCCCGTTTGTGCACACACGCTCGGGGTGTGAACCCTTTTGCGCAGCGCAACCTCACTCCCGACCAACCACCCACTGGTCACTCATCCGACACACAAGACGACAAAGAAACAAACACTGACTTCTGGTATCTAAACAATCAAAAAAATAAATCTACCCTAACTACTCCCCCCTATCCCTTCCTAGATCTATCCCACCGCTGCCACCAAATGTCACGTCCCAACTGCCTTAGCAGAGGTTCGACTTGCGTGCACTTCCACACGAGAAAATAAACCCAACACCTAAATAAACTCTAAAAGACAAAACCAGAAGTAACAAGACAATTTCTTTATTTCACACACTCATTCGCACTAAAAATTAACTCCCTTTATCCCACTTCCCAACCAACCAACCCTCAATCCCACTAATAAAACCCCAAACTAATACATAAACAATTCGCTCAAAATAATAATGATAATTAAATCAAAATGGAAAATGACTAACTACAAAATGTACAAGAGATTTATAATAATGATGTCTGGAACAGCTTACTGACAACGAAGTAAATAGACAGTAAGCAACTGCTTTAAATCTTTATAAATATTCAAACTTTGTTCCACTTAAACTTCAAATAGATACAACAAGTCTTTTATATTATATAAAATGAATAAGAAAATTTATCTTTTATGCAAAATAGAAGTTGTAAGAAATTAATCTAAATTATTAATTAAATAATATCTGGCGAAATAATTCCCCCAGACAAAACTATACAATCACAGGGTTACTTAATCTAGTAGGTAATATTACACAACAACGTTTATCAGTCAATTCAGATTAAATATATTTCAATGTGCTGTAATTTATAATCTATCACATGTAAAACAATTATCGTTCCTCACCATTGTTTATCAGTGGTTATAGTTATTTGTTGTGTATGGTGGAGTGTGTGTGCGTGTGCTTTATAAACGAAATAAAGTTCCCTGGGCGAATACCACAACCTTCGCAACCGAGGTTGACACACGGAAAACACGGCGTAAATGGCCGAGGCACACAAGCTTCACACCAGCAAGGTTTCAGCACACCATCAATGATCTGCTCTAGGGTTTTGGTTTTTGAACTTGTTGGTACATCTACAACAATACATACAAAAATACGCAACCATTAATAATTATATTACAATATACTGCACAAGCACCCCGCTGTCGGAATGGTTGTCTCCCTTTCCACATCCTTACTCATCCTCCCTGTCATCGCGCATATACATTCGCAATCACCTCCTTTCTGTCATCTCTTCGCTACATAACAGCGAATTCTTTTATATCAATTTATAATTATTTAATTTATGATACATTTTAGAAAATTCTCTCTCTCTCTCTATTGCAAGGTATTTATGCAGCAAACAATATGAAACGTAAAATAGAATTTAGAAAACATAATTAACTATTCATTCACACTGCATGCATAACCCAAACCCCCGAACGCTATGGCCAACTGAGAAATTGAGGTAAATAACTTACGGCTACCAGTGGATCCTCCGGCCTGTTGACAAAGACACACAATGACTGGACAAACACACAGGCACAGATGGTTAGGCAAGGTGATTACACAGGCATAAGAAGTCCTAGACGGAGTCACAGGTCACCCGACGTTATACGTAGATAACTCAGATTTCACCGAGAATACACAGTAGGTATTCTAAACAGCTTAGAAAAGTTCCAGTTAAACAAACACTTCCAAAGTGTTCCCAAAACAGTCCTCCTCTTCCGACAATAGGCTCTTTTTCGTTGACGGTCTGATCTGTACGACCCACAGACAAAGTCACTAACTGGCACCTTGACCCAACTCGGATCTTGTTGATTCTGGCTACAAAAGCGATATGCAACTGTTACTGCTCCCCTCAAAATATACAGTGCAAGGGGTTTTATACGATTAGCTAAGAAACTTCTAGAATATACTCGTTTTAATCATAATTCATTCCCTACACCGTTCGCGATTAGAGCACGCATTTCACACATAGAATATCGCATGGCAGCAATTAATCTTCTCAATAACAAAATAGCCAACTATGCTGTTTTCTAACATAGTGCGTTCCGCACGGGCGCAAATCATTCGCATACTTTTATTAATTATAAACCAAATTAATTTATTCTGATTCTCTCCCCTTGACTACCGTAACTTTTAACCTCTATGTACAGGCTGATGATTAAACTATATACATAGGCGCGCGACTGCAAACTGCGTAGCGTGACATACGTCGTTATGTTTGTCCGACTTAGCTGAAAGCCCCTCAGATGCTAGAGCCCTAAATAAAGCTGAAATTAACTGGAAATTTGAAACTAATGGACGGATTTCTTTTAAACTTGGTATTTAGTTCGAAAATAGTAAACCTTAATAGAGGAGAAAAAAAGAATGCATATCGAGTGATGTCATCATGGTGATGTCATACTTCTTTTTCTAATCCTATTTTCTCCCAAATTGCTTGAGGGATTTGGTTCACGTTTGGAATGCAGACTTCACCAAGGTAAAACCAAACTTACGCAAATCAAGTGACGTAATCATCGTGACGTAATATTTAATACAATATTTTGATTTCATGTTTTTACTAAATTACCCTTCTCCCACCCCCCACCCCCCACCCACACACACCACCACCACCATTCCACTCTACCCTCTTCCCCTCCACATCATCATCATCCCCCACCTAGCCTTTTGTTCCTAGTTCTGCCTCCAATATTTTAATAACTAAATATATGCACGCTTCTGCGGTGCTCTTATCTTGTCATTAATAATAAGCCTCGCACAGGACAATTTAGCAGGATATGAAGGACAATGTCAGTTTTACTTGTGTGACAACGAAGACCATAACCCCAGTCAGGATGTCTGTGATAACCCCATGACTGCTTGTTACGTTTGCGACGCGCACGATAGTATGTGTGAGACGCGCACGATAGATCCGATCGTTTTGTTTTGCAAAGCATGCAATAATAGAGTGTATTTACCTTTGATTTGATTTTGCGTTGTTGTTAGAAGAAGCTTGGTATAATGTTGATAATTTTCGTTGGTCGATATTATTGGAGAATTCTCTAGGATTGCTTGTTTACTATCGATTAAAGGATCTAGATAGATCGACTAGAAGCTGAGAGATTCTTTTATGATGAAGAAAGTTGTATGACGTAAGACAGTGATGACGAAGTTTATTTTGATTGGTTGCAATGCATCACTCTCGAATGTTCTGACGTTATCTGGAGTATAGAAAAACTATATAATTGATGCACTGTGTCTGAAGAGAGTGAGAGAGAGAGAAAGAGAGAGAGAGAGAGAGAGAGAGAGAGAGAGAGAGAGAGAGAGAGAGAGAGAGAGAGAGAGAGAGAGAGTGGAAAAAACGAGTGCATGCAGTTATTGATGTACGCTGAATAAAGTTGGAAAACTTCATACGACGACTCCTGCCTTGTTGCTGAGGGAACAGGTTGCGTGGATAAACGAATCCGAGTTACACTTATTAGGATTCAAGCATTGGGGCTGAATCAACTACTGATAAAAACCAACAACGAGTGTAACACTGCTCTTTTTAGTTGAAAACAACTCGAGGACTAGTCACAAAGTCACTGATGGCCAGCATGTTACTATAGGAACAAGTGCTAGAGTCTATTGGGTGCAAGGATTCTTCCCTTGTATTTTACCATAACTTGATGTGTTGACTAAATCAATAAATGTGATGATGATTATGATGATGATTTTTATTGTTATTAATGTTCTTAAATTGAGCTTTTCCAGTTCAAGATCAGTTGCAGCAGCTGATCTAAGCACTTGTCAATACAGAATCCAACTGAAGCTGTTCGAGGCGCCAGTTTGCATTCGTAGGTCATCATCTAACTCCTCAATGGTCGTATTTTTGTAACTGGCACTCCCTCGCCTAAGACATGAGCGTCAGTATCTTTAAAATCAGGGATTAGTATCTTCCTAATCCTCCTCTTACTCCTTCTCCTCCAACTTCTTTTCCATTTTTGCCCTTCTTTATTTTCTGAAATACTGTGTGTGGGTGGTGTGTGTGTGTGTGTGAGTGAGAGAGAGAGAGAGAGAGAGAGAGAGCATGCGAGGGACTCTGCACCAGTTAGGGTCCAGCACTTATTATTATTATTATCATCATTATCAACATAATCATCATCATCAATGTGATTACTATCATCATCAATATTATTATAAATATGATGATGATGATGATGATGATTTTGTTTTGTTGTTTTTATTATCAAAATTAGTTTCAGTAGTAGTTGTTGTAGTAGTGGTGGTGGCACGCACTCTCTCTCTCTCTCTCTCTCTCTCTCTCTCTCTCTCTCTCTCTCTCTCTCTCTCTCTCTCTCTCTCTCTCTTTCTGATGAACACGACGTGAGAGGACAAAAAAAAGATGTCAAGCCAGTTAAATGTATTTCCAGTCAACCACACACATTTACAAATAGTGGTGAATGGTGTTGTTTTGTTCACACATCTCTACATCCTTGACCTGGAGAAAATATGATGGCACGGAATACTGACCACTACCCCAAGTAATGTTTCTATAAAGTTTGGTAAAAATCCATTCAGTAGTTCTTGAGATATGGTGTGCTACGTAGATACTGATTGAACGAACTCGTGACATTTTGTGAAAAATTATAATTTCTTGACTAACATTTGTTGACCCTGTGACCTCGACCTTGCAGTGAAGTCATTCATTAACCGATAATGTTTTTAGATCTCATGGATATACACCAACTTACCATGTTTGGTTGTGATAGCTGAAATAAGTTCAGGGATATTTATCCACTTGTAAGTTTTGCACGTCCAGGCGGCGGACAGCGGACGGCGAGCAGACAGACGGACTAACAAAAAACAAACAAAAACAAAGCAAACAATGTACCTAATTTTTGGACTATTTAGGATTCATCTCGCACAGATTTGCAAATATCTGGATTCTCTTTTCTTCTTCTACTTCTTCTTTATGGGGAGGTGGGGGGTTAGGGGTGAATACAGAGTGACTTCTCGGGATTTTCGTTTTAACTATAGCTGCCCAGTACCAAACTTTTCAAACGAAACGATCAGTCTATAAGGACACCAAACTGCTCTCTGCTGTTAACTTACACAGCTTATAGAAGCTCGCTTGTTGCCTATCCTGTAAATCATTGTTTGTAATAATGTGTTTTTCCTTGAATAAAAAAAAACATTTGTTTAAACCAACTTACACAGAAGCGTGACACTGTGACGAATTCACACTTTTCTGCTATCCTATGCACCAACGGGAATCCCCTCTATGAAAAATACTTCCGTTTTTTTTCTCCGCGTGTTTTAGTGAGTTATTTCCAAATATTCAAGAATAATAACATGTGTCACTGCCCACCTGTATCGTACCCTCACATATATTTTTTTTTTTTTTTGCTGCAGTTTATTATCCCTTTCTATCGCCAGTGGCGCGCCTAAACCCTACCTACCTAACATTATTTGTGAATTTTTGAAAAATATTCGGAAAAACATAACGCCCAGATGCTGGCTCGAACCCACACCTGTCAGGCGCCATTGGTTTCTGGCTTGTGGACAAGGCAAGTTAGTCCCGCCTTAGCCCACTTGGCCACAACGCTAGCCTAACATAGTCAGTTACTTCGTGTTTTGTGAAGGTTGCGACGGCGAAGCTATGGAAAACTACAAGAGTTTTCAGGTCCTGTTTCACTTTCTGTCGATGATCGACGCACCTCCGAAGTCGCCACAAATACAGGCCTCTACGATTGTTTTTTGCATTCTTTCACTGAGCATGTACTTCCTCCACCGTTTTTATACTTATCCCACTCGTTTTCTGGCTCTAACAATCGTCGTTTTCAGCAATTTGCCATATTTAAAAGTCACGCATCAAGCTTTGATAAAAGCAAAACAAGCCAAACCGGAACTTGGTTTCATATAACCTCGTTTTAATTTATAATGGCGATACCCACGAGTTTTTATGAGAGGTGCCGGAAAGTTGTGAATAGGGAGACAAGGGCGAGTTAGGCGAGACAACTCCTGCCCGTCTGTTGTAACAAACTTTGTTGTCTCCCTTGTTTTAAATCTTCCCCCCGCCCCCTTCCCCCCTCTTTCTAAACAACACACCGATACAATATACACACAGTATCAGTTCCCAAGTCTTCTTCCAGATAATATTAAAAACAGCACTTAAACTTCTCGTAATTGTTTGTAGGCGTCTGTAATTTAAAACCACGTTCTGCAAATTGAACTTCTCGTAATTGTTTGTAGGTGAGTCTGCTAATATGGTCTGCCTAGGAGAGCACTCGTGCCTGCCGCCCGACGCTTTGGACGGCTGCAGAAATCACACTGTGTCGCTGTTACGTCGTGGGACCACCGCAGAGTCGATGTTAGGAGCGTCCCCTTCGACGTCTTTGTCGAGGACCATATCCGAGGCCTCCTCATATGGGAGCTCCAGCTGTCAACGACAAAAACACAAAACAGCGTTGATAGTTGTGGGACACAAACAGTGTGTGTAGAATACAAGTGATAAAGGTATCTCGCCTACAGAAAATGGACTTGAGTTTATGGATCTTGGATAATCCTTAGTAGTTGCTGTCCTCCGTGGAATGAAGGAATAATAGCAAAGATGTATCTCCCCTTTTCTGTTGCCAGCGGTTTCCATTTGTTGATTTGTGCCATAGATATAGATGGCCATTTGTGGATGTGTGCCATAGATACAGATGGCCATTTGTGGATGTGTGCCATAGATATAGATGGCCATTTGTGGATGTGTGCCATAGATATAGATGGCCATTTGTGGATGTGTGCCATAGATATAGATGGCCATTTGTGGATGTGTGCCATAGATATAGATGGCCATTTGTGGATGTGTGCCATAGATATAGATGGCCATTTGCGGATGTGTGCCATAGATATAGATGGCCATTTGTGGATGTGTGCCATAGTTATAGATGGCCATTTGTGGATGTGTGCCATAGATATAAATGGCCTTTTGTGGATGTGTGCCATAGATATAGATGGCCATTTGTGGATGTGTGCCATAGATATAGATGGCCATTTGTGGATGTGTGCCTTAGATAGATGGCCATTTGTGGATGTGTGCCATAGATATAGATGGCCATTTGTGGATGTGTGCCATAGATATAGATGGCCATTTGTGGATGTGTGCCATAGATATAGATGGCCATTTGTCGATGTGTGCCATAGATATAGATGGCCATTTGTGGATGTGTGCCATAGATACAGATGGCCATTTGTGGATGTGTGCCATAGATACAGATGGCCATTTGGCTGTGCTCTCAGCTCGTCAGGGCATTGAGAAATCATGTGACTAATTTTCCGAAGCATGAGAAGACGCCTGAATGAAATCCTCAAAAACAAAAGAAAACATCTTCAATCATGCGAAAAACAAATAGGTATCCACAATTTGACAGGTGGGCAACGGACATGGAAAGGGACGTAACTTTTTGAAAGAAAATTCATTGCCAAAAATAGTTGTAAAGCCTAGGGTTGCAGTGTTGGTGGTCTAAACCGTTGCAGTACGGCTTCCAAGCCAAAGACATCAACAGACCTTTTTAACGCTATCGGGCTGCAAGCAAACTCATATAGGCAGTCGGTCCAAAACTGACCATGTGAGTGTCATACGCCTACACACAACTAGGTTTGATAGATCTCTGACGCTGAGCCAACGTCAAAGTCGCCTGTGGAGTGGAGACTGGCCCTATTGTTGTAAATGTGGAATCGGCTTTCCACTCCTGAGTAAGCATTTGAGTAATATTTAGGTTGGGTTTATTGACATCGCTATATCGCGCGATTACTGGTTCAAAGAGTTGCTCAAGGTCGTGTCCAAAACCAGCAATCTTTTAGTAATAACGGTATCGGATGCATTCAGTGTCAAAGAACATTTCAACACTACGAAACTCATTTTGGTTTAGGCGATCTCTCTGCATTTAACCCCCATGTTTAATACTACTACTACTACTACTACTACTACTACTACTACTACTACTACTACTACTACTACTACT
>CM072520.1:6891105-7038605 GCA_036898135.1 Oncomelania hupensis | reverse complement strand
GACATGGGTCTTCTCTATTTCTGGGACATCAGTTCCCTGACCTTGGCTGCCTTTCGCTCTTGGTAGACCTAGGGAAGAAACGTCCCACTGTCGGGCATTTGATAGCGTTGTCTTTGCAATACTTGCCGCGGTCAGCCCTACATCTAAAAAAAAAACAAAGACAGAGAGAAACAGAAAAAAAGAATACTTGGATGATCTGAATGAATGAATGAGTGGTACTGAGTGTAAGCAGGCCTACTCAACCAGTCTGTGCAGATGTCATAGCACTTGGATGCATATTTGTTTTATTTCTTCCTTGTAATCATCATCATGATCATGAACATCATCATCTACTTCTTCTTCTATATACTTCCACTTCTATTTTTCTTCTTTTTCCTCCTCCTCCTCTTCTTTTTCTTCTTCTTCATCATCGTGGTTGTTGCATACCATTATCTTTGGATATTTGTGTGGAGTTTGGATGGGTTGGGAGCATTTTCAATTTCGTAAAAAAATTTGTGTTTTGTTTTTTTTCAATGAAAATTGCTTGACTCAATTTTTTATTAAAAAAATAAAAATAAATGTTAAAAAACCCAGCAACAAAATCATTTTAAGTTTAAAACCTTTTAAATTATACTAAATTCAAGGCCACTCCCGCGGACTTCCCCTTCTTCAGCGATTGCACTGCTGCCTCAACTTCTTCTAGGATATTTGGGAGGATTTCTTCTTCTTTTTCTCTGTTTTGGGGACATGCTGTGGTTGTAAAGGCCAAAGCAGTAATCTGCCATCTATCCAAGACTTCTTGTTCTTTTGTAAGGCATATGCCAGGCTTGCTTTAGATTGTGTAGACATTAGGCAGTTTAACAGGTCTAAAAGTTCAAGTGTGGGATTCACGGTTTGTTCTAAATGCGGTGCTTGCCAAGGATCTCAGTGGCGGCATCTGTCACAGCTGAGTTAAAAGTGGCGGTCATGGTGTTGACATCTACTTCACCAGCTCCCAGAACGAGAAAGGCGCCGAGTGGTAAGTGAGCAGAAGAAAAAACAGATGGAGGGGGTAAAAGAAGAGTCGGTCGTGATGAATCAGCCTGTGTACTGTGTCTGTACTGGGGTGGACGATGGAAGAGTGATGGTGCGGTGTGATGGCTGTGATCAGTGGTTTCATTGTGAATGTGTGCAATTGTCTCCATCAAATGCCACAGAGCTAGAGGAGTATCTATACGCCGATTGTGAGATTGAGATTGAGTCCTCGTCTGTTGCAGATGGATAGAGAGCAGTATGACGGAAAAGATACATGGGAGGTGGTGTCACGAAAAAAACAGGAAGAGATAGAGGAAGAGGAATTGGGGGCGCAAGGAACAGAGGTGGGGGAAGGAGGGGGAGTGCGTGGTGGTAGCTGCAGGGCCTGGCGAAGTCCCGAGGTGGGTCGGGCTGGCGTGACGCGAACTTGGAAGACTAAAACTAGTTTGGAAAAAAAACTAGTTCGCGGATGACTGGAACTAGTTTGAACGCAGAGCGGAGTGGAGAGTTAGTTAGTTAGTTATTCATTGCTTACAGGGTCTAGCGGACTGCAAAGAGCCGAATGAGGACCACAAAATCAAGACCACAACTTTGCTGAAAGAGGACTCATCCCTGATCCGCATAAAAGATCTGCCGAAACAACCCTAGTGGTAACACAGAAGGCACTCCACCAGCCGGTCACTCTACAATAAAGACATCCCACGCAGGGGACGATGAGGCTATATTCTAATTTATTGAACCCCCGTTTACGAAAACAAAATAGAATACAAACATCATTATAAAATATTAACAAAACACATAGATAAAACATGCCTACATTGCCAAATATTAACATCATAGGAAGCCCCAGTGACCATTTGGCAGAAAGCATCCAATATTCCCAAGCTGATCCAACAGACCTCACACACAAATGAGAAGTTTTGTCCCGAAAGAGTTTTCAAGAAAAAAGATAGGTGACTGGTCTAGCGAAGAAGAAGATAGTATAGTAGATTGATAGAACCGAGTAGGAATGAGCAAGAACAAATGAGAAAGACAGCGACAGTGGGAATTTAAAGCACTAAATTTCCAGAAAGTGGGGATACTATTTATACTGAAACCCCCGGCACCCCCACGGGGTATTGGAGTGGACAGTGCTGGTAGAGCGAAAGTAGTAACGAGTACCAGCAGCGCCCCGCCAAGACAGAAAAAAGAACGAGAATAAAATTGGTGGCGGTGTTCCTCTCAGGGAGGGAGGTGACGGGAGGGGAGCACCGCGGTTTTATCACGTGTATCCTGTGCACAGTTGATGCAATTGGGTGCGCATAAGGTGCGCATGGTCCATTTACACTTGCAGGTACGCCTGGGCCGCTGATATTAGAGCTATGGAGTGGTTGTCGGTTCAGGTGCATGATGGGTCGGCTGACACAGTGGCGGCATTGTTTGCCTCTTTGCCGGTTGACAAGCTTGGTGCAAGGGAGAGAGATCACCAACCTTTCAGGGCATGAGGAAGATTTCTGTCTAAATATGGAAGAAATGTGGACGGGAAGAAGGCAAGAGAGGAGTCGGTGGCGGCTTTCGCCCCCGACTTTTTCGGCTTTGTTGTGCCATTGGTGCATTTTGGACCAGCTGTTGAGATGGGTGTGGGGACCAAGGAGAGAGAACAGTTTAGACTGTTTACTATGGTAGGGGTGTGTGGGGAGGGGCCTTGCGGTCTCGGCCGTTGGGTCAGGATGTCACGTTAGGGGCGCTGTTGGGGGTGGGAGCCGTGAGGGGCCTGGAGAAGAGGTCGGTGGCAATGGCCAAGAACATGAATATATTGTGTCGGTCCCCGAGGCTAGGGATGAGGGTTTCCTGCGGGCAGAGAGGGTCGGCAGAGCTTATAACAAGGGAAGAGAAGAGAACACAGGCGAAGCCAGGCGCTCTAATGCCAAAGTGGCGGGGTCAGCCCCCTGTGAGGCAGGCATGGCCCAGAGGTCCCGTTAGGGAGGGGAAAGGGTCTGGCCCAAAACAGGAGACTCGATCCGGGTTGTAGGGGAGCGACACTTGGCCTAAGTGATGGAGCAGGAAGGGGGTGTCGACCGGCGGGGTCTGGAACTGGTGGCAGGGCATGGGCCAGGATAAATGGGCCATCGCCGGTTTCAGGTCCGATCCCGAATAAAAGACAATGTGAAGATGTGGGATCGGATCGGGGACCGTCATGGGTGACTCCTTTGGGGAGCGACAGCGGGCTGGAGATGGCATTTAAGAAGGTGCCCGATGTCGTTAAACAAAGGAGGGAAGCGGTGGCTCGCGGCCAGTTCGAGGCGGCCAAGATAAAATTTGAAGAGGTTGGCTCGAATTTAAAGATTTGAGGTTCCCCTCGCGGATGCACATGAAGGCGCTGAAGCCATCTAAGGCAGAGCTTGTGGCGTACTGGAGACGTTTCATGTGCGTGGGAGGTGCGCCAGTGGGCTCTGCCGTTAGGGGACCGAAAGCAGACCCTAAAATCCCCAGGGTGCCTCGAAGGACGAGGGTTGGGTTGAGGGAAGTGATGCGCAATTATCAAAATCCGAAAGTATCACGGGACGAGGTGGGGTGAATGGTGTAGGTGCTGCATGTGTGTGCCCGGGAGGGCAGTTAGATATTGAATTATTATCAGGTCCAGCGGACTGCCAAGAGCCGAATCAGGACCACTGGGAGGACAGTCTCGGGATCGTTGGTAGGGAGCGAGGTCGCTGAAACAGAGATGAGTGGTGGCTTCCCGTCCATTGACGTCGAGATGGTGGATCTGGAGAAGCGGCATCTCCTGGCCCCGGAGGCTTCTCTTTCGGATGGAGCCATCAACAAGTTGCTGGAGTTTTCCAATTGTGGCACTGCTGATAGCCAGCCGGGTTGATCGGTTTAAAAAGTAATAACCCGAGGGAGGAGTTGAATTCATCAGTGTTGCCATTGGTTATCTGGTAAACGCGGTGTGGTGGCCACTGTATGGCGAGGAGTAGTTTTTATTTATTGTGTTATTTTTTTAGTGGTTCAAAGTTTATATGTTCATTTTTTCATAGAGTTATAGTTTTCACGTGATAGGTGGGTAAGGGGAAAGGTGTTAATTGAATATTTAGTTTAGTCTGTGGGTGTAAAGGTTTATAGTTTAGTCTGTGGGTGTAAAGGTTTATAGTTTAGTCTGTGGGTGTAAAGGTTTATAGTTTAGTCTGTGGGTGTAAAGGTTTATAGTTTAGTCTGTGGGTGTAAAGGTTTATAGTTTAGTCTTTGGGTGCAAATGTTTATAGTTTAGTCTGTGGGTGTAAAGGTTTATAGTTTAGTCTGTGGGTGTAAATGTTTATAGTGTAGTCTGTTGGTGTAAAGGTTTATAGTTTAGTCTGCGGTTGTAAAGGTTTATAGTTTAGTCTGTGGGTGTAAAGGTTTATAGTTTAGTCTGTGGGTGTAAAGGTTTATAGTTTAGTCTGTGGGTGTAAAGGTTTATAGTTTAGTCCGTGGGTGTAAAAGTGTAAAGTTTAGTTTGTGGAACATGTATACTTTTAACCAAGAAGGGCTTAGGGTTAGCAATAGTAATTAGGGGGTTGATTACATTAACTTGAAGCCTGTGATTAAAAAAAAAATTAGAATAGCAATTAGTGGGCTGAATTATATTAACTTAGAGCCTGTTAAAAACACAAAAATAAAATAAAATAAAAATCTTTGTAGTCAGAAGGGGGAAGAGTATAAGGGAGAGTATTAGGTACACACCAGCTCAATGCCTATATGAGCAGCACTCTTAGGTTCTCTCACATTTTGCTGGCTGCAGGCTATTTATAGCTTGCCTACACCCTCCTTTTCAGTGAAAGGAAAGGAAAGAAGAGCACCAGCGAAGCTATTTATAGCTAGCCTGGCTGAAGTAACTTCAAAACCCAAAAGCTTTGGTTGAGTCAGTGTGGGTAAAAGGTTGTAGGTGAAGGCCGAGAGGACGACGAGCTTGACCTCGACTGAGGGTTGTCAATTTGACGGATAATTTACGAGCACGAATATTTTGGTGAGTTTGTGTAGAATGATTGTGTGGGTAGGTTGTTGGTAATTTAAGTTGTTAGATATGTATGGAATAAGTGTAATATATATATCTTTGTTTTCTTATATTCTGCTGAAACTGGCAAATTTTGTGTTTTCTGAGCCTAGCAGAAGGATACTGCATGCAATTTAATAGTGTAAATTCAGTGCCTTTTTATAAACTTTTGAATTAATATGAGGGCTGCTGAGGACAGAGAAAGATGGAGTATGCTGGTTAAGCGATCATCTGTGGTGCCCCTACGACCTTCGGGTTATGGGACAGGATAGGATAGGATAGGAATTAATATTAGAAACCCATGCCACTTTTGGGGAAAACGCGTTTTATTTTTGTGTGAGCGTTGCCAACTTTTAACAGTTAAATGAGTGCATTAATATTGACCGATTCTAACGATAAAATTGTTTTTTTAATCTTCTAAAATTCTTTTTAGGCCTAAATACTTTTAAGTGTTCTAACGCTAACCATAACCCTAGCTCTAACTCTTACCGTACCACTTCCCTAACCCTAACGGACCATTGGTTTGACGTCACAATAAGGAGGTCTTTACTATAAAATAAAAACAAAAACAAAAATCCTGAAGCAAAATAAAATTTTCTTCCGTCATACCTTCTACCGGTTCTCCACTTGGGTTGACACATTGGGTGAAAACCACAAGTGTATGACTACGTAGCGTATGCAGATAAAATCCTTAAAATTGCTTACCTGAATAAAAGCTGAACAGAAGACATAGAAGAATTCCCGCGAACGGCATTGCGGCATTTCGTTCTCAGAGAGAAATCGGTGCGAAATTCTTTACACACCCTGCCGCCATCTTCCTTTTAAATCTTCGCGTGACGTAGTTTGCAAGACTACAGACGTGACGCAATAGCCTGGACTGACTCTGATTTGACGTCATGGCGAGTCAGTTCATGTGAGAAAATGTCGTGGTGTGGTAAATGATAACGGAGGCTTTGGAATAAGTTCACAGAGAGAGAGAGAGAGAGAGAGAGAGAGAGAGAGAGAGAGAGAGAGAGAGAGAGAGAGAGAGAGAGAGAGAGGGAGAGGGGAGGGGGGACAGAGAGAGAGAGACAGAGAGAGAGGAATGCACTGGGTGTTTTTAAATAGTATAACAAAATAACTTTATAACAAAAACGTCATAATGTAATACAATCAAGATTTGTGAACAAACACACATATGTACACATATGCATTCATGCACGCACGCTCGCACTTCTTTAAAACACTGAATGATATTATTAAGAGAGAGAGAGAGAGTGTGTGTGTGTGTGTGTGTGTGAGAGAGAGAGAGAGAGAGAGAGAGAGAGAGAGAGAGAGAGAGAGAGAGAGAGAGAGAGAGAGAGAGAGAGAGAGAGAGAGAGAGAGAACGTCAAGTTTTATTCTCGCCCAGGTACCATTTTATCTCTCGTCAAATTTTATTAGTTGACAGAAAATAAATAAAAAATTAACTAAGAAAAGAAAGGACCGAACAAATAAAGATTAGAAGCAAGATGGCACGCCATTCAATGGTATTTCCAGACACTCACACCTATATGTGAAAACTACGCATTGTTAGAAGAGTAAATGCTGTTAGCGGTGCTCTGACTCGGCTTCATGTTAACGAAAAATCCGAAATGCTAGACCACGATCTGAGCAATTTTTGCAAGCAATCCGGCCCAGATCATTTTTAGATCCAGAGCCAAAGGTGTTTAGAAAATGATGAAGCACCATGACCTTGACCTTTGAGAAAGTACACATTCCAATGATGATTCGGTCCTGATTTGGCTTGGAAGAGTCCGCTGGACCTAAAGCAATAATCATGTAATGTCATGTCATTCCAATGATTTAAAGTGCTTAGCAGTAGTGAAAGTATCCGCGAATTAAAAAAAAAAAAGATACATTTTTGTTCAATTAGGTGAAAAAAAAAACAAGTTAAATTTGGACTGCTACTGAAAGATGTACCTGTATTCTTTTATGTTCCTTGAGTATTTATTTATGGCTGGCTGTAACTGCGCTTTGAGCTTCTCCTGAGGGAAAGGCGTAGAATTTTTTTAATGAAATAAATTATTTAATATTATGCCAAAACCCAACACAATCACTTTAGCAGTTGTTTTTTTTTTAGATATTGAGCAACACGAATGTATTTATTGATTAATTTATTTTATTTTTTTTACTCATTTTATATCGCGCTGCCGATACAGCATCTAACTCAAGCCGCCCGAGGCGCCCACTTGCATCCTTTGGGCGCATAGTCTGAAACCCAGACGACTGAGCACAAACCTGGGCGACCGGGGATGGGAAGAAGGAACCTAGTGCGTGCTGGCTGTCTTTGTGTAGACATGAGCGTCAGGATCTTAAAGTCAATGCGATGGAAAGCGTACGTCCACAAACTAGATCTCGGTTTATACTATCATCCGACAAAATGACTCCAGTGACCTTGACCTTTGGGGTAGAGCAAATACGATGGGACGGGAGACAGGCCACTACTGTAGGTAATGTTCCTGTAAACTTTGGTCAAAATCCGTTCAGTGGGGTTTGAGATATGGCTACACAGGGACCGACAGGAGAGCCGCCAGATGACCGACCGAACGATTTTGGACTCGTCCTGATTTCCCCAGGCTATGTCAAAATATTTCCAGATAAGTATGCAAATAGAAATATTCTGAAAAAAAAAAAAAACATCCCCACACACAAATTTGTTTAGACCTCGTTGTTATGACTTTCATGAAACGCCATATACGTTGTGTTGACAATGGACATAGTTCCGTCCCCTTTTTTAAATACTTTTAGGTCTTCTAGCGCTAACGCCCTAACCTTTACTCTAACTCTAACGGAACACTCTTTAGACGTCAGCATAATGGGGTCCGAATGAAAAACACGTAGGTAGATTTCCAAGTGTATGTCACAATTACGCCATCAAAACATAATCAATCAAACACACACACACACACACACACACACCAACATACACACACACGCACGCACACACACACCAACAATTATTGCCAGAAAGATATCAAGAAAGATGACGAGACAGAGTGGAAGGAAAAGAACGAGGGTGTGAATTACAAGTCACTTTGACGAAAACGAAATATAAGACCAGTTGTTTAAATGTTTTGTTTATTTTCGTTAGACGACAGCATTATCATAGTACCATAAACAAAACGCTGAAGAAATTAAGGCTGCTAACAGCACAAACTAATAAATTACAGGTTTCTAAAAAATATATTTTAAAACCGAAGGAGTTCTTATCTACTTTAAAATTTCTGTTTAATTTATTTTTTAAAGTTTACTGTATTTATATAAAATATTTCATTTTTTTCTTGGCCAGATTTGACCAGTCCCAGGCAGTGGGTGTCGAGTTGTCTTAGTTGGAGGCTCTCTTACTGCGCACGGCAGCTGGGACAAAACCTCTTTTGCGCGAGCCAGCTTGAACCAAACCTCTCTTGGCAGCTGCAAAAAGGAAAAACAAAAGAATGCTATTTCTACGAATTCATTTCTTTTGTTGTTGCTAATTTTATTTTAACTGATTGCATTTCTTAACGAACACACCCAGCGCTATACATGAAACAGTTGATTGATGGTGACAATGATTAATATTGCGATCACTTCTATTATAATTATTATTATTATTATTATTATTATTATTATTATTATTATTATTATTATTATTATTATTATTATTATTATTATTGTATTGTCAATATTGTTATAACCATTATTATTCATTGGTATAAACTGTGTATCTTCGCTGCAGAAAGAGGCACAAGTTGTAAAGGTAAAGGTAAAGGAAGTCCCATAGCCTTGTGGCCGTAGGGGAGCGTGATGTTGGAGATCACACTTAGCTTGGGCCAGCGTAATGAGGGTGATGCCCATCTCTCTCCCTCGCTGCTTTACCTTCCCCACCCTTAAGAGAGTAGGTACTCAGTCACAGTTGAGTCAACTGGGGGCGTTGTTATTTGTCGCTTCACGTTTTGCGGTCACCCATCCAAGTGCTAACCGCACTGGACGATGCTTGCGACACAGTAGCGAGTGGCCTTGGTTCAATTCTCAACAATGAACAGAGATTTGTTTTCAACAGGAGTGGCCTTTCTGTACTGTTTGTTCTGTGGTGCATGTTTTGCTAACCATTCTGTCACAATGGCATCACAGCTCGACCACTACCATTTAAACCCAGATCATTATGGCATCAACTGATGGTGTCATTTCAAGAATGCACATTAGTCCATTTGTTCATATCAGAGAAAAATTACAAAAACAGTCATTTTGGTATTGTTCATTTTTTTAAATTTTCATAACAAAACAGAATATCTTTCTTGCATAAAAACAAAAATTTAACAGGCGATGTTGTAAAACTGATTTCAAAGGAAGAAAAAAAGCTTGAAATTGAATTTCGTTTTTTCAAGACTGTGCCTATGTCAGGAATGCATGGACATAAGGCCTTTGTTCCATTCATTCCACCGGACTTTGGCGTGATATTGTACACCCACCAATACGACAGAGGCAATCTCTTATCAGTTTGTGTGGGTTTTAGGTTAACTTTAGCAAAATCTTAATTTCCCTATTGTTTGCTTTTTGAGGAAAAAGTAAATTGATTTATCTTATTTCCTTAAAGATTTATCGCCATAATAATTTGATGCAGTAATGACCTACGACCATTCCTATGTCAGTGTGCACATGATCGATGTTGTCCTGAGAGTGAGGACAGTAATATAGGGGATATTACTCTTAAAATTGCAGATAATGACTTGACATTTTCTGGGACGATTTAGCTCGCCTTGTTTGATTGACTTGGGTTCAAAAATCAGTTTTGACAATTTTGAACTTAGATGCATTCTTGACCTGACCTCTTCAATTACTGTCAGTCCGACCTCAATCGTTTTCATTCAGATCCCAATTATTATCATTCAGACTCCGACCATTATCATTCAGACCATGATCATTCTCATGGAGAAACCGATCATTCTCATTGAAATCCCGATTATTCTCATTCAGTCCCCGACCATTTTCATTCAACCCCGACCATTCTCATTCAACCCCGACCATTGTCATTCAATCCCGATCATTCTCATTCAACCCCGACCATTCTCATTCGGGCTTCAATTATCATCAATTCTATCGGGCAGCACCACAATCATCACCTCTTTTGTCGTCTATTTCAATTCCTCCCGGGATCTCGTCGCTGCCATCAGGGCAGTCGTTAATCCCGTTATTCAACATCCAGGAAGGCAGGCATAGTCCCTCTGGTGATTCGCACTCGAACATTCCCATCGGGCAGTCATCATCTAGTTCAAAGTTGACAGCGGCAAACCAGTAACATAAAATTAAATTAACATATACAAAACAATCTACAATTATGATATAAGAAAACTAAGCTTCGCCATCCTTATGAATTTGATGCTCAATCATTTAAAATCTGCTCTGTGGGTTCGGGCAAATAGAATAGACCCAACGTTTCCCGGCGTGTCGTAAGAGGCGACTAACAGGGGTGATGTTAGCACGGCATCACTGGGCGAAAGTCTTCTACACAGAAGTCACCGGCCAGGGCGGAGGAACCTCACGTTACTACAGGTTCAACGACCACGTGCTCAGGGCCAAGGCGAGCCACACTGTATTCGTGGATTTCGGCTGTGGCCAACAGCCTGGAGAGGATTGGGCCCTGCCAGGTCTTTTTTTGCCCAAGACACAACACATGATGAGGCTATCCACTAATTCCATGCCGGATCGGTCGTCGCCCGGCTACACAAGGACCGCGCCTTCCGTTGGCCACCAGGACGGAGGTGAAAAGTATGCTACTGATGGACAAATTAGCAAGATCCGCACGAGAAACAACATCGTCATAGGAACCTGGAATGTCAGGACCCTAACTGCGGAAGGAAAATTAGAAGAACTGGCCCACGAGCTGGACCACTATCGATGGAACGTTCTAGGTATCAGCGAACTGCGCTGGAAAGGCCTAGGTGAAACAACGACTGACAAAGGCCACAAGCTCTATTTCAGCGGTAGAGATGACAGGCACGAACACGGCGTTGGATTCTTGGTCCACAAGAACATTCTAGCCACTGTCATGGGTTGCCGCCCAGTCTCCAGTAGACTCATTACCATCCGTCTGAGAGCAACCCCTTTCAACATTACCATCATCCAGGCCTATGCTCCAACATCAGACTATGAAGACAGCGAAGTGGAGGATTTTTATGAAAATATACAGGCGGCCCTTGACCAAGTGCCGAAGAAGGACATAGTCATAGTGCAAGGCGACTGGAATGCCAAGGTTGGCCAAGATGCGCACCACAACTGGGGAGACACATGCGGACCCCACTGCAACAACGAGACAAATGACAGGGGTCTGAGGCTATTGGAGTTTGCCAGATACAACAAACACGCTTGGTCTCCACAAAAAATCCAGACGATGGACATGGCACAGTCCCGGCGGGGAACATCACAACCAGATCGACTACATCATGGTCAAGAAACGCTTCAGATCAAGCATCAACATTGGCAGGACACGCACTTTTCCAGGAGCAGACATTGGAAGTGACCACGATCTCGTGATGATGTCTTTCCGGCTCCATTTGAAGAGAGTAAATACAGCAAAGTGCACTAGGCTGAAGTTCGACCTGGACAAACTGCAAGACCCGGAGGTGGCAAAAATATTTCAGGCCACAATTGGAGGGAAATTTGCACCACTGCTTATTTTTGGGGCAGGCGAAGTAGATGTCAACACCATGACCAATACCTTCAACTCAGCTGTAACAGATGCCGCCACTGAGATCCTTGGCAAGCACCGACCAAAGAAGAAGCCGTGGATCACACCTGAACTTTTGGATCTGTGTGATAAACGAAGAGAGTTAAAAAAGAAAAAGAACACCTCACAGGGAGCTGATGTCTACCGAAAAATCAACAATGACATCCGAAAAGGCATGCGCACAGCAAAGGAGAACTGGATAGAAGATCAATGCCAGGAAATAGAGAACAATCTGAACAAGAACAACAGCAAGAAGGCCTACCAGACTGTGAAGCGGCTGACAAGTGTTAAACAGCCCAAAGTCTCCACTATCCAAAGCAAGTCTGGCATTTGCCTTACAGAAGAACAAGAAGTCTTGGACAGATGGACAGAGTACTGCTCTGACCTTTACAACCATACACCAAATGGAGACCCATCAGTTCTAGCATGTCCCGAGAGCAGAGAAGAAGAAGAAATCCTCCCAATTCTCCGGGAAGAAGTTGAGGCAGCAGTGCAATCGCTGAAGAAAGGGAAGTCAGCGGGAGTGGACAACATACCAGCGGAACTGCTACAAGCAGGAGGAGAAGCGATGACTGATGCTCTCACCATTATCTGTAACAAGATCTGGCAGAGTGGGGAATGGCCTACACCATGGACCCAGTCGCTTGTCATCACTCTTCCCAAAAAAGGTAACCTTCAGGAGTGTGAAAATTACCGCACCATCAGCCTCATCAGCCATCCCAGCAAGGTCCTCCTGAAAATAATACTCAACAGGTTGAAACCACAAGCTGAACAAATCATAGCTGAAGAACAAGCAGGATTCATGGCAGGGCGAAGTACCACTGAACAGATTTTCAACCTCAGAATAATCTATGAGAAATACCTACAGCACCAACAACATCTATATCATGTGTTCATAGACTTCAAGAAGGCATTTGACCGAGTCTGGCATGCAGCTCTATGGGCAACCATGAAAGTGTACAACATCAGCCCTAAAATTATAGAAGTCATCAAAAGCCTGTATGACAAGGCTACCAGTGCAGTCCTCCATAACAGCGTCATCGGGAACTGGTTCAGAACAACAATCGGTGTGCGTCAAGGATGCCTACTCTCCCCAACACTCTTCAACATCTTCCTAGAGCGCATCATGTCAGATGCTCTTGCAGATCACGAAGGCACAGTCAGCATAGGGGGCAGAGCAATCTCCAATCTTCGTTTTGCGGATGATATTGATGGATTGGCTGGAGAGGAACAAGAACTTGAACAGCTTGTACAGAGGCTTGACACCACCTCCAGAGCTTATGGAATGGAAATAAGTGCAGAGAAGACCAAAATGATGACCAACAACACCAATGGCATCAACACGGACATCAAAGTACAAGGCCAATCCCTCAACACATTGCACAGCTTCAAATATTTAGGAGCCATTGTGTCAGACAATGGGTCTCGACAGGAAGTCCTCTCCAGGATCGCACAAACAACTGCTGCCCTGACAAGGTTGAAGCCCATTTGGAAAGACAGAACCATCAGTCTACATTCCAAAGTAAGACTGCTGCGCTCTCTGGTCATCTCCATCTTCCTATATGCTTGCGAAGCATGGACCCTCACAGCAGATCTCCAACGAAGAATACAAAGCATGGAGATGAGGTGCTACAGAAGACTTCTGTGCATTTCCTATACCCATCACATCACCAACGTTGAAGTCCGACAGACCATCACACAAGCCATTGGACAACACGATGACTTGCTCACAGTGGTGAAGAAACGGAAACTCCGATGGTATGGCCACGTCACCAGATCATCAGGCCTTGCAAAGACCATTCTGCAAGGCACAGTGCAAGGAGGTAGAAGAAGGGGGAGACCGAAAAAGAGGTGGGAGGACAACATTCGAGAATGGACTGGTTTGACACTGAGCGAAGCCATGAGGGCTGCTGAGGACAGAGAAAGATGGAGTATGCTGGTTAAGCGATCATCTGTGGTGCCCCTACGACCTTCGGGTTATGGGACAGGATAGGATAGGATAGGATCATTTAAAATTATCATTTCCTTATCAGCATTCACATCCAAACAAGTATTACTAATTTACTATTAATTTACTAATTTGTTATTAATTCTCATAATCCTGAACATTACCATGAAGATCCCACACAAAATCACTAGAATTAATCATTTCAACCCAGAAACCATATTTCAGAAGTGTCATTATGATTTTCAAATATTACCTTTACCAAATGGATACCAATCCAACATTATTCAGAACCCTTAATCAGAATCACTAGCAATACAACTCCATTCATTATAACCGCAACCAGTATTACTGAGACTTATCATTATCACAAAGACCCCAACCGTTATTATTGGTACTGCTATCATTATTACTAAGACCCCAATTTTATCATTGATACAATTATCATTATCACTAAGACCCCAATCTTATCATTGATACAATTATCATTATCACTAAGACCCCAATCTTATCATTGATACAATCATAATTATCACTCAGACCCCAACCGTTATTATTGATACTGCTATCATTATTATTAAGACCCCAATCTTATCATTGATACTGTTATCAGTATCACTAAGACCGCAATCTTATCATTGATACAATTATAATTATCACTCAGACCCCAATCTTATCATTGATACTGCTATCATTATCACTAAGACCCCAATCTTATCATTGATACAATTATAATTATCACTCAGACCCTAGCCATTATCATTTAGACTATTATCGCTTTCACTCAGACACCAATCTTGTTCATTGAGATAATTATCGCAATCACTCCGTCACCAATCATTATCATTGAGACAATTATCGCTATCACTCTACACCAATGGTTATCAAAGACCTCAACTAGGAATATGAATACGAATTCATTGATGATCCTCATTATGATATACAAGGATATTTTTTTCCAATATCAGAGATATGTAAAAAAAAAAAAAAAAAAAAAAAAAAAAAAAAAAAAAAAAACTACTACTACTACTACTACTACTACTACTACTACTACTACTACTACTACTACTACTGCTACTACTAATCATCATCATCATCATCATCATCATCATGATCATCATCATCATCATCATCATCATCATCATCATCATCATCAAGAATTTTTATGCACACGCATCTCACAAGATATAGTGATTGGAGCATAAAAATACAATTGTTCTTAATATACTGACAGAGTCACACTAATTTCTCTCAAAACACACACACTCACACACACACACCCGCACACCCACACACTCACACCCACGCACACACACACACACACATTTTGCTAATGTATTCAGGTTCTCTGAGGTACATTATAAATAATTAAACATCACATTAGAGAAACAGAGAAAATAATGAAAACAACCAGAATCAAGGCATTCTGCTCGAACAGGGAAGTAATTCTTCTAAAAGTTAATCATTTCATACAGGCAACAGTTCCTCACTCCTTCCCACGCCGCGTGAAACATAGGTGACATAAACATGTTGTGCACTAACCAACAGGCCAAATTTGTGGGAACAAATGATACTATAACAGTAATATATAAATACAAATAAAAATACATTGTTAGATTTTAATTACATACCATTGTTCGAACTCTCCCCTAACACACCCACACACGTTCAAACGTACACACACGCACACAAACACACGCACACACTATACGACCCTCTTCACCATTCGCTGGCCACTCTTCCTCTATCAGCGCACAGTCTACCACTGCCGCCAGCAACTGCATTTATAGTGACTATCATCACCTGTCTCCAAGGAGCACTCCTCCTCGTCACTGCCATCAAGGCATTCCTGGACCCTGTTGCAGGCGATGCCACACTGGCCCTCTGGGGATTCGCACTCGACCAACCCAAAATCCTCGCATTCCAACTGGGCTGGAAACCAGTACATGTACATTTCAAAATGTAACGTTAAATTCGCTTCTGATAAATTCATACAAATCTTGTACTACCCAACACGAGAATCACACACAGCCAGTTTTAACTTGGAACTTGGTCCCTTTAGTACACATACAACAAAGCATAGTGGTTTAGGCTCCTAGCCCAGGGCGGCAGTGTTCGTTATTCCTTGCTTACAGGGTCCAGCGGATTGCAAAAAGCCGAATCAGGACCACAACTTCGCTGAAAGAGGACTCACCCCTGATCCGCATAAAAGATCTGCCGAAACAACCCT
The DNA here is from genome assembly GCA_036898135.1 of Oncomelania hupensis. Taxonomy (NCBI): domain Eukaryota; kingdom Metazoa; phylum Mollusca; class Gastropoda; order Littorinimorpha; family Pomatiopsidae; genus Oncomelania; species Oncomelania hupensis. The sequence goes on along the minus strand of CM072520.1, from coordinate 7,022,704 downwards.
AGTGGTAACATTGAACGCACTCCACCAGCCGGTCACTTTACAATAAAGACATCCCACTCAGGGGACTCTGAGGCTATACTCTTAATTTTTCGAACCCCCGTTTACAAAAACAAAATAGAATACAAACAGCATGATAAAATATCAACAAAACATACATATAAAATGCCTACATTGCCAAATAATAACATCATAGGAAGCCCCAGTGACCATTTGGCAGAAAGCGTCCAATATTGCCAAGCTGATCCAACAGACCTCACACACAAATGAGGAGTTTTGTCCCGGAAGAGTTTTCAAGAAAAAAGGTAGGTGACTGGTCTAGCGAAGAAGAAGATAGTATAGTAGATTGATAGAACATAGTAGGAATGAGACAGAAAAAAAAAATGGGGAAAGACAGCGACAGTGGGGATTTAAAGTACCAAATTTTTAGAAAGTGGGGATACTATTTATACTGAAACCCCCGGCACCCCCCGGGAGGTAGGAGGGGGAAGGTGGGGAGGGGGGCAGTTTAGACAGCCTCTGAAAAGGAAACCAACGAAAGAAGAAAAATAAGCTCTCCTCTCAGGGAACAATCTGCTACAAAGTTGTACGGCTTGCGATAGGTGAGCCTTAACTGCCAAAATCATTATTATGGATCCAGTCGCTAGTCATCACTCTTCCCAAAAAGGGAAACCTTCAAGAGTGTGAACATTACTGCACCATCAGCCTCATCAGCCATCCCAGCAAGGTCCTCCTGAAAATAATACTCAACAGGTTAAAACCTTAAGCTGAACAAATCACAGCTGGAGAGCAAGCAGGATTCAGGGCAGAGAGAAGTGCCACTGAGCAGATTTTTAAACTCTGAATAATCTGCGAAAAATACCTACAGCACCAACATCTATATCATGAGTTTGTGCCACGTCACCAGAGCATCAGGTCTTGCAAAGACCATCCTGCAAGGCATGGTGCAAGGGTGCAGACGAAAAAGGAGACAGAAAAAGAGGTAGGAGGACAACATTCGGGAATGGACTGGCTTGACACTGAGCGAAGACATGAGGGTGGCTGAGGACAGAGAAAGATGGAGTACGCTGGTTAAACGATCATCTGTGGTGCCCCAACGACTTCCAGTTACGGGATAGGATAGGATATGTTTGTAGATTTCAAGAAAGCGTTTGACCGAGCCTGGTATGCTGCTCTGTGGGCAAACATTATAGTGTACAACATCAGCACCAACAATATTGAAGTTATCAAAAGCCTGTATGACAAGGCTACCAGTGCAGTCCTCCACAACAGCGCCATCGGGCACTGGTTTAGAGCAACAATCGGCGTGCGTCAAAGATGCCTACTCTTTCTAACACGCTTCAACATCTTCCTGGAGCGTATCATGTTTGAGGCCCCTGCAGATGACGAAGGCACAGTCAGCATAGGGGATAGAGCAATCTCCAATCTCAGTTTTCCGGATTACCTTGATGTATTGGCTGGAGATGAACAAGAACTTAAACAGCTGGTACAGAGGCATGACACCACCTCCAGAGCCTCTGGAATAGAAATAAGTGCAGTGAAGACCAAAATGATGACCAACAACACCAATGGCATGAACACGGTAATCTAATTCCAAGGCCAATTCCTCAACACGGTGCATAGCTTCAAATATTTAGGAGCCATTGTTTCAGACAATGGGTCCCGACAGAAAGTCCTCTCCAGGATCTCACAAACAACTGCTGCCCTTACTAGGTTGGCCATTTGGAAAGACAGGACCATCAGTTTACACTCCAAGGTAAGTCTGCTGCTCTCCATTGTCATGTACGTCTTCCTATACGCTTGCGAAACATAAACCGTCACAGCAGACCTACAACGAAGAATACCAAGCATGGAGATGGGGTGTTACAGGAGAATTCTGGGCATTTCTTATACCCAGCACATCACCAACGAGGAAGTCCGACAGACCATCACACAAGCCACTGGACAATACGATGACATGCTCACAGTGGTGAAGAAACCGAAACTCCGATGGTCTGGCCACGTCACCAGAGCATCAGGCCTTGGAAATACCATCCTGCAAGGCACGGTGCAAGGAGGCAGAATAAGAGAGAGACAGAAAACGAGATGGGAGTACAACATTCGAGATTAGACTGGCTTGACACTTAGCGAAGCCATGAGGGTTGGTGAGGACAGAGAAAGATGAAGTACGCTGGTCAAACGATCATCTGTGGTGTCCCAACGACTTTCGAATTACGAGAAATGATAGGATTATGATAGGAGTATTGTCTCTCGAAATAAGGTTTAAAATTTTGTGTGTGATGACAAACAATATAATTTCTAAATCTCACCTGTGACCAGCATCACTACTCAAATACTCACCTGAGACCAACATTTATACTCAAATACTCACCTGTGACCAGAATGTATACTCACTTACCTGTGACCAACATATGTACTCACATAAGCCTACTCACTTGTTATCAGCCTTTATTTTTAAATACTCATCGCTCATTAATATGTGTTTTGTTCATCTATGTCAAAATAATAATGGAAATACTTTGAAATAGTCGGGAATCAGAACGAGCCAGATGTGGTGCGATCCGTTGGACACCAGGAATAATACCTCAGCAGCCCCCGCCGCCTGCCTTATTATTGCAGACATTCAAAGCTTCAATTGTTTTGCCGTCGCGTAAAGCGTTGAGCCAACTGTTTCCTTGTACTTACATTGGACAAGCAGGGGCCCAGCGGCAAGTGCAAGTAGCATCAATACAGCAATGTGGCTTGCCATGATGGTGTGTACGTAATCTTCTTCTTCTTCTGCGACATAGTTAGTAACCAGCATAGTTTACCATTCAATTAATTGAAAGATTATTAGTAATAACTCTACATTTTAAACAAAGCAAAAACAATAAGCTACTCACTTGTTTAAAATCTAGAAGGTCAAACCTCATATGACCCACAAGCAAAAAGCAAAATGAAACAGTGGCATTAAAATGCCAAGTAATACCGACTTTGATCTTTCTATGCTCTTGATCTTGAGATGACTTTGATCCCCGTCTCCAAATACACTCATGTCTTTCAAATGTGAAGATATGTTAAAACAATTCCTTTTGTTATCAAAAGCAATTTGTACACAATAGAAACAACTTTGGAACAGCAGCCATCTTGATTATTTGGTATCTCAGGACTCAAGATACCCACAGGGCAACTATTGCTAAATAACAAATCGTACTGCTATGAATATATCCACTCCTATTTGCTATAAAATACCTCAATTCACGTTACGAGATGTTAGCGAACCAGAAACAAAGATTAATTCCCATGTACATAATGTTTGCAAATCTTAACTTTCTCTTCTGTGCACTGAGCGTGCTGCCAGAGTCCATTTATCTTAAAAGTCATCATCATCATCATCATCATCATCATCATCATCATCATCATCATCATCATCATCATCATCAGAGAAAATTCCACTTGCCTTTTGCTAGTTCCACAAAATGTGCTGTTGTTGCGTCTTTGACCCGTTGGAGTGCAATTGAACAATAGCTTTGGAGGTCTGGCTTAAATACTTGTGGAAATATTCATAACGATTCGTTTTACATAAAACTTGCTCACAGATATCTACATGGATAAAACTTGTTTATTTACGGAGATATCTGTTTAATATATCTACCACCAGTTGCGAGGCTCTTTGAAATTGTATGAGATGTGAAGTGTGCACGCATAATAATATGTTTGGGTGTGCATGTGGTAGTGTGTGAGTCAGTGCGAGTCAGCGTGTGTGTGTGTGTGTGTGTGTGTTTGTGTGTGTGTGTGTGTGTGTGTGTGTGTGTGTGTGTGTGTGTGCGAATGTGTGTGTAGAGAGAACAGAATTAGGACTTGAAAGAAGGCTTTGGTTACTTTTGGCATTACACAGGACACACGGATATAGTGGCATTGTTATCACAGGACACAATGATAAGGTGGCATTGTTATCACAGGACACAATGATAAAGTGGCATTGTTATCACAGGACACAATGATAAAGTGGCATTGTTATCACAGGACACAATAATAAAGCATTGTTATCACAGGACACAATGATAAAGTGGCATTGTTATCACAGGACAATGATAAAGTGGCATTGTTATCACAGGACACAATGATAAAGCATTGTTATCACAGGACACAATGATAAAGTGGCATTGTTATCACAGGACAATGATACAGTGGCATTGTTATCACAGGACACAATGATAAAGCATTGTTATCACAGGACACAATGATAAAGTGGGGTTTTATCGCTCAAACCAACCGCTAAGGTCTGAACTTTATATTTTAGTTTTGACTGGGAGTGATTTCCCCTGATTAATGGTACATCGATACCACAGCCGTGTAAGCTTTGACCCTATTTGTGAGTGAACCACGAACGTTGAAGAGTGTGTTTCTAGTGTTTGGGAAGGGTATATTTTAGCAACCTGAAACGACAAACATTACACAGCATTTAAAAAAATGGTTCTGTCTGTTACCGGTTTTGGTAGATGCTACTTTTAGCTCAATAACGTTGGCTAGCGGCGGCTATTAATAAGTACGCTTACCACGCCACGTCACCAGACCATCAGGCCTTGCCAAGACCATCCTGCAAAGCAAAGTGCAAAGAGGTAAAAGAAGAGGGAGACCGAAAAAGAGGTGGGATGACAACATTCGAGAATGGGCTGGTTTGACACTGAGCGAAGCTATCAGGGTTGCTGGGGACAGAGAAAGATGGAGTACGCTGGTTAAACGATCATCTGTGGTGCCCCAACGACTTCCGAGTTACGGGATCGGAAACGACCACGGAATATAGTCATTTAAATAAGAACTAAACTTTCGAAAGAGTTATGTCTTTTTGTTGTCAGCTTATTTTTCAGTGTTGCAACACTCATTGTGAATGTATTTGATCAAAGTGGGCCCCTTTAACATAACTATAGAGAGGAATTGTCGTATATGGAAAACTAAAACACTTGGCTCCCCATTCAGGGATGTGTTGATGACAACGCTCATATGACTCATAATCTCCTCATGGAACTTGCAATATTTAACAAGAAAATGAGTGCCCAGAAAAGAAAAAAAAAGTGAAATGGTGGTAATAAAATGCAAAGTAATACCGACTGAGCTTTCTATGCTCTTGACCTTCAGGTGACCTTGACCTCTGGCTAAAAATATACTCATGTACCAACAAATAAACTACAGCAAAAATTTTATTATGCCAACAAAAGAAAATAACGGTGACCAAGGGATGATCTTGACCTTCAGTTACCCTGGCCTTGACCATCACATGACCTCTCATTCTCATGTATGATCAAATAACCCAATGTTGTTGTATACTATGGGTTATATATACAGCCATTCCATTGTTCGATTATCAATTTTTTTATGTTTTATGAAAGCCTAAAATGACCTTGACCTTCAAGATCAACGTAAATACGGTAACGGAACATATTTTGAAAGTTCAATCTTTTTGAAAGATCAATCTATCATCTCTAAATACAACAAGTTTGGACTTTATATCTCTCATAATTTAGGGTCAAGGCCATTTCAAAACACTTTTACTAACCGACTTTAGACAGGTCCAGTGGCCTTGACCTTGATGTGAGGTTGACCAAATTTCTATATTATATGTGTCTCATTGAAATCTATCATGCTTGAAAGAATTATAAGTTCAATATTAAGAATGTAGAACAAAAGTGAAAATTTGTGAGAAAAAAATTCATTTTTTGACTAACATTTGATGATTTGGTGACTTTGACCTTAAGGTGAAGTCATTGGATCACTTATAATGTATGAGGTCCCATAGGTATACACCAACATTTCAAGTTTGGTTATGGTAGTTGAAATCGGTTCCGAGTACGTAGCCACTTTGCAGATCTTGCACAGACAGACGGCGGACAGCGGACAGACAGACGAACAGAAAGACATTTTTTCGATTTCATTTTTGGACTATTTAGGACTCATCTTGCACAGATTTGCAAAAATCTGGAATTATTATTATTATTATTATTATTATTATTATTATTATTATTATTATTATTATTATTATTATTATTATTATTATTATCATTATTATTATATTTTTGTGTTGGGGAGGGAGGTGTTGGTGAGGATTGAGTACATAGACCCCTACATTGATGTGCATGTGAGTCAAAAATACACTGTCCCGCTTCCCGCTGTCTAATATATTCAAATCTAGTGTTCATTACAATTAAACGCCTGTTCTTCTTTTTTCTTTTTATTGCACTGCACTATTTATTTATTAATTGTTAACGAATAGGACAAGTATTAGAATCGGGATGAAAAGAATTATTAGCGACCTACAAAAAAAAAGATCAAGGCTTTGGGTCCCAGGACGTGTGTTTATTACAGAAAACTAAATTGGGACTAGTGGAGGGTGGAAGTGGGTTAGGGGGATGGAGGTGGTGGAAGTTCACACCGAGGTCTATCCTGAGCTTCATTTCACCCTTTGTTTTGCCAACCATGCAATTTCCCAAGTAAACTCATTGCCAAGCAAACAAATTAATAGCCACGATACAATGGCCCTACCTCTGAGGTTGCATAGCTTTGTGAACAGCATGGTGTACCCATAACTCTAGTAATTACTGCAACGCCGTCATTTAACAGTGCTGATGCCATGTTCAGATGTGCGGTCCTTTACTTAAATAGCACTCCTAATCTGTTTCATTTATCTTTATTGTTCTTCCAATGGTTTCTATATTTCTTCCCTTGTTGGTTAATCATACCGGGGCGAAGTGTAACCGGGGCGAGACGGACAGAGGCGAGTTACTACTTTGTGTTTGTTGTTCATGTATTTGTGTGTGTGTGTGTGTGTGTGTGTGTGTTTTATATATATATATATATATATATATATATATATATATATATAGAGAGAGAGAGAGAGAGAGAGAGAGAGAGAGAGAGAGAGAGAGAGAGAGAGAGAGAGAGAGAGAGCGAGAGAAAAAGAGAGAGAGAGAGAGAGAGAGATACATATATATATGCGAAGTTAAGTTCCATGTTAATGAGTGTGTAGACATTTTAATGTTAAGCGCTTGTTAACAGTTTAGGTGTACATACATTTATTAATTTGTGTTTGGGGCTGTTATAAGTAATTGGGACAATTTGAACCTCAGTTATCAATCTCTTCCACTTGCTTGTTAGATGTGAATATATGCCAGTGCATGTGAATATATGCCACTGTATGTGAATATATGCCAGTGTATGTGAATATATGCCAGTGTATGCCAATATATGCCAGTGTATGTCAATATATGCCAGTGTATGTGAATATATGCCAGTGTATGTGAATATATAATTGTTTATATATGTATCAATATGATACCAACAATGTTAGCGTGACCGTTGGGTAATTGTAGTCGATGACCGTTAAGGTCCTATCTAGCTACTGTAGTTACTCCTCTTGACAGAGATGTCTCCTTTTCACAGAACATCTCTCTGAGATGATAACTATCCACGTTCCATGTTGACTTGATGGTTGCCAGAGTTCAAATTAAGCAGTGTCCACTACGCATCCCAAAGCTCCGGTCGGCCACTCCAACCGAGCTGAATATAACAACCTCCACCCTTGGGTTGAATTCTATTGTTGGTGACTCAGCTAATACAGATTAGCAGGGGGCGAAGAGATTAGCCAACACGCTGCTCTTGGAAGCAATCTCTCCTCCTTTCCCAGACGATAACTTCAACATCTCCCAATGCTGATGGTGGCATCGACCCAGTCCAGAGTGAGACACAAGTAGAAACCCTGGATGACAAATAAATGAATGGTCACTAACCTCAACCCATATATGAAAATAAAGTTGGTAAAATATCCTTTACTCGTAGGTTTATTCCCGACGAAGCTCTTTAGCGCAATACAAGTACAGAGATTCTAACCCGGTGTATCTATCTCCTTCAAGCTTTGGCGTTGTCTCTTGGGTTGACATATTATTGCCCGAAGATATGGCAATGAATTCGTGTTCACGTTGTTTATGTTTATAATCATATTCAGTTTTTGCTGTTGTGTTGTTGTTCTTTTAACCGTAATGACTGAATTACAAAATATTTTCAGAGAGAGAGAGAGAGAGAGAGAGAGAGAGAGAGAGAGAGAGAGAGAGAGAGAGAGAGAGAGAGAGAGAGAGAGAGAGAGAAAGAGAGAGAAAGAGGGAGAGAGACCTTCAAATATCAAAACTTGTCCACTTTTTATCTATATCAGATCAACAAACTAAAGTCCTAAGGTCAAAAACTCCAAAATCATCAATTTCCTAAACAGGCTGAAAAAAAAAAAACTGTAATAATCGAATAGTTTCTCCATTGAAAAATAATTCTCCTGCCTGTCAAAAACGATGTAAAATGATGGCTACTCCCTACCTGTTCAGTAGAGGGTTATAACGGCAAAGGCTTGACAGTTCAAGTCTCACAAGCCATCGACACTAGCCTGCCCACAAAATCATTCAAACACAATAGTTACTTATCCCCTATTCATCACAATCTACCTGCGGTAATGACTGCCCCTGATAGACTAAAAGGGAAACAACCATACAAGATCCACACGTCCTTCACATTTTGTATTGCAAAGTTTTATACAATGAATAAGCTTCCTTCTAATTCCCTTACTACCTTATCGCTGACTTCAAGACACCGCAAAGCGTCGAATTTTTGGAGCCTCGTCCCTTGTCAGGTAACCAAACAACGGCACTAATATATCCACTTTTCCCCAGCGGTGCTATTTTTAGAATCAATACTGATGCTAATAATAGGCATACACACACAAAATAATGTATCGATTTGTATCAAACCCGTACTATTAAAAGAGGTTAAAGTTTGGCTAAAAGCAAATCCGGTGTGAGGGCATTACTCACTGTGCATGTCAAAAGGATCTGTGGACGCTAAGTTGGGTGATCTCGGGTCGCTGTAAAGAACCTGGGCTTGGGAATCTTGGCTCAAGCTTTCTTTTGCAGCAGGTTTTTCTGAGAAAAAAAATGCACACGAAGAGCAAAAACCATTCAGCCGTTTCTAAGATGGAGAGCAAACGTGTTTTGGTAAAGAACTAACCCCAACGACCTTGACCTCTCGGTAAATGCAATGGCACGGAAATATGGATTCTAACCCGGGTAACGCTACTATGAAGTATGAACAAAATTTGTTGAGCGGTTCATGAGATTTGGCATGCGATGGACAGACCGTGGAACCGACAGACCGACCATACGGGGTACAGACAAACATTGGGCTGTCTTCACACTATGTGTACGTTTTGCGTTTTGGTTATTGTTTTGTTGGTTTTTTTAAACCGCAACCCAGGAATGTTGTTCACAGCTGTTAGAGATGGTGGTGGTGGTGGTAGTAGTAGTAGTAGTAGTAGTAGTAGTAGTAGTAGTAGTAGTAGTAGTAGTAGTAGTAGTAGTAGTAGTAGTAGTAGTAGTAGTAGTTAGGACTCTGTGAACTCACTTCTGCATCTGGCGATGGCCCCGATGATGTTCATGATGACGATGATGACAAAGATGGCGGCCAAGATGTAGAGTCCTGAGTAAACAGGCCAGCAAACTGCCAATGAAACAAGGCCATTAGCAGCTCTTTGAGCACATGGTCAAATGAACAGTGATAACTGTGGTGCTGGTGTTGTTCCCGTAACCTTTTCGGTCGTTGGAAAGAGAGGCATTTGGGGCCTCACTTTTTTGCAAGCCAGCTTTATGAGGACACTGCTTATCTCCTCAGTACGCTTGTTTCATTCTCTTTTTTATGTGTAAATACTATAGTTTGCACGAAGCAAGGAGGCATAAGAAGAGGGAGACCGAAAAAGAGGTGGGAGGACAACATTCGAAAATGGACTGGCTTGACACTGAGCGAAGCCATGAGGATTGCTGAGGACAGGGAAAGATGGAGTATGCTGGTTAAACGATCATCTGTGGTGCTTCTCCGACCTCCGAGTTACGGGATATGATAGGCCTACAACAACTTTAGAAAGAAATTTACCCGTAAAAGTAACTTTATACTTTGCCCAAATTGAAATGATCATATTGGGTGCTGCAACGACTTTCGAGTTACGGTATAGGATAGGATAGGATAGGATACGATAGGATAGGATTATAGATTGTAGAGGAATTAAGGTAGATTTAAGTAAAATGGTAAAATCACTGAGGTGGTACAAACACTTTAGAAAATAAACTTTACTCTAATTCGACTACAACAACTTTCGAAAGAAAATTGCCTGTAAAACAAACTTTAGTCCTTCATAACAGCGCCATCGGAAACTGCTTCAGAACAACAATCGGTGTGCGTCAAGGATGCCTACTCTCTCCAACACTCTTCAACATCTTCCTAGAGCGCATCATGTCAGATGCCCTTGCAGATCACGAAGGCACAGTCAGCATAGGGGATAGAGCAATCTCTAACTTTCGTTTTGCGGATGACATTAATGGATTGGCTGGAGAGGAACAAGAACTTGAACAGCTGGTACAGACACCACCTCCAGAGTCTATGGAATGGAAATAAGTGCAGAGAAGACCAAAATGATGACCAACAACACCAATGGCATCAGCATGGACATCGACGTCCAAGGCCAATCCCTCAACACAGTGCATAGCTTCAAATATTTAGGAGCCATTGTATCAGACAATAGGTCCCGAAAGGAAGTGCTCTCCAGGATCGCACAAACAACTGCTGCCCTGGAAAAGTTAAAGCCCATTTGGAAAGACAGGACCATCAGTCTACATTCCAAGGTAAGTCTGCTGCGCTCCCTTGCCATCTCCATCTTCCTATACGCTTGCGAAACATGGACCCTCACAGCAGATCTACCACGAAGAATACAAAGCATGGAGATGAGGTGCTACAGAAGACTTCTGGGCATTTCCTATACCAAGCACATCACCTAAGTCGTTGCAGCACCCGACAGACCATCACACAAGCCATTTGAGAACACGATGACCTGCGCTCACAGTGGTGAAGAAACGAAAACTCCGGTGGTATGGCCACGTCACCAGATCATCCGGCCTTGCAAAGACCGTCCTGCAAGGCTCAGTGTAAGGAGGTAGAAGAAGAGGGAGACCGAAAAAGAGTTGGGAGGACAACATTCGAGAATGGACTGGTTTGACACAGAGCGAAGCCATCAGGGTTGCTGATAACAGAGAAAGATGGAGTACGATGGTTAAACGATCATCTGTGGTGCTTCTCCGACCTCCGAGTTACGGGATAGGATAGGATAGGATAGGATAGGATAGGATAGGATGGGATAGGATAGGATAGGATAGGATAGGATAGCTACAACAACTTTAGAAAGAAATTTACCCGTAAAAGTAACTTTATACTTTGCCCATAACAACGTATGACACAAATGAGCCGGTAGAACAAATTTTAATTAGCTTAAAACCACTTTTGAAGAATTTGCCAGTAAGCTACAATTTACAGCTACACAAACGTCAGAAGAAATTTGATGTTAGTGACTTAGATTTTACTGAGCTAACAGAAGTGAATACAGAATTGAAGTTAAACGTCTACACCCCTACCATTGGCGATACGGAAGGCAAGGAGAAGAGGGCGGAAGCCTAAATCAAAACCCAAATCACCAGGTCAATCGTACTGCTAGGATGGCCAGTGAAAAATGGCCACTTTTATCTTGCTGACCTCTGGACTCGATCTTGGGTCATCAGTGTGAAACACATTAGCGCTATCGGCAGTGACTTGTACTGTTGTTGTCACTGATGATGCGGCTACTGCTGCTGTTGTTGTTTGTTGATATTGTTCTTGTGTTGCTGTTTGTTGTTGTTGTTGATGATGATGATGATGATGATGATGATGATGATGATGATGATGATGATGATGATGATGATGATGAAGATCATGATAGCGATGACGACGGCGATGATGATGTTGATGATGATGACGATGATAATGACGACGACGACGACGACGACGACGACGACGATGATGATGATGATGATGATGATGATGATGATGATGATGATGATGATGATGATGATGATGATGATGATGATGATTAGAGGTATGCGAGTTTTGTGGTAGTCGACCTTGTACTAACCAGTCCAATATAGGTTTCCAGGTACAGACGATGGGATTGCAGCACTTGAGAATTCGCTAGATGAATTTCCAGTACTTGAATTCCCAGTAGTGTCATTTAGTAGGTCTGTTTCATCTGCCACTGCAAAACACAATGCAATGCAGCTCTCGTTACAAGAAAAAAAGCATATATAAACCCTTCCAAAATTAACAGTTTAAGGTAAGTCTGATGTCATTGTTCACGTGTTTACTCTGGAGAGGTGACCATCGTTTGTTTATTAATTAACAGGTTTTTTTATGCGATAAAAAAGCTTTCATATTAGCGTATAAGCAGTTTTAAAAGTCATCAAAGTCTCTGACCACGTCACGGGCTTCGCTATAGTTTAAAGCAGTAGGGCCTCTGACGTAGTCACTGAGCGTCACTTCAGACGACAGCCACAGCGTTGTTTCCCTTGGCTAACCTACAGCTGCGCCTAGGAGTTTGTTGGTCACGCTGCGCTGCGCTTGTTTTGTGATTGGCCTATGCCTGTATTCTAATGAAGGTAAGCCATGTTACTTCTATGTATTTCAGATTACAAATGAGCCATGTTACTGGTATGGCAGATTTCAAATACGCCATTTACTAATCTGGAGTAGCAGATTCCATTTTGGGTGATCTTGAGAAATTTAGATTAAAATTTCGAAAATGTAAGACACACCTAAAGATTTTAAAAAATGAATATAGTATAAGCGAACATTAATCTCTTAGCGTGAATTTGACATTTCATAATATCTTTTCCCAACTTTAATGGCGACATCAGCCTCACAGAAGAACACAACAGAGACGCATCTTCAGAGTGTAGTTTGACGACCATACATGTAGTAAGGTGTTTTTAGAATGCGAAATCAAAACAAGTTAGTCATCAAAATAGGTTAGCACAGCACGATTTGTTTCCTTTCTTTAAAATTGTGGTCGCTGGACTTGTTTCACATCGTCATTGCATCATGACGAGGAGGATTGATGGTTGTGATGATGACGATGACGATGATGATGATGATGACGATGAGGAGGAGGAGGAGGAGAAAGAGGAGGAGAAGGATCATGAGCATGATGATGACTCTTTAAAATTACTTCCTACTAACACTCCGTAATAATTGGGATCGCAGAAGTTGAGGTTGCAGAAGTTGAGGTTGCAGGAGCAATAGTAACGTTGAGAGTAGACCCCGATTTGGTAGTGCCATTGAGTACTTGGGCTAAAACTGCAAAACATATAACAGAAAATAAACAATTGAAGTACCACAAGACATTGAAGTAATCAGCCTGTATGTTGAGCATTTTGTGTGCAATGGAACGTAATGCATTCACAAAGTCGCAATAGTATATTAGGCGTTAATGACTTGTCAACCAACCCCAAGACTTGTCAACGAAAAACCAAGACGTGTCAACCAACCCCATGACTTGTCAACCAATTCCTAAACTTGTCAACCAATTACCAACCCCCGAGACTTGTCAACTATCCCCAATACTTGTCAACCAACCTCAAGACTTGTCAGCCAACCCCGAGACTTGTCAACCAACCACCAAGACTGATCGACCAACCCCACCCCAAGACAGGAATTGGCCCACGATAAATCTTATGTCAGAAAACACAGGTAATAAATCCTGATATACTGTTTCCACACTCTAAATAATAAATATTTTATATTTAATCTTTTAATATTGGCCTATAATATTATAATTCCTAATGTATCGTCTCGACACTATGAAGAATTAATATTCTTATATATTGAATCGTTCAATATTAGCCGATGCTTTTCAACAAAGGCAACGGACAAACCGGAATCAAAGGACCGCCTGACCAAATACTTTGGTATCATCTGCCAAAATATTGCGCGTGCTTCTCACCACATGTCAACAGTCCTTAATTTAATAAATATAGTTAAAGAATCAGACCAAATATACTTCCCAGTGGTATGTATTTCTTTCCCGATCCTAACTCTTTGTCTTCGATTACTCGAGGTAATCAATGGTCTGGTTGTTACTGTCGTCGTCTCATTCTTCATCTACCCCGTCGTGCTTCTTCAGCGCTCAGATCCCTCCACTGGCTTCCAGTCAGATTTCGGATCGACTATAAAATTGCTATCATATCCTTTCAATGTGTCCAGTCTGATTGCTACCCACACTATCTCTCGGAACTTCTCACTCCTTACAAGACCACCCGCATCCTACGCTCTCAATATGCTTCTCTTCTAAAAGTTCCCACATTCTCTCTAAACTCATTTGGCAAAAGGTCCTTCTCCACTTATGCTCCAACACTCTGGAATTCTCTGCCACGCACATTCTCTTCCCACTTTCCAAGCAACGCTTAAGACACAATTTGGTCGAACAGTAAGCTTACTTCTAGCTGGGTCTGTGGATGAACATCTATAAAATCCATGGATTGGGAAAGGGATTGGAGCTTGAGTGTATCCACTCGATACTCCAACACCCTCCCTTCTCTCCTCCAATTTTAATGGCAGTGTGCGTGTGGGTGTGTGTGGGTGTGTGTGTGTTGGTGGGTGTGTGTGTTGTTTCATTTATTCATTTATATAACCAAACGATCATTGTCACATCTAGTACCTTTGGCAAGATAGGCAGTAAGATTTCCGTTATTCCAGCCATGAATGGATTCGTTAAGCAGCTTTAATATGTCCTCTAGGACTTCTGGCGGAAAACGATGAACCTTCTTTTCTGAAAACCAAACGTCAAAGGTCAATGCTTATATCTATACGTTCAGACTTCACCTTGACCTTGGTAAATAACTGCTCGTAAGTATGCAATGCGAGATCAATCAGAAGCATCGGGCAAAATATTGGTAATAATGTTGTTGTTTTTTTAATGTCTAATTATGATCCCAATTACTTTCATGGTGTTTATCACGATCATGATGATGATGATGAAGTCCACTTGCTATGTTCAAAATGGTGGATTACAAATATGCGAAGTGCATTTTCGTACATTCCAGATATTGGTTCCTAGACATGACCAGTACATCTTTCTGACTTATCTCTTTGACAAGGAATCAACATTGAAGTTATGGTTAAACCCTGAATGTTGAGCAACAACCGTACAGCTAATTCCAAGCTCCATGACGGCCCCGTGTGCTAATGGGGAGTTTGTGCAATTAGGGAAAATATTATTCTTTCCCTGTCGCTGCTCGGGAAAACCCGTAACGTCACGTACCGTAGCATGCAGTCGACGAAGAATGTCTATTTTCGGCGTTTGGCACCTAAACCTCTGAACTACCCTTTTGACAGATAGCATTATCACGGTCAAAGGTCAGAACTGAATCATACAGGAAACAAACGTTTCACCACATACACGGGAGATTTCTCTTCCGATTTCACTTCCACTCATAAATACGACAAAGAAATACACGTGGGGACGCATGACTGATTTGTGCATGTACCAGACATAATCACACTTTCAGGTGGGTTTTTAAAAAAAAAAAAAAAAGCAAGTATAAACACTCATCGAAAGCTTGCAATTTTTTTTTTAGACGCCGATGCGATCATTTTAAAACTAAACCAGGGAATCACACACGAGAACTATTTTCGATGAGTTGCAAATAGTCCCTAATAACATGACCCTGATGAGAATCTCAATGGAGGTCTAGTCTGCGTTACCAGGCATGTCAGTGTCAGCTACACAAATACATCCACCAAACACTAGGTCCTTGCTCCCCCCATCCCCGGTGGTCCAGGATTGTGCTCAGTTGTTTGGACGTCAGGCCGCAAGTGCGCGCCTCGGGCGGCTTGAGTTGTAGGCTGTATCGGCCAGCGCCCCTCTGTCATGATTGCTCCAGGATAGACTAGTACATCAATAGTACGGTGGTTATCGATACGTAAGGAAAATCTTCCATTACTTGAAGCAGTTGTGTCTTTGTGGACAAATAACATGTTTACAGTCCGAGTACTGGTTAGTCAACACTCAACAACAACATTGCTTATCAACGGTTCCAGAACCTTAGACGTGGTACGCTTTAAGCTGTCGGATCGATAATTACGACAGTCACTTTTGGTATACCTTGTTCAACAATGGCACTAATGTTTGCGATGATCCATTCCTCACACCCTTCTTCAAGAGATTTGTTTAACAGCATACTCAGTGAAGAACACAGCTCCTTGTGAAAGCCCTCAATGACTTTCGACGGAACATCCTGAGACCCTGTAGCCAACAACAAAAAGAGGTCAAATGTCAAAAGCTGTGATTTAAGACATTTAAAGTAATGACCAAAGGCAGCAAACACTGGATCCCCATTCTTTGAAATTCACGAGATTGAGAAATGACTTAATACAATCATTTAAAATTATAAACAACGTTGATATTGTTAACACAAATACTATTGTTTAACTTCCAAAACATGCCAAACGACAAGGGCAAAGCCCATATAACTTACCTGCTCCTTATGGAACTCGCAATATTTTACATAGAAATGAGAACCCCGAAAAAACAAACAAAATGGAACGGTGGCATTTAAAATGCAAAGTAATACCGACTTTGATACTTTTATGCTCTTGATCTTGAGATGATCTTAACCTATCCCATCCTATCCCTTAACTCAAAAGTCGTTGGGGCACCCAGGTGATCGTATAAAAAGGCGTACTCTATCTTTCTTTGTTCTCAGCAACCCTCATGACTTCGCTCAGTGTCAAGCCAGTCCAATCGCGAGTGTTGTCCTCCCACCTCTTTTTCTATCTCCATCTTCTTCTGCCTCATTGCATCGTGCCTTGCAGGATTGTCTTTGCAAAGTCTGAAGATCTGGTGACGTGGCCATACCATCGGAGTTTCCGTTTCTTCACCACTGTGAGCAGGCCATTGTGTTGTTCAATGGCTTGTGTAATGGTCTGTCGGACTTCGTCGTTGGTGATGTGCTGGGTATAGGAAATGCCCAAAAGTCTTCCGTAGCACCTCATCTCCATGCTTTGTATTCTTCGTTATAGATCTGCTGTGAGTGTCCATGTTTCGCAAGCTTATAGGAAGATGGAGATGACAAGGGAGCGCAGCAGCCTTACCTTGCCGTGTAGACTGATGGTCCTGTCTTTTCAAATGGGCTTCAACCTGTTGGGACCCATTGTCTGATCCAAAGTCTCCTCAATATTTGAAGCTATACACCATGTTGAGGAATTGGCCTTGGACTTTGATGTCCGTGTTGATGCCATTGAAGTTGTTGGTCATCATGTTGGTCTTCTCTGCACTCATTTCCATGCAAAAGGCTCTGGAGGTGATATCAAGCCTCTGTACCAGCTGTTCATCTCACACAAATTTGCAAGAATTGGTTGTTTTTTGTTTTGTTTTTTATTGGGTGGGTGGGGAGTGTGAGGGGAGGGTTGGGAGTGGTAAGTGCTTAGCTACAGACTCACAGGGCTAGGCATGTGAGGGGGGAGGGGGGGGGAGAAAGAACAAAAAAAGAATTCCCACTTACAAACTGTGTATTAAACATTGCTGAATTAATCAATGAAAAACTTGTTTCAGTAATAGAATTACACCTAATTGAAACAAACATACCTTCAAGATAAACCATCCCATTAAATAATAATAATAATAATAATAATAATAATAATAATAATAATAATAATAATAATTATTATTATTATTATTATTATTATTATTATTATTATTATTATTATTATTATTATTATTATTATTATATTAGTAAAAATAGGGATATTTATAAGGCGGTAATAAGGAACAGTTCAAACGCTCCCTCACGCATTGACACATTCATTAGACATTAGTACAATACATATACATACATGGCTGGGAGCAGGCCAAACCAAAGCGGACTTGGGGAGAGGCAGTAATGAACAAAGTGATTCCCCACACATGAACACTGGCAAACACACACACACACACACACACACACACACGCCAGAATGCATAAACCAAAAGGATGAGGCAGTCTGGAAGCAGAAGTGTGAAGACAGAACAGATCAGAAGAAGACTTTGAAGAAGAAATGAGCTTTGAGGTTTACTTTGAAGATGTTGATATTGAAATGAACCGAACTATCGATGCTTATGTCTGTTCGTTTACAGACTTCACCTTGACATTGGTTAAAAATTTAAAAAAAATAAAACCAACGGCTCGTAATTATGAAATGACAGATCAAATAGAGGCAGTGGCCAAAATATTGGTAGTCATTTTGTAATGTCTAAGTATAATCCCTATTACTTTTATGGTGTTTGTCACAATGATGATGATGATGATGATGATGATGATGATGATGATGATGATGATGATGATGATGATTGTTACACTCGATGTGATGGTGTTTTTCTATCAGTATCTGATTCAGCCCCGATGCTTGAATTCCTGATAGGCGTGTGTAACTCAGATTCGTTTATCCACGCAGCCTGCTCAATCAGCATACAAGTCACTGAGTCTTCGTATGAAGTTTTCCACTTTTATTCAGCACACATCAACAACTGCATACAATCGCTCAATCGCCTTTCCACTCTCAAATTTTAACTTTCCAACTCACTATCAACAACAACTCTCTCTACCCACACACAGGGCATCCATTTTTTTTCTCTCGTTCAAGATGACGACAGGATGTTCTAGAAATGACGCATTACAGCCAATCAGATAAAAGATCGTCATCACTGACTTACGTCATACATCTCTCTACACCTTCCCGGAACGTTCTCTTACTTCGACATTTATCGGGAAATTTCTATCGAGAGTAAACACGCAGATCTAGAAAATTCTCCAATAATATCGACTAACGAAAATTATCAACGTTATACAAAGCCTCTCCTAACAACAATGCAAACTCAAATCAAAGGTAAATAAACACCATTATTGAATACTTTGCAAAACGAAACGATTAGATCTATCGTGCGCGTTTCAGACATACTACCATTGGCGTTTCAACGTAACATAACCCCCCACTCAAGAAGAAATTTACCCAATTTCTTTCGACAACGTTGAAACGTAATGCACAAATAAAGTACAGAATTAAAACTTATTTCAGACTGTCTGAACACTGTCAATGTTCTCAGCTCATTCACACAGAGTCAATGTTTTTCATCTGCAAGTCTTTCTGGATACTGTCAATGTTCACAGTTTATCTACACAGTCAATGTTTTTCATCTTCAAGCCAGTCTAGATATCACCAATGTTCTTAGTTCACCAACACAGTCAATGTTCTTTCATCCGCAAGGAAACGACGCCATCGTCAGTTGCGGTCGTCATCGGCCCAGGGTCAAAGACGATGATCACGTGGGCTTCCCTGGAATCAGTGCATCCTCCGTTGTCTCCTTCTTCCATCGAACGTCCAATGAAGTCGACGTTGTCGGTTCCCAGAATACACTTACTGGGTCTCACGGTCAGGCTGGCTTCTTGAAGACGGTGGAACAGCTTCCTCAAGGTCTGCAGATGCTCCTTCCAAGTCTGGGTGTGGACTAGCAGGTCGTCCCAGTAACACACGACGTTGTCCATCCCATTGAGCATCTTCCTCATTCCTCTCTTCAGGGTAGCTCCGCTGTTAACCATGCCAAAGGGCATCCTAAGGCACTCGTACGTCCCATCAGGAGTTATGAAAGCAGTCTTTGGTATGTCCTGTTGACGCACGGGGACTTGCCAATAACTTTTGCTGAGGTCAATATTTGAGAAGATTTTACTCCCCGATAATTGGCGGAAGAGGTCTGCTGCGGTAGGCATCGGCTCAGGGTCGAAGACGGTGATCTTATTAACCTTCCTGTAGTCGATGCATATTCTGTTGCTCCCGTCCTTCTTCTTCACGACCACGACAGGGGACGCGTAGGGGGAACTGGACTCCCTGATGATGCCCATCTTCAGCATCTCATCGATGTCTTTCTTCAAGGATTCACGGGCCTTGAAAGGGATCGGGAATGGTTTGGATCGAACAGGGATATTCGAAGTTAGGTGGACTTCATGTTCGACCAAAGTCGTAGATCCTGGGACATCATTGAAGCTATGGGGAAACTCGCCCATAAGGTCCTTGAGCTCCAACTTTTGACCTTCCGTCAAGCTTGGTCCTAGCTTAACATCATTGATGTCTTCTTTGCTGTGGAAGTCTCCCAGTTCCAACAGTTCCTCGCTGTCAAAGCTGTTGTCGATCTCAGCTGCTGTTGCTGCATGCACAGTCTCTGATGGCCTTTCCACGTACAGCTTAAGGAGGTTGGCGTGGTATATCTTGGAATGCTGGCCGACCTTCACCTTGTAGTCGTTGATTCCCACCACGGTCTCCACTTCGTACGGGCCTTTCCACTGCATCAGCAACTTATTATGATCGGTAGGTAGCAGCACCAGCACTTTGTTGCCAGGTTTGAACTTCCTGTTCCCAGCCCTACGATCGTAGTAGTGCTTTCCACAGTCCTGGGACTTCTTCAGGTTTTCTCTGGCTATCTCGAGAGTCTGCTCCAGCTTCTCCCGTAGCTCAAACACGTACTGGTAGCTGTTCTTCACTTCTGGGGTCTCTACTTCTTTCGTCCACAGTTCTTTCAGGATGTGCATCGGCCCTCTGATGGTTCTTCCGTACAGCAGCTCGAACGGAGAAAAGCCGGTGGACTCCTGCGGTACTTCTCTGTAGGCGAAAAGTAGGGCGTTGATGTAGCGATGCCATTGTCTGGGCTGCTCGCTGCACAGTTTCTTCAGGGTGGACTTCAGCGTAGCATTGAACTTTTCGACAAGCCCGTTGCACATTGGATGGTAGGGTGTCGTAGTTAAATGCCTGATGCTCAGCAGTCTGTTGACCTCCTTCATGCAGTCAGAGACGAACTGCGTCCCGAGGTCTGTCAGAATTTCTTCAGGCACTCCAAGTCTACTGAACATGTCCACCAGCGCCTCTGCAACAGTTTCAGTGTCAATCTTCTTCAGAGGCACTGCTTCTGGGTACCAGAATCCGACGTCTTTTTGGTACCCAGGTGACCTCCCATGATTGAGTCATGCGCTACTTCCATCACCTGGCGCCTTAGGGGTAACGGTACCAAGACTTGACGTAGTGGTTTCCCTCCGTTGACCCTCGGGTGCTGGAAGATTCGATACAGGATCTTGGTCTTCACCTCAAAATAGACCGTACCACTGCCTTTGGTCACGTGGTCTTGGCGGTTCCTGTACTTGTTTAAAGTGCTATCAGCTTCCTGGAGCTGGATCAGCTTATCTCTGTCCACGATGGCAGCTTTAGAGTTGTTGGCGACCTTCAGTGGCGTAGACGTCTTGTCTCTCTTGGCCTGGGCCCTGGTAGTAACAGCACCGACGATCTCTGGTCGGCAGGGCTGAGCCGGAGTAGCCACATTGTCCCGAAGCAGCTCTGAAAGGTCTCCATCGGGAAATGGCAATGGATCCTCCTCCACAACTTCGACGAGTTGGGTTGAGGCAGGACTCCACTCTGGATCGGGGTCGTCGGGTCGTCTCGCGCCGTCGATATTCCCGATCATCAAATCGTATAGCGGCTTCTTCAGGCAAACCGCTTCTACTTCGCCTATGTAGAAAGGGGTGTTGACATGAATCTTCGCAACTGGTGCTCTCACACATTTGCTGTCGGCCATAAGTGTCCATTTAGAATCGCAAGTGAACTGTTCTTTAGCGATTAGGTCTTCTCTGACGATGACCCCACTGCAGCCAGAGTCTCTTAGAACAGTCACTTCATGATTTCCGACGCGTCCCTTGGAAACAGGCATGTTCTGGACGGTCATCGCTGCGCTGGCGACGACGGGGATGGATTTTCCGTTGGCAAGGAGAAGTTGGCCATCGGTCATGCACTCTTGCACGTCCGCAGGAGTAGCTGTGCGCTTGGTCTGACTCGGAAGAATGACGCTTCCGCCGCACACTTGATGGTCAGATCTACTGTTTTGCCGTTGATTGGAGAAACGTCTCTGTCGGTTGCCCACCGCTGCATTGTCCGTACTGCCCCGCTGTCCGCTACTTTTGTTTTGAGGACAGTTAGCCGCTCTGTGGTCTGAAGCGTTGCAGGTGAAACAGCCTCTTGAACGCCCTTCCCTGGGAGGAGGCGTGGAGTCCGTCTGTTTCTGGTTCGTCTGGCTCCCCTGGATCTGGTTCACATGGTTTCCAGTCTTCTGAAAATGTTTCGTCGCGCTGGGTGGCCCCAGGGTCTTCCCATGAGCGATGAGATATCTGTCAGCAGCCTCAATCACATCTTTAAGCGTCTGCAGCTTTTGTTCTTCTAAGTGGGTCGCTAGGTCCTTGTGACAGGCATTGAGAAATTGTTCCTTCACGATCAGCTCATGGAGACTGTCGTAAGACTTCCTTTCGCCTGATAACTCCACCCACTTGTGTAGATATGACGACAGGCGTTCCACAAACTGCTTTGGCGTCTCGTCTGACTTAGGCCGGCATTCACGGAAGCGTTTACGGTAGCCCTTCTCTGTAAAGTTGTAGCACTGCAATAGGGCCTCTTTCAAGACGTCGTAGTCTTTAGCGTCATCGTCCGACAATCTGGTGTAGACGTCGAGTGCTTGCCCCGTCAGAAGTGCACTTAGTCGAATCGCCCAGTCTTGAGGTTGCCAGTTAGAGCTTTTGGCAAACCTTTCAAATCTCGCCAAATAACTGTCGATCTGGTCCTTCCCGTCGACAAACGCTGGCAATTTTGGAGCTTTGTTGTCACTGATAACTTGTGGCGCATGCTGATTGTTTTGGATACGCGCCAACTCTAGCTGGTATTGACGCTCAGCTTCTCTTTCTTGCCGCTGCTCTTCTCTTTCTTCACGCCGTCGCTGTTCTTCACTTTCTAGACGCTTCTCTTCTAATTCTCTTTCTTCGCGCCGTCGCTGTTCTTCTCTTTCTTCACGCAATATTCTCTCCTGGAATTTGACGTACTCCGTCAGCTGTTTGTCTTTTAGATTTAGTTCAACCCCTTTCTGCCAGAGGTCCGCCATCTTGATGCTTTTCTGGAAAGTTCTTTTCTGGAAAGTTCTTGACTGGAAAGTTCTTGACTGTGCTGTACCTTTCTAGACTGTTCTAGAACAGCACGCTTTCTGCAGTAGCGCTGATGCTTGTCACTAGTCGCTTTCGCTGACGCAGGCCCCGCTGTCCTCGTCGTATGCGACGCTGCACCACGCTGGTGTTGATGTATACGCTCCTGTGCTGAAGTAGACTCGACGTCCGCTCGTCGCTCTCTCTAATACTGGCGATGTAGCTCCGAGACTGTCCCTCGACGTAGTCTTGCGGCAGCCACGTAGTCCCGATCTGTTGTTCGCTCACGAAGCAACTCTTCAGCGACTACACGCCCTTGCAGTCAACCCGAATCTTTCGGGGATGTAGTCCCAGTATGTTGGCCCCTCTCGACGCAACTCGTTGGCGGCTACCCTCGATGACTGCCTCTCGTAACGTTGACTCGCTTGTTGTAGCAGTTGAACCCTTGGCTATGGCGTGAATCGCGGCTTGACCCCCAAAATGTTACACTCGATATGATGGTGTTTTTCTATCAGTATCTGATTCAGCCCCGATGCTTGAATTCCTGATAGGCGTGTGTAACTCAGATTCGTTTATCCACGCAGCCTGCTCAATCAGCATACAAGTCACTGAGTCTTCGTATGAGGTTTTTCACTTTTATTCAGCACACATCAACAACTGCATACAATCGCTCAATCGCCTTTCCACTCTCAAATTTTTACTTTCCAACTCACTATCAACAACAACTCTCTCTACCCACACACAGGGCATCTATTTTATAATTTTTTTCTCTCGTTCAAGATGACGACAGGACGTTCTAGAAATGACGCATTACAGCCAATCAAATAAAAGATCGTCATCACTGACTTACGTCATACATCTCTCTACACCTTCCCGGAACGTTTTCTTACTTCAACATTTATCGGGAAATTTCTATCGAGAGTAAACACGCAGATCTAGAAAATTCTCCAATAATATCGACTAACGAAAATTATCAACGTTATACAAAGCCTCTCCTAACAACAATGCAAACTCAAATCAAAGGTAAATAAACTCCATTATTCAATACTTTGCAAAACGAAACGATTAGATCTATCATGCGCGTTTCAGACATACTACCATTGGCGTTTCAACGTAACAATGATGATGATGACGATGGAGGTAATACACATTGCTGCGATCGGTACAAAGTATTGCCAAAACTCCCGCTAGCAGCAGGTGAAAGTATTCCCTCCATACCTTCAAAGTATACTTTGGGCTCGCTGCTAGCCGTGGCTGCGCAGCGCATTACTGTTTAAAAGTGACGGAAAGAGCGGAATATTGCTACAAGGGTTCGGGTAAGGGTTAGTTGTAGATATATCCCTAGCCCTTGCCCTAACCCTTTTCTCTACAAAAATGCTTTTACCGTCCCAAAAACCCATTTGCCTTCTTGGATTCTTAAATTGTATGAAACCAAGTGAGGACACTATCCGGCGTCAATAAACGGTTCGAAAACATTCTCAAACGGTTCGTAAAAGACAGTTGACCTAGAAACAAATACAGCGTGATCTAATTCGTCGCCTAGAGGAGACGAAACTTACTTTTCCGTTTGTAGTCTTTCACCGACACTGTAAATGAGCAGGCTGCTAACCTCGCTTACCTCCCTTCAAGGGACATACTTTGGCCTGCTGCGCAGCGTGTGCCTGGAGTATACTTTCTATCGATCGCAGCTATGTGCAATGGGTGGACGATGATGATGATGATAATGATGACGACGATGATGATGATGATGATGATATGATGATGATGATGATGATGATGATGATGATGATGACCACTTGTTATGTTCAAAATGGTGGACTATGCAAATATCCAATATGCAAAGCGTTTATCCCACCTGCTATCAATTTATTTGTTGTAATGGATCCTTTATGTAATGTAACCTAAGTACTAATATTGTGCGGGTGTGTGTGTGTATGGGTGTGTATGTGTGTGGGTGTGTGCGTGTGTGATCATATGTATATGCACGCGAGGGCACAAATGTTGTGTAATGTAATATGTAATGTAACCTAAGTAATATTGTGCGGGTGTGTGTAGGTGTGTGTGTGTGTGTGAATGTGTGTGTGCGTGGGTGTGTGTGATTATATGTATATGCACGCGAAGGTACAAATGTGTGGGTGTGTGTGGGTTTATTTTCCTCAATGTTAGATTACTATTCCATTGCTGTCCCTGTGTTTATTGCCACTATGAAATCCTGTCTTGTCTTGCAAAGCGACAATCCACATTTTTCTTTCTGAAAAAAAAAATGCGTTGACTTGACTTGACTTGACTTGACATATTCGTACAATCTGGATATTGGTTTCTAGACATGAGCGGGGTCATCTCTATGATCAGTCTCCCTGACCAGGAATGAACAATGAAGTTTAACGTTAACGCAGAGGCGCAGTCGGCTGACGGTTAGTTTGCCAGCAGCGGGATTCGAACCTGGGCCACCCGACCACTCTATCAAAGAACTACGCCGGTGGGACTCTTGACAAAGGGGTTTGATCTTTTTAAACATGCTGGATCGCAGGCTATGGACAAAGCTTAGAGCAACTCCTTGTGGTCTGTTCGCTGTGCAAATTGTGTATTTCAAACATGCTGGATAGCCCTTTGTGGACGGAGATATTTCTTCAAATCAAATAATTATGTCAGTCACACCTTAAATCTCCACTAAATCCCCAGTATATATCAGCAAACTATCAACGAATTGATCCAGGAAATAATTTAAAGAAGAAGGAGGAAGAAAAAAAATAAAGAAGAAGAAGAAGAAGAAGAAGATTTTAGCAGCTCGAAGAGCTGTCTCTAGGAGTGACCACATTTGGCTTATACAATAAGAGTAACAATAAGAGTAACCAGAAAACAAAACAACAATATATACATACCTCCGTGGGAAAACAAGAGCCAGAAGAGGACAACTGCCATCGCCTTGACCAGAAAGATCCATTCCGCCATTTTGTACACTAAGACGTCTTTTCAACGTCATCAGTAGATGGTGTCATCAGTTACATTTTCACAACGTCATAATTATCAAAAAACTCGCGTTCGCAATATTATAATTATAATCAAATATTATTCTGCGAGTCTGACGAAATTGATGACAATACCGTCAAGTTCGAATGGCCATCGGATTGATGATGATGATGTTGATGATGATCATGATGATGATGATCATGATCATCATTGACACGATTCGGCTGACCTCATTCGCTCACACGATCACACGCTCAACATAAACAGTCACACACAATCGGTCGCCAACTGTCACGTTTCCTACAGCCGTTGACACGAGAAGATGATTGGACACACAAAGACGAACAACATAATGGCATCATGAAAAATATGTTTACAAATGCAATCACACTTTATTCAAACTAAACGCTTTCACACTCGACAATCAAACTAACATAGCAATGAAAACAAACAAACAATTTAATTAAGCAAAACAAGCAGTTCACCAACAGTCCAGGTACTGAAATAACAACCACCAGTGGAAATCTTCCAAAATTATTATAACTGTCTCTCTACACCGGAGAAGGGAGGGTAATGATGGGAAAACAGTAAACAAAGGTGAGTGTTACTGGCCTGAGTCGAAACGGACGATCGAGGATGAAGCGATGAGTAGAGTAGGCTTCGTGTCCACGTGTCCAACCATACCAAAGATGGCGGCCAACCCCGCCCTCTCCGCTTCCAACAGTCTCTTCAGAAGAAGGCCCTGATGAAGTACAGTCCCTGAGAGGACCGCCGATGATCAATGGAGAATGACGTGATTGAGAACGGCGAGACGAACAATGTTGGGGTGCACTCGAGCAACCGGCTGATCGCTCGACACACCGCAGTGGAACCAGGAAACCAAACCACCGAGAAGTGGAGCAGTCCAAAGCGATCAGCAACACCCCATAGCAAGTCTGCACAATGTATTCACAACGGATAAATTCCATCCCATTCTGTCACTGTCACCTTCACCCTTATACTATTCCCCCGTCGTCTCACTCCCTCCCTCTTCCGCTATCACCACTCCGACTCGTAGCACAGCCTAACTTTCAAGTTAACCACATGCCCGATAACTTCTCTCTTATCTACTAAGTGTCTTTGACTTCAATAATGTGTTATACTTTACTACGAAATACTCATTATCAATAACATTTCAATCATAAAACAATGATATAACAAGACAAATTTCTTTCATTCTTCTCCCTCATTCATGTGCGCTCCGTCCAGACTCACAAACGGATAAGACCTCCACTTACCCATTCACGACTTGTGGATGACGGACCCGGCACTATCAGCTGTCGAGTGAGGAAAAGAATCCATTTAGCCCTAAGCTAAATCACTGCTCTTCCTAGCAGACAGTTTACTCTTGTGACCATTAAGTACACCACCTAGACCTTATCGCCTTTCATCAATAATGATGATAAAGTCCCTCAATGTCCGAAACACTTCTAGTGCTCGACTAGCTACAAAAGCGTACGACACACTACCACAAGGGAATATAGTAAATTCCGTATTAACTTTACGAAACCTATAAATCCAAGAATATTTTGCAAGGTTAATACTTCCACATAATAAACTTCTTTCTAAGTTTAATTATGTTTTTCTATCCTCGTAGGACTACAAATCTTTCCACAGAATTTCCGCACAACCGTCAGTTATGCCTGTCCTACCCGTACTGAATTCTTACCCCCGTTGGGGTGCCGGGGGTTTCAGTATAAATAGTATCCCCACTTTCTGGAAATTTAGTGCTTTAAATTCCCACTGTCGCTGTCTTTCTCATTTGCTCTTTCTCATTCCTGCTCTGTTCTATCAATCTGCTATAATATCGTCTTCTTCGCTAGACCAGTCTCCTACCTTTTTTCTTGAAAACTCTTCCGGGACAAGACTCCTTATTTGTGTATGAGGTCTGTTGGATCAGCTTGGGAAATATTGGACGCTTTCTGCCGGGGTGGTCACAATGGGGGGGGGTGGGGGGGGGGGGGGGGGGGGGGTGGGGGGGGGGGGGGGGGGGGGGGGGGGGGGGGGGGGGGGGTGGGGTGTGGGGAGGGGGGGGGGGGGGGGGGGGGCTTCCTATGATGTTATTATTTAGCAATGTAGGCATTTTATATGTATGTGTTTTGTTGATAATTTATAATGATGTTTGTATTCTATTTTGTTTTTAGTAAACGGGGGTTCGTTAAGTTGGGGTGAAACCTCAGCCGTCCCCTGCGTGGGATGTCTTTATTGTGTATATACATTAAGCATATAATCATTTCGCCTTGCGACAATCATGATGATGATGATGATGATGATGATGATGATGATGATGATGATGATGATGATGATGATGATGATGATAGTCTGTGGAAGAAATAACACCAACGAACAGCGATATGTAGATGAAGAAAAAGACAGGGCGCGATTCGAACAAATTCACATGCATAATACACGCACACACGTAGTTCACATTTGTGCTTGGAATACGTTGTAATGGCCATGGTTGTTTCTGTTATGATGCTAATCATGTATCCATCACATTGGAGAATGTTCCATCTACGATCACTGATTATAAATTGAAGTTTTCGTCAGCATACGCATTAACTGATGAATACGGTGTACTGCCTGGGACTAACCACAATGCAGTTCAAAACAGTAAGGCTGGACGGTTTTACAGATACGTAACGGTATTCAGGTTCGGAAACGCGACGGTACGGTATACCGGTGCGGGTGTCCAAGGTCCGGTTTACCGGGAAATCTCGACAACACAAAATGCGACAGTGGGCGACATCTTGTCCGCCCAGAGAGCGAGCCTAAAGCCCAAACACGTGGATAGATACTGTTCTTGAAGAAGAACTTATAAGAACAGCAGCTTATCCACGTGTTTGAGCATGGTATCAGTCGCCAATCCTTCTGAAATCTTAAAGTTCTTAAAGACCTTTCCCGTTGAATGTTTTTGATTTATTTTGATTTTGTGGTTTAAAGTTTGCTGATGTTCTAAACAGTGATTTATCATATTTTGTTTTGAAGGCGTTCAAGCAAAAATAAAGCTTCAGTTTCAATGGAAATGTGGTTTTTTGAAACTGTTTTGAAATGTATGACAATCTTTTTTTTGCGTCGGTCACTACTGTCAGTGCCATATCCCATTTGATTGTAACACTTAAAATCGCGGTATACCGGTACGAAATACCGGTACGACCTAAAAATACCGCGGTAATACCGGTACGCTTTGACCCACGGTACTCAGCTCTACAAAACAGCTGGCTGACGCAGACCTGTGTGGTTGGGGGGGGGGGGGTCAAGGTTAGATATGACGAGGTCATGAGAATGAAAAACTATTATTAAACAGGTCAATTCTTGTTCGAGGCAGGATGCATTTGCTAGACCCGCAACGTTCTGTAGCAGTAGTTAATATATTGCGTCAATAAGGTGGTGTGTGACGTTTGCTACGTGCACGATGGTACGTGTGAGACGCGCACGATGGTACGTGTGAGACGCGCACGATAGATCCGATCGTTTTATTTTGCAAAGCATTCAATAACCGAGTGTATTTACCTTTGTTTTGATTTTGCGTTGTCGTTAGAAGAAGTTTGGTATACTGTTGATAATTTTCGTTGGTCCATATTATTGGAGAATCTTTTAGGCTTGCTTGTTTACCATCGATCGACGCATCTAGATAGATCCAATAGAAGCTGAGAGGTTCTTTTATGATGAAGAGGGTTGTAAGACAGTGATGACGAAGTTTATTTTGATTGGATGTAATGCGTCACGCTGGCCGGAACGTTCTAACGTTATCTCGAGTATAGAGAAAAACTATATAATTGATGCACTGTGTAGAGAAAGGAGAGAGAACGTGAAAAGCGGTTGAGTGATTGTATGCGGTTGTTGATGTACACTGAATAAAGTTGGAAAACTTCATACGACGACTCCTGCCTTGATGCTGAGTGAACAGGTTGCGTGGATAAACGAATCCGAGTTACACTTATCAGGATTCAAGCATTGGGGCTGAATCAACTACTGATAAAAACCAACGAGTGTAACATGGTGTTAGGCCATCTTGCACTTTAAACAAGAGGGTGACAATGTTGAATGAAAACTGATGGTATAAGGACATTAGGTTTGTTGCTTTAAGTTTTTTTGTTATTTCGATAGTGAAAGACTTGGGTCATCAATGATAATCTTCCCTGCTCTACGGTGCAAAGAGTTTAGTTTATTGAGATGCACTTCTCCTGCACCACACCATACTAATGTCGCATAGAGATGAGAAAAGCGGGATGGGAACAAAAATTCTTCTCAAATCAGGAAAGAAGAGAGAGACAGACAGACAGACAGAGACAGATAGACAACAGACACACACACCCATATACACACACACACGCACACACACACACATACACACACACACACACACACACGGCATATACAGTATATTATCACAGAGAAAAGTAGCAAATAAAATCACTTCGGCAGTTTATTCATCGCAATAAGATTTGAATAGGCATAAGGGAGATAACAGACCTGTGAAAACCGCAGGCAGCAGTTCTCTGGCATCAAGAAAGGGGACTGCATTTTATTGATAGTATCTTGGATATCACTCTTAGTAGATGCTATCCTCCGGGAAATGGGGGGAATGATCGGGAAGATTTATCTCCCCTTCTGTGCTGCCAATGGTGTGCATTTGTGGATGTGTGCCATAGATACAGATGGCCATTTGTGGGTGTGTGCCATAGATACAGATGGCCATTTGTGGGTTTGTGCCATAGATACAGATGGCCATTTGTGGGTTTGTGCCATAGATACAGACGGCCATTTGTGGGTTTGTGCCATAGATACAGATGGCCATTTGTGGGTTTGTGCCATAGATACAGACGGCCATTTCGCTGTGCTTTCAACTCGTCAGTGGTTAACGATAATAACAACATGGAATGCTATTTCTTCAATAGAACTCGAAATGCTCAAAGCGCGGTGATCTCACCAGCTTGCTATTAGAGAAGGCGGAAGAGAAAGCAATTTCTTTATTTTTGAAATGTAGGTGAACTGCATCCAATGCTGCATTATTGTATCAGCCGGGCTCAAGTTTGGGCGCCATTGTTATCTCGACCTCGGGTGGACGTTAAAGGGGTCCATCTTGATCATGCTTCCTCGTCGTGTCCTTCTAACATTCACAGTGAGTGTTGCCACCACTGAAAATAATATGCTTACAACCAAAAATAACTCTTTCGCAAGTATAGTTGTTTTTTTTTAATGAATACATTTGTTGTTTCTATTAATAGCAAGGGGTAGCCAACATTGTTAAGCTAAAAATAGCCTCTACCCAAGTCCATAACAGACACAATCCGTAAAAACCAATTGACCCTAAAGTCTGTTGTTTTTGGTTTTTTTCGTTTTAGGTTGATAAGCTAGGGCCTACCCTGCCCCACACACCCAAAGACGCACTCTTCCAGCGGACTGTTCACCCAGAAATGGGGTCAAATGTCCGACAGCTATGGTACTGAGGTACCGTTAAAACAAGGGTTATCACTCCTTGTCAGAACCGAAATAGAAAAATCAGTTGGTTTGCGCAACAGAACGTTATCATTGTGTAATGTAATAACAATGCGAATTTTAAGGTAAACCCGTGTTGGCCAAAAGTAAACAACGCCTTCGAAGTGGGACCTTTTAAGAGAGAGGCAATCTCCATTAATAATAGCTGTGTTAAGCCAAACCTGGAACTGTCCACAATTCAAAATACTATGATTTTACATTAAAAGTCTATTGCGGTCTCATTCTTGAAGGAGCCCTTAATCACTGGACATCGAATATTAATAGGCAAAGAACAAGTAGAGGGAGGAATCCGGGGCACCCGGAGAACACCCTCGGTGATCTGGTAAGCCTATCGAATATAAAAAAATGTATCGTCCCTGAGTGGAGGCGGACCGAGAACTGAGACCAGCACTCCAGCAACTGGGCTCCAGGTCATCCTCTTAGACGCAAGCTCTCACAGAGTAGGCGATAGGCAAATTGACTATCGTGCTATTACTAGGCTCTTTGTCATTGAACAAGTAGCAGTTGGGTGTTTTGGTCGGGTTGTAGTGCAGACCTGCAGCGTAGCCATTGGCCAGGCAGTTCTGCTGACACTCGTACAACGACTGGACCTGTGACGAGGGGCCCTTGCTCGTAGTTTGGTAGTAGTTTGGATACGTCACGAAACTTGCCGCTAGGTTCGCTCGCGAGCAATCTGAAATTAGAGTTGAAGAAAACGTGTGAGGCCAGTTTTCACGTTTTCACACTTTTAGCCTTTGAGACAATAAACATAGAGAAAAGCTCTCGCTAAGCCTGTAAAAATACGCATGCTGCTTGTCTCTGGTTTGTAACGGTCCAAGCACTCGCGTCGCGCCGCGGGCTGTTTTGTCAAATCGACGAAATCCGTGAAACTCACGAAGCAATTCAAAACACTACAAACACCATACATATATATATATATGATACTCTGCTTGATATTATATTTATTTTTTGGTGCTAGAATGTCCAACATAGGATTGTGTGATTCAACCTACAGCTTGAAATGGCATACATTTTCTGTTCTTGTCTGTTTAGTTGTTCACGCACACACGCATGCGCGCGCGCACGCACACACACAAACACCCACATACTTGCAATTCATCAGAACTGGGATTATTTAAGAATGGAGGAATCGGAAAGTGATTTTTTTGACGGAAAGAACGCAAACTTCTAGAAATGTAAGAATCTAAGTCAAAATTGGCTTTTTCCGTCTAAAAAGTTGACCTAGTTCGTCTCCTATAGGCGACGAAATAGGTCGACTTTTCTTCAAACTTTCTCCGAAAATTGACTGTATTTTCTCCGTCTCGGATAGAGCACTCCTGTGTACTTAAAACACTCTCATGCACTACAACTGCACTCCCATGCACTAAAAGAGCACTCCCGCGCACTTAGAAAAAAGTGGGGTCCTGGAAAAAAGTGGGTTCCAAGCAAATAAACCCATTGTTATTAAGAAAGACAAGGTCTGCTACCCATTTGTGCGCTATTGTGGGTACCCAACAACACACACACACACACACACACACACACACACACACACACCACACACACACAGAGGGTGTAGTAGAAGCTTGGGTAACAGTGAAATTTGCCCTCACACACCACACAACACCACGCACATAACACCACACACACAACACCACACACACAACACCACGCACACAACACCAGACAACACCACGCACACAACACCACACAACACCACGCACACAACACCACACACACACAACACCATACACATACCACCATACAGAAACCACCACGCGCACAACACCCAAAACATTACAGAACTCTACACCACAGCACCACAACACACTGACATACTTGTAATACAGCCGTTGTTTCCGAGGGAGTAGTAGAAGCTATCCTACCCTATTCCGTAGCTCGGAGGTCGTTGGGGCACCACAGATGATCGTTTAACCAGAATACTCCATCTTTCTCTATCCTCAGCAACCCTGATGACTTCGCTCAATGTCAAGCCAGTCAATTCTCGAATGTTGTCCTCCCACCTCTTTTTCGGTCTCCCGATCCCTCTTCTTCTATCTCCTTGCACTGTGCCTTGCAGGATGGTCTTTGCAAGGCCTGATGCTCTGGTGACGTGGCCATACCATCGGAGTTTCGTTTTTTTCACCACTGTGAGCAGGACATCGTGTTGTCCAATGGCTTGTGTGATGGTCTGTCGGATTTTGTCGTTGGTGGTGTGCTGGGTATAGGAAATGCACAGAAGTCTTCTGTAGCACCTCATTTCCATGCTTTGTGTTCTTCGTTGTAGATCTGCTGTGAGGGTCCATGTTTCGCAAGCGTATAGGAAGATGGAGATGACAAGGGAGCGCAGTAGTCCCACCTTGGGATGTAGACTGGTGGTCTTGTCTTTCCAAATGGGCTTCAACCTTGCCAGGGCAGCAGTTATTTAAGCGATTCTGGAGAGGACTTCCTGTCGGGACCCAACGTCTAATACAATGGCTCCTAAATATTTGAAGCTTTGCACTGTGTTGAGGGATTGGCCTTGGACTTTGATATCCGTGTTGTTGCCATTGGTGTTGTTGGTCATCATTTTGGTCTTCTCTGCAATTATTTCCATTCCATAGGCTCTGGAGATGGTGTTAAGCCACTGTACCAGCTGTTTAAGTTCTTGTTCCTCTCCAGCCAATTCATCAATGTCATCCGTAAAACTAAGGTTGGAGATCTCTCTACCCCTTATGCTGACTATGCCTTTGTGTTCTGCAAGGGCATCTAACATGATGCGCTCTAGGAAGATGTTGAAGAGGGTTGGAGAGAGTAGGCATCCTTGACGCACACCGATTGTTCTGAAACAGTTTTCGATGGCGCTGTTATGGAGGACTGCACTGGTGGCCTTGTCATGCAGGCTTTTGATGACTTCAATAATTTTAAGGCTGATGTTGTACACTCTCATGGTGGCCCACAGAGCTGTATGCCAGACTCGATCACGCGCCTTCTTGAAGTCTACGAACACATAATATAGATGTTGTTGGTGATGTAGGTATTTCTCGCAAATTATTCTGAGGTTGAAAATCTGTTCAGTGGTACTTCGCCCCGTCCTGAACCCTGTTTGTTCTTCAGCTATGATTTGTTCAGCTTGGGGTTTCAACCTGTTGAGTATTACTTCCAGGAGGACCTTGCTGGGATGGTTGATGAGGCTGATGGTGCGGTAATTTTCACACTTCTGAAGATTACCTTTTTGAGAAGAGTGATGACAAGCGACTGGGTCCATGGTGTAGGTCACTCCCCACTCTGCCGGATCTTGTTACAGATAATGGTGAGGGCATCAATCTTCGATCTTCTCCTCCTGCTTGAAGCAGTTCCGCGGGTATGTTTTCCACTCCCTCTGACTTCCCTTTCTTCAGTGACTGCACTGCTGCCTCAACTTCTTCTCGGAGAATTGGAAGGATTTCTTCTTCTTCTTCTCCGTTTTCTGGACATGCTAGAACTGATGGGTTTCCGTTTGGTGTGTGGTTGTAAAGGTCAGAGCATTAGGCTACTCAGTCCAACTATCCAAGACTTCTTATTCTTCTGTAAGGCATATGCCAGACTTGCTTTGGATCGTGGAGACCTTGGGCTGTTTAACACTTGTCAGCCGCTTCACAGTCTGGTAATAATGATAATAATGAATTTGTATTTTGTAAATGTTTATTATGTCTCTTAGAACGCGAGTGTGAAAGATAACTTTTATTTTTGTAATATATGTAGTACTACAGATGTATTTTATATTGCATTTTATGATTTTTATGGTTATTCTACATGTATGTTTATTTTTATTCATTTTCGTTGTATCCACGTGCCCCAAGGGGTTTTATGGAATAAAGCGCTTTTGACTTGACTTGACTTGACTTGGTAGGCCTGTTTGCTGTTGTTCTTGTTCAGTCTGTTTTCTATTTCCTGGCATTGATCTTCTATCCAGTTATCCTTTGCTGTGCGCATGCCTTTTCGAATGTCATTGTTGATTTTTTGGTAGGCATCAGCTCCCTGTGAGGTGTTCTTTTTCTTTTTCATCTCTCTTCGTTTATCACACAGGTGGGATCCACGGCTTCTTCTTTTGCCGGTGCTTGCCAAGGATCTCAGTGGCGGCATCTGTCACAGCTGAGTTGAAGGTGGTGGTACTGACATCTACTCACTAGCTCCCAAAATGAGCAGTGGTGCAAATTTCCTTCCAATTGTGGCTTGAAATATTTCTGCCACCTCCGGGTCTTGCAGTTTGTCCAGGTCGAACTTCAGTCTAGTGCAATTTGCTGTGTTTACTCTCTTCAATTCAATTCAATTCAATATTTTAATTTCACGTCTGTTCACAACAATGTGATTTTAGACAACAACAAAAAATTATGAAAATAAAATAAAATAAAATAATGATAATAATAATAATAACAATAACAATATAATTATAAGTAATAAATTATAAGTAATAATTTAATTTAATTTAATCAAAATTAACAATAACATATCAACGTTCTTCAAAATTATAATATCTTATATAAGTCTGTTTTCATAATGATACCAGCAATGTCACATATTTCTGTACCATATAAAATGGTTTTAGTGTCATCCTGTGCTGATAATATAATTCCCTGTTGTTTGTATAATGGTGTTAAAACAGTACATTCAAACACTAAATGATTTAAAGAGACGATCCCTTTACATATACATATGTATATATACTCTCTTCAAGTGGAGCCAGAAAGACATCATCACGATATCGTGGTCATTTCCGATGTTTGCTCCACACAACACCACAAACATTACAGAACACCACACCACATCACCACAAAACACAGACATACTTGGAATACAGCCGTTGTTTCCGAGGGAGTAGTAGAAGCTGGGTGCACAAAGACATTTGCCGAAATAGCACATACTGTTCAGCGCCAAAGTTGTGCAGTCCGAGTCCACGTTGCAAACCTTTCCCAGCCAGCCGCTAGGAACGTGGATGCCTGGCCAGTCTGGAATGATCAAATAGATGAATAAGAAGAGATAAGTGAGAAAAAAAAAGAATTTAAAAAAATATTTTAGCTTCTAAGGTTCGACAGGACATTTTTAGCTCATTTGTGAGGAATCGCGCTAAAGAAAGCCATTTTCTTGTTGTTGTTGTTGTTGTTGTTGTTGTTAATTGAGAGACGGAACTATACTAGTGATGATGGCAAAGAAGAAGAAATAGAAGAAAATACTGAAGATGATGATGATGATGATGATGATGATGATGATGATGATGATGACGACGGCAAAGAAGATGATGATAATGATGATGGTGATGGTGATAATTGTTGATGATGAAGCAGAAGAAGAAGAAGCAGATGATGATGATGATGATGATGATGATGATGATGATGATGATGATGATGATGATGATGATGATGATGATGATGATGGTGAAGACGACGATAAAGGTGAAAATGACGACGACGATAAAGATGAGGATGACGTGTATGTTGCAGCTTTTGTTTTATTACTAATTGTCACCTAGTTCCACAGGTCGGTAGCCCCGCGTTCCTATGGAAACCACGCTAGAGTTCATTCTGGAGTTCATGAACCAGGTATGACCGTGACAGGACCTTGAGGTCGGGTTGTAGGTGTATGTGTAGCAGAGGGCTGCAGAGTTGTGGCACATGGTGGCACAGTGGAGATTAGATCGCGCAGTCGTGTTAAGTATCAGGTAGTCGGAGAACTGGAGGTCTTTGAGAGTGGTGTCTTGTCGGGCCACGTTGGTCTCTGGCAAGCTGCCATAATAAAGGAGTAGTTGCAGCAGTAGTAGTAATTTTAGTAGTACTGGTAGTAGTTGTAGTACTCGTAGTAGTAGTAGTAGTAGTAATAGTAGTAGTAATACTTTTTTTATAAGTCCAGAGTGGTAAATTTATGATATACATTAGGTCTGTATGTATTTTTTAAATTATATTTTAACTGTTTAAAAAGGGCATTGACATACGTGTGATAGAACCAGAGTGCGTGGATAGGTGTTTGAAGGAAAAGATGAAGTGTAAGAGTACGCAAGTGATTAGATTTATAGAATGTATATAAATTTAGTATTGATTTTTTAGCTCTGTTAAATGTTATAAATAGAATGTATGTAAATTTAGTATTGATTTTATTAGCTCGGTTAAATGTTCTAACATGACTGTTTTTAATTATATGTTTTATGTTTTATATGCCTGACATACATTGCTGTGAAGTTTTTTATGGGATAATAAAGATTTGTTGTATTGTATTGTATTGTATTGTAATTATTGATGTTGTAGTAGTCGTAGTCGTCGTAGCAGTAGCAGTAGTAGTAGTCGTAGTCGTAGTCGTAGTCGTAGTCGTAGTAGTAGTAGTAGTTGCTGTTGATGTTGTTGTAGAAGTCGTAGTCGTCGTAGCAGCAGCAGCAGCAGTAGTAGAAGTAGTAGTCGTAGTAGCAGCAGCAATAGTAGTAGTAGCAGCAGTAGCAGTAGTAGTAGTAGTAGTAGTAGTAGCAGTAGTAGTAGTAGCAGCAGTAGTAGTAGTAGTAGCAGTAGTAGTAGTACTAATATAATGTTGATGGCTTTTATTTGTTTCATCGAGTTGTCGATTGTCTTTGTTTTGTTATTTATTTATTTATTAAATTCTTTATTTATTTATTTCCCCCAATTGCTGTTGATGTTTAGTGCGTGTCAATGAGCGCCAAGGGGTAACTACAAGTTTGGTTATGCGCTATTTAAGATAAATTATTATTAAAAAGTAGTAGTAGTAGTAGTAGTAGTAGTAGTAGTAGTAGTAGTAGTAGTAGTAGTAGTAGTAATAGTAGTAGTAGTAAGATACAAGATGATTCATTGTTCCTAGTTTTACACGAGGAAATGTGACTTGTCAGTAACACTACAAATGACATGACAAGGACAATATCACAGTCAATGAATAAAACATCAGATATGACATCACCATTCATTCACATCAACATTCTCAGACACCCCAGCAATCAAACTATTAAGAAATAAAACTACTGCGACAATAAAATATATACAGTGATATAAATAGCATTCCACA
This sequence comes from Oncomelania hupensis, assembly GCA_036898135.1. Taxonomy (NCBI): domain Eukaryota; kingdom Metazoa; phylum Mollusca; class Gastropoda; order Littorinimorpha; family Pomatiopsidae; genus Oncomelania; species Oncomelania hupensis. The sequence goes on along the minus strand of CM072520.1, from coordinate 6,984,305 downwards.
AAATTAAGGCATTCATTACAAGGAATTTTAAAAGTTAAATAAATGACAACAGTTATGTTAAATGTACAAAACTAAACATTTGTGGTAAATTTGCAAAATTACTGTTCCACACGCGGGATTTACAAATGTCCTAAAAATTTCAAAAAATGTAAAGTTTACTAAGAGTTATTCTTTGTTGGTTTGTTTTGAGTGAGGGACATCTTTAATAAAACATTGCAGAGCTTTTAGTAAAATTGTCATATTTGTCTGCACGCATTTTATAACGTGGACTTTAAAAATCCTGATGCTCATATCCTAGACGGGTGAGTCCCAGCTATACAAATATATTCAGCAAAGGAGTTAGACCTTTTTTCCCCCATCCACCATACACCATACACCATCCCCCATACACCGTCCACCATCCACCATACACCATCCACCATCCCCCATACACCGTCCACCATCCACCATACACTCTCCACCATCCCCCATACACCGTCCACCATCCACCATACACTGTCCACCATCCCCCATACACCGTCCACCATACACTGTCCACCATCCACCATACACTGTCCACCATCCGCCATACACCGTCCACCATCCCCCATACACTGTCCACCATACACCATCCACCATACACCATCCACCATCCCCCATACACCGTCCACCATCCACCATACACTGTCCACCATCCCCCATACACCGTCCACCATCCGCCATACACCGTCCACCATACACTTACCACCATCCACCATACACTGTCCACCATCAACCATACACCGTCCACCATCCCCCATACACTGTCCACCATCCACCATACACCGTCAACCATACACTGTCCACCATACACCGTCCACCATCCACCATACACCGTCCACCATCCACCATACACCATCCACCATCCACCATACACCGTCCACCATCCCCCATACACCGTCCACCATCCCCCATCCACTGTCCACCATACACCGTCCACCATCCCCCATACTCCGTCCACCATCCACCATACACCATACATCATACATTATACACCATACATCATACACCGTCCACCATCAACCATCCACTGTCCACCATACACCATCCATCATACACCATACATCATACATCATACATCATACACCATACACAATACATCATACACCATACACCATACACCATACATCATACACCATACATCATACACCATACACCATCCATCATACACCATACATCATACACCATATATCATACACCATACACCATACACCATACATCATACATCATACACCATACACCATACACCATACACCGTCCACCATCACCCAGCATTTTGTCTCAGTTATGTGGGGCATGAGACGACGCATTTGATGCAGCAAGTGCGCGCCTAGCCTCAGGCGGCATGAGGTACATCTTGTGTTGAGCAGCTGCTGAGCTAGCTGGAAAACACGCTATGTAACAACAACCCAACAACAACTCACCTGTAACAGGCCAGTGGCAGGAGCAACCACAGACACGAGGAGATGGTCAAAGGCTTCGATGGCTTCGTGGACATCGTTGTCGGTGAAGTTCTGTTCATTAGTGAAGTTCCGGTACTCTTTGCTCATGCGAACGACAGAAAACTGTGAGAATTACCAAATAACTGCTCAGTTACCCCCATCCTGACACCTGTTTCAAAAGACAACATCCCCCTGCTTTCAAGAAAGGGAGAGAGAGAGAAAAGTTTGTGTAAAAAATGCAAGCAGGAGGTGTCGACTCGCCTGTAGAGATTGAACTGGAGTCAACTGATAACACCTTGGGAAACAAATCCTTATTATCTGTATAAATCCTTATCGTCCTTATTGTCTGCCTGCTGCCAATGGTTTCCATTTGTGGATGTGTGCCATAGACACAGATGGACACGTCGATGTATTCTCACCGCTCCTCACTGTATCCAGTGGACCTGCTGAACATCAAGGGACTGATTTTCCAATGCATAAGAAAATACCTGGACAAAGTCCTCAGAAAAGAAACAAAAATCTTCACGCGAATAATTTATCTAATAACTTAAAAAAAAAACATTTATTTTCGTAATGCAAGATAATTATAATCCAGTTTTCTTACCGTTCCGAACTGTTTTCGCTAAATATAGGCTAAGATAGTGGGTACTGGATAAAATTAAAAAAATGTCAAACAATCTCAGTTAAGTTGTTCTTCGCCTTTCTTCAGAAAAGAACGGTTATATACAAAGATCTGCTACATTCAAACCCTTCCCAAGTCCCAAGTTGTCAGATGTGTCTGTAGTTCTGTGTGGAGAGTTACACTCCAAGAGCTCAACAAAAGCAACGTGCCGTGACAATGGAAAAAACCCCAAACTGAACATTAATTTTTAATCAACAAAGTCATAAAACCATTTGTGCCTTACGCTGTAAAAATAAAATGTGAAAAGGTGAACCAAGCGGTAGCATATCTATGTTACTATGACTCCATCTATGTTCCCACGATTTTACCTATGACTTTTATGTTCTCACGGCTCTATGTTCTCACAAATCTATGTTCATATGGTTCTCTGGTCCAAGTCTTTGTTGACAAGGGTTTGATGCTCTGTGTAGACCTCAGCGTAGAGCTTTGGGAATATTAAGAGACGGAAAAACAGAGCCGCGGGAACACAGACCCCATCACCAGCATCATTCCTTCTTTTCTAAATCAGACCACCGCCGTCACACCGCACGCCCCCACCCTCCGCACTCCTTAGCTGCTCCCCTCCTCCCCTCCTCCCCTCACTCCCTCCTTTTTTTATATATTTTTCATGTTTGTATTATGTCTTTGCATAGTTCAGTAGTGTCTTGTTTTTGGTTAACTTCTTCATACCTGTCAAGGGTTTTTGGGGTTGTGGTGTAGCAATTTATCAGAAAAACCATAGCAAATGGAGGTTTGGTGTAGCACTAATGTGAATCACGCGATTCGCAACAAAACTGGAAACTTCTGCATCCAATATAAACACACACATCCAATGTGTTTACAAATTTATTGTAAAATCTTGTTAAAGCACAGCACTTTAGCTATTACCATTATCATTATCATTATAAACATTTTCAAATTTCATGTACGTTTTTCAAAATAAAATTGAAAATGCAAAAAAAAAAAAAGTAGAAGAAGAGAAAAGAAATCGGTAGGAAAAGCTCCTATTTTGTCTCAAGACCAGGTTCAGCATCACATCATTTACATGGCTTCCATGTAGATCTAAACTTTCCTAGCACTGGTAAGGAAAACAATTTTTTTAATGCATCAGTAGACTCAATAAAGTTTAGTAATAGCATATGAGTAACTCATATGCTATTACTAAACTTTATTGAGTCTACTTTCTTTGGACTTCTCCACTAGGCCTTCAAAATCCTTATCGGTTTCCCATTCAGGCAGGTGCCTTCCTGGTCGTTTGAGTTTTTTAGGTGGAGGCTTTGCCATTTTCTTTGTTCAACTCCGTCTGTCTCTCCCTCACAAAGACTGATCGTAGACTGAAGTTCTGAACGAACACGTGTTGCGGAAGTGCGGTGCTTTTACTAAGTGTCTTTAAACCGGACTCGACCGGAACAGACTACTTTCGCGCGAAAACCCCCTTTGTTAAAAAATATTATCGTCACTTTTGAAAAATTGCGTAGCAGCTTTGTGATACGCCGTAGCAATGCGAAAATGTTTAAAATGCGTAGCGCTACGCAAAAATCCGTAGCACTTGACAGGTATGCTTCTTTTCGGATGTATTTCGATGTTAACGTTGTGTAAATGCGTAAGAACTGCGCTTTGAACTGATGTCATTAGGAAGAAGCGTTATATCGATACCATTTATTATTATTATTATTATTATTATTATTATTATTATTATTATTATTATTATTATTATTATTATTATTAGAGGGTAGCCTCGTGGCGCAGTGGATTAGTCGCCGGTTTCCTATGTTGAAGGTCGCGGGTTCGATTCCCGCAAGGGGCGAACGTATGTGACTTAGGTACGAGACTATTCAGGTCACTGAGGGTTTTCTCCGGGTACTCCGGTTTCATCCCTAAATTCAATAATGGTATTGGATGCCGTCAATATGCAATTTTCAAAATAAACCAAAGAACTATTTCCTTTCCGTCTCCTAAAAGCGATCTGCCTGCATTTATACCACACGTCTTAGTGATAGATATGTCTTTGTTGCTTGTGCGAGAGTTGATGAAACATGTGAGCGTGTATGTTGATGATCGCCGCGTTTTGAGTCTATTGATTGGGTGGGAAAGCGCGTATACAGCATCAATTAATAGTAGTAGTAGTAGTAGTAGTAGTAGTAGTAGTAGTAGAGAATATGTTGAACAGAGTTGTGGCAACATAGAGCATTTAGAACATAAAAAAGTGTAGACATAACGTTCTCAAAGACCTACAGCTGTTGGAAACATGGAGGTCTTTGCAACAAAAAAGCCGTTGGAATATAGCTGTTGGAATATAGCTGCGGGAACATTGCTGCGGGAACATAGCGTTATGGAAACACAGGGATCAATGACATCAGCCAAGCCACGCGGGACACAAAGAATAAATCAAAACCACAACCCTTTCAGCGAAATTCTACGTCGACGGCCATTAAAACATTTTATGGCAATGTCACATCAATGCCTAACATAGCATATGCATTGTGTTTCTTTAGCAAAGATGGAAGTATTCTCCATCATGTATCCTGTTTCCTGGATATAGCTGAAAAAAAAAACACAACAAGAAACTAACACTGAAACTATGGCGCTTATATAAATCAAATTAAAACAACAAAAACAAAAAATATGCAACACATTTACTCAGATACTTGGTAAGTGTTTTACACTTCAAAAAGGTGTTAGTAACCCTCTCCCCCCACTCCCCTCTAACAAGAAAGGTGTGCTTTTACCTTGAGGAGAAAGGTGTTTTTTCTTCTTTTAACAAACTTACTCAGTGATTTAAGGCAAAGCTAGATAATATTAGGCAAAGCCACACTATAACAGCCATTAATAGCCGTCAGTTTTCGCTGTTATTATTTACCATTAAACATCTCACATCAACAAAGACAACGATCTTTTAGTTTCAAAAATGACTTGTCTTCCCAGAAATCAGGGTTAAAAGGAAAATGCAAGACAAACACAACAACGACAAAGACGACGACTACTATAAATAACAACATTTACAATGACAACTGTCAGGAATGTACCCTACTGTACGCACTTCGCTTCTAGATATTCCAGTTTGGATAACATTCTGAAAACTTTACCGGTGTTGAAGTATATTTCAATAAATACAAATATTAAACAAACAAACAAACAAATAAATAAATAAATAGACAGACAGACGCTCAGACAGACAGATAGATAGATAGATAGATAGATGGATAGATAGATAGATAGATAGATAGATAGATAGATAGATAGATAGATAGATAGATAGATAGATAGATAGATAGATAGATAGATAGATAGATAGATAGATAGATAGATAGATAGATAGATAGATAGATAGATAGATAGATAGATAGATAGATAGATAGATAGATAGATAGATAGATAGATAGATAGATAGATAGATAGATAGATAGATAGATAGATAGATAGATAGATAGATAGATAGATAGATAGATAGATAGATAGATAGATAGATATAGACGGACATGTACATAAATAAATAAACGTAAATAATTAATTAAATAACTAACGAATTAAACAACCAAACAAAGATAGATAGATAGATAGATAGATAGATAGATAGATACATAGATAGATAGATAGATAGATAGATAGATAGATAGATAGATAGATAGATAGATAGATAGATAGATAGATAGATAGATAGATAGATAGATAGATAGATAGATAGATAGATAGATAGATAGATAGATAGATAGATAGATAGATAGATAGATAGATAGATAGATAGATAGATAGATAGATAGATAGATAGATAGATAGATAGATAGATAGATAGATAGATAGATAGATAGATAGATAGATAGATAGATAGACGGACATGCACATAACTAAGTAATTAAATAACTAACGAATTAAACAACCAAACAAATAAATTAAGGAATACAACGGTGACAGCGCTTTACCTGACGTCGACGATTAGCGGCAGCGGAGCTTGTTTGCATCAACGAAGGTTGTCGTCACTTTGCGCTCGTGGCCTTAAAGTACGATAGGTCCAGCAAGTGTAGCGAATAGCAAATAACCCTTGAAAATTAAACGCCAAATGCCAACCATTTACAGTGTGTCTCAGATCTACTGTATGTGAAAATGAGAGAGAGAAAAAGACTTCATTCACGCTATCAGAGATGGCAATTTGCTTTATAAGCTTCACAATACTACTACTACTACTACTACTATTATTATTATTATTATTATTATTATTATTATTATTATTATTATTATTATTATTATTATTATTATTATTATTATTATTATTATTGCTACTACTACTACTACTGCCACTACTACTACTACTACTACTACTACTACTACTACTACTACTACTACTACTACTTATAATATTACAACAATTACTACTACTGCTAATACTACTACTACTTATAATATCACAACTACTACTGCTGCTGTTACTACTACTTCTTATAATATTACAACTACTGCTGCTGTTGCTACTACTACCACTTATAAAGTCACAACTACTACTATCGCTATCGCTATTACTACTACTACTACTACTACTACTACTACTACTACTTATATGAACACTACGGCTACTACTACTACTACTACTACTACAACTACTACCACTATTAATAATAATAATAATAATAATAATAATAATAATAATAATAATTATTATTATTATTATTATTATTATTATTATTATTATTATTATTATTATTATTATTATACAATGCTGTGACGTATACTTGCGAAAGGTGAACCTAATCGTCGTGACCGAGCATTGTGAAAAGGTGTCCACTATAAGTAGTACATCACTGATCTCCATGGAATACATAACTCTTTTAGTGCTGCAGGCGAACACAATAAAACACGGGTCGTACTAGCGTAGAGTACCCACAAGCACACACCACACACACAGACACACACACACATGCCCACACGCACGCACGCACACCCACCCACACACACACACACACACACACACACACACACACAAACACCCTGACTGCATAAGCTTCAAAGAATCCATTTGGTCCAGTAGTCCAACAAATCCAGTGCCTGTTGTCTATTGTGACGCTACACTGGAGTCACCTTGTCTTCGCACTGTTTTAGCTTAACAACGGACTGTTATGTTCTTCTTCTTCTTCTTCTTTCCATCAGCATGTTGAAGAAAGTGCAGCTTGACCATGGTGTTTATGCGTTTACTGGAGACCTTTCACCTCCCTATTGTTAATTGTTACACTCTTCTGTGATCGTACTATTTAGTGTGAGGAAATTGCCTCAAACACACTTTAAGCAGCTGTTGGATGTCTAAGGCCTGGCCATCGTCCTGGGTTGGTGATCGGAGAAATACAAGTGCATGTCAAACGGGGAATTTGCGACTATTATTTCAATACAATCTCTGATGTTTGAATGACGGTGGTGGTGGTGGTGGTGGTGGAGGTGGTGGTGGGTGTGTTTGAGTGTATGTGTCTGTGTGTGTGGGATGGGTGGGTGGTTGTGAGTGCGTGTGCATGTGTGTGTGTGTGTTTTGGTGGTTGTGCGTGTGTGTGTGGGTGTGGGTGGGTGTGGGTGTGGGTGGGTGTGTGTGTGTGTGTGTATGTGTCTGTGTGTTTGTTACCTCCACAAGTCCTAACATCCCCACTATTACTTTTAATTGGCATGAAATTTTCATGCCAACGGTTCTGTTTTATTTTTAGTTGACATGAACATTAAAAAAAAACATCGCTTATAGTTGCAGACTTTAATTTAACATGATCAAAACATTACATCTTTAGAAAACCGCTCCTACCAATTTCCAGCCTAAGAGTCCAATACAAACAGACCAGCCGACGCTCAGTTCCATTAAAGTACGCAAACACGTTATACACAGAAGTCCAGTTACAGTGAGTGTATTCGATGAACGTGGCTATCAATTATTGTTGTACCAAATACATTTCCTTGCTGCTTATTGGAACAATAAAGATTCTGATTCGAATTCTAATAGCAGTTATTTTCAAGCTACTTCTGTATTATTAAGTGTTATTAACTTTAAATGTCTTTTTAAAAGTTTTATTCTAAATATGCTTGGTGTTGTAGCGCGCTTCCAGCATTTATTATGGATGAAGCGTGTTATTAAATGAGTTAAATTATTAGTATTCTCACTAATCAGCTTTAATCAAGACCAGTTATTTTTTATTTATTTAATCGTTCTTATATAGCGCTTTTCCAGCTCAAGAGCTGCTCAAGGCGCTGGCCGATACAAGATCTAACTCAAGTCGCCTGAGGCGCCCACTCGCAGCCTTTGGGTGCATCGTCTCACGCCCAGACAACTGACAACAATCCTAAGCGACTGAAATACCAGTTATTTTCAAGCCACTGCTCATCAGCTATAATCAAAAATTATAAACGTTTTGAAGGAAAAAAATGGTATCGGACTTATTTTAAAACAATTCGGATATATTCACAGTTTGTCGTTATTCCTAATGATCCAAAGGCTTCAGTATATCTGATCCTCTCTGTAGGGTATGTAGTATAATATTTCTGTTTATTCTGAACCAGTTTCCTAGTTCAATTGGCTACAGACAATAGACGAAACTTTATTAGCTCGATGAACAGGCTGTGTCGGTGTCAACGTGCAACTTTCTATTATTAAACACTGAGTGATCTGTAAACAATGAGAACATGTTGATTTAGAAAATGCTTTGTGAACAAGGTAGAAAACAGAAACTTTGTATTTAAGGTATGAAGTTCCGAGTTACGGGATAGGATAGGAAGGGATGAAAAACACACATTGAGGAAAAAGTCTGCCTGTCTATCTGTAGGTATGTATGTTTGTATTTATGTCTGTCTCTCTCTCTCTCTCTCTCTCTCTCTCTCTCTCTCTCTCTCTCTCTCTCTCTCTCTCTCTCTCTCTCTCTCTCTCTCTCTCTCTCTCTCTCTCTCTCTCTCTCTCTCTCTCTCTCTGGATGCTTCATCATTTTTGTTTGACAACTGAATTTTATACCATGCAAGCGTGAGTCTCAAACGATTCCTATCATCTTTGACTCTCTCTCTCTCTCTCTCTCTCTCTCTCTCTCACTCTCTCTCGCTCTCTCTCTCTCTCTCTCTCTCTCTCTCTCTGAATATTTGATATGCATTCGGTTGTTTGCTATGTATTGAGCAATTGTAATTTGGGGAGAAGAGAGGTGGAGGGGGAATATGCTGCATGATAGTTACTATAGTTAACCTTCGTTTTGTCGTTCTATTATAGGTATTTGTTTTGTGGTTGGTATTATGACTGGATATTGGAGAATGTGAGTGTGAATGATACGAGGAACGATTGTAAGAATTGGTTCTGGCACACAGTCTGTATTCTTCTTGTGAATAAAATGTCCTGAGTCTCTCTCTCTCTCTCTCTCTCTCTCTCTCTCTCTCTCTCTCTCTCTCTCTCTCTCTCTCTCTCTCTCTCTCTCTCTCTCTCTCTCTCTCTCTCTCTCTCTCTCTCTCTTTCTCCGCATCTGTACTGTCTCTCTCAGCTCTGTCTCTCTGTCTTTATTTGTCTGTCTCTCTTTCTTTATTTTTTTCTCTCTCTCGCTCTCTTTGCTCCTCTGTTTCCCTTTTTCTCAAGAAGAAGGATGAGAAGAAGAAGAAGAAGAAGAAGAAGAAGAAGAAGAAGAAGAAGAAGAAGAAGAAGAAGAAGAAGAAGAAGAAGAAGAAGAAGAAGAAGAAGAAGAAGAAGAAAAGAAGATAGATATATAGATAGATAGATAGATAGATAGATAGATAGATAGATAGATAGATAGATAGATAGATAGATAGATAGATAGATAGATAGATAGATAGATAGATAGATAGATAGATAGATAGATTGATAGATTGATAGATTGATAGATAGATAGATAGATAGATAGATAGATAGATAGATAGATAGATAGATAGCCTCAACAGGCGATAAAGCATGCTCTCATGCTTCATAGCACTGCTTCCTACACGCTTCAAGCGCTATAGTGACGGAAAAAGCGCAATTTCACTGTAAATATATACAGAATGTTGCTCTACAACATTCCACTCTTTCCGTCTCAAAAACCCAATTGCCTTGTTGGATTCTTAAATTGCATGAAACCAAGTGAGGACACTATCCGGCGTCAACAAACGGTTCAAAAACATTGTCAAACGGTTCGTAAAAGACAGTTGACCTTGAAACTAATACAGTTTGACCTAATTCGTCCCCTAGAGGAGACGAAACTTACATTTTTCTATTTTCATGAGTTCACTGCAGTGAAATTGCGCTTTTTCCGTGACTATAAAGCTTGAAGCGTATAGAAAGCAGTGCTCTGAAGCATGGGAGCATGCTTTATCGCCTGTTGAGGCGACTAATAACGCATGCTTCTGGTAGCGTTCGACCAATGTGTATCGGGTGATCCTTCAAGCTGTATAGTGACGGAAAAAGAGCAATTTCACTGTAAATATATACAGAATGTTTCTCTACAACATTCCCCTCTTTCCGTCTCAAAATCCCATTTGCTTTCTTGGATTCTAAAATTGTATGAAACCAAGTGAGGACACTATCCGGCGTCAACAAACGGTTCAAAAACATTCTCAAACGGCTCGTAAAAGACAGTTGACCTAGAAACAAATACAGTTTGACCTAATTCGTTCTATTTTCATGAGTTGATTGGTCAATGCTCCTAGGGCTTGAAGAGTATAGGAAGCAGTGCTCTGAAGAATGAGAGCATGCTTTATGGCCTGTTGAGGCGACTACTACAGCATGCTTCTAGTAGCCTTGGACCAATGTGTATCGGGTGAAGAAGAACAAGAAGAACAAGAAGAACAAAAAGAAGAATCATGAATCGTAAGAAGTAGTACAAATTTGAAGAATAGTTGAGACGGGTCATATTTCCAGACAACACAAACAGCAGGGATCCGCCCTTCTTGACTTTGTTTAAAATAGAAATTCATGAAAAGAATACTGGCCAAAATTCCATTCTGTTTCGCTTTCAAAGGTCACCTAGCCAGGGTTGTTCCACCAGTTTTTTCTTGTCATAATATTATATCGAAAGCCAAAAATAAAAACGTATTTCACAGTAAGCTTCTGTGCATCAACCTACGTCAGTCCTTCCTGTTACTAAATATAGGCGTTTAGGGAATATCCAGAGCACTTTGTTTACGAATTGTAGGTAAGAAGTCCTTTGAGGGTATGGGTTATATTACACGTAGACGGTGCGTCGACTGGTGTTTTAGCCGGAGCTGTGTCGGTAAGGACCGTTTGTGCAATAAGTTGGCACTAACAGCTGCAACAGTGGTGCATGCTACAAAAAGAAAGATGGCAAGGCCATTCATATGTATTTCTAAACACTCTCGCACGTCGACAAAAACATTAATAATAATAATAATAATAATAATTTATTTTATAAAGCGCAATTCCAAACTAAAAGTCTGCTCAAAGCGCTCACACGCATACTCTCACACAAGCTCTCACACAATAAGAGACTGTACAACACACTAAAACATGGTGTATATAAAACACACATACATCTAACACCACATGCCTACAAACAAACACACACAGAATTATTATAAGCAGCTAAAAACAATTTTTAAAAAATCGTAAATATACGCATGTCCAATAAAATTAAACAAAAGTATTTAAAAACAAACAAAAACAAAAAAACAAAAAACAAAAAAACAACTACATATATACATATATTTTACATGTAAAAGATGTAAGAAACATTACACACAACCAAGCATGGCTTTACGCAATCAAATACAATATAGAATAAATACAATAAAATACATTGACAGAACTTAATACTGGTCCTCTGACTAAGACAAGGTATAATTTTATGGAATAAAATAGTTCACTTTGCCAAATTTCAAAAACCCATTACGTGAAGATCGCAACAATGTAAAAATGTAGGACCCTGGGTCCAGTGACCGACAGACCAAGGCTAGACTAAGAAGCAGCGCGCACCCCCTCTCTAGTCAAATTCGGGGGTAGGGGAGGAGGTGGGGGTGGGGAGGTGCGGGACCATCCAAAACTGGGAAATGTGAGCATGTACACAAGGGAAATTCCTCCACGTGGGAGGTTAAAACGAATAAATAGAACTAAAAGGGGTTCCTCACCCTAGGTAAAAATCGCTTTTAAACAAAATGCTGAAACTGGGATGGGAGCAGGCAACCAAGGGGAAGGAGGTGCGCATACTACCTTTTAACACTAAATTCTACTTCTTTTTTTTTTTTAAATTACTAATCCTTCTTCTGACATCAACACCACCGCCACCGCCGCCACCACCATTACGACAGCGAACGACAACCATCACAAGTATCCACCACCACCACGGCAACTACTACCACCTCCGCCACCACCACCACCTCCCCCCCACATCAACCATCACCATATCCACCACTGTCGTTAATTAGTTACTTCTGGTGGCAGGGACTTTGGCGAACTTTCAATGGCTGAAATATTTGGAGAATAGGTGGGTTTTTAGATTCTTCTTGAAAGCATCATGCGACTGGATGAGGCGGAGGTCGGAAGGCAAAGAGTTCCACAGAGCGGGAGCAAAAACAGAGAATGACCTTTTACCAAAGGAATTGAGGGAATACTTGGGAACAGTGAGAAGAGATGAATTTTGAGAACGAAGTACTCGGGAAGGTTGATATAAACACAACAATCCTGAGAGGTAGGAGGGAAAGAAGTCAGTGTGGAGGCAATGGAAACAGATGGAGGCAATTTTGTACTCAATACGAGCTTTGACAGGGAGCCAGTGAAGGGTTCTTAGAGCAGTGCTTGCACTAGAATGGCGCGGTTGACGAAGAACGAGACGGGCAGTGTTGTTTTGGATGCGTTGCAGTCTATAGAGTTTATTTTCCGGTAGGCCGGCCAACAGAGAATTGCCGTAGTCAAGTCGTGAAAGAATAAAGGAAACAGCAAGTTTGTTAGTGGCTTCAACTGTGAGGTATCGGCGTATTTTACTGAGTCTTCGAAGATGAAAATTAAGAGATTTGCATAGTATGTTGATCTGAGTGTCCATTGACAGGCTTTCATCAAGATAGACTCCCAAGTTGCGGACAGATTTTGAGAACTCAATCTGGTGACCAGAAACAGTCATTGAGTGTGCAGAGGCCCGCCGCAACTTGGACTTTGAACCAATCAGGATGAGCTCAGTTTTATCATCATTCATTTTTAGTTTGTTTTCATTCATCCAGTCGGCAACAGAGCTGATACACTGAGACAAATCCTGAGCTAGTGCAGGAATCTGAGAAGGAGAAGAAGAATTATGTAGCTGCGAATCATCAGCAAAGAAGTGATATGAGTGATTGAAGGCATTTATGATAGAGCTCAAGGGCTGGGTGTACATGGTGAACAAGACAGGGCCAAGGACTGAACCCTGCGGAACTCCATACTTCAAATGTGAGGGAGTGGACCTAGCATTATTCACCACGACAGCCTGAGTGCGATCAGACAGGTAAGAGCAAAACCATGCTAGAACAGTTCCAGTACAACCAAAGGTCGTTTCCAGGCGGGCGCAGAGGATGTCGTGGTCAATGGTGTCGAACGCAGCGGACAGATCGAGCAACGATAAAATCGATACCTTACCCTGATCCGCCGCGCCCAACAGGTCATTGACAACACGTAATAAGGCGGTCTCTGTACTGTGACTCTTTTTGTAAGCCGACTGGAACGGCTCAAGCAGGCTGTGCGCCTCGAGATGCGACATGAGCTGTGCGAGGACAATGCGCTCAAGGACTTTTGACAGAAACGGAAGGTTGGAGACTGGCCGGTAATTTTTTAGAATCTCGGGATCAAGAGTGGGCTTTTTCAAAAGCGAATTTACCAAAGCATGTTTGAAGACAGAAGGGACAGAGCCAGACGAGAGGGAGGCGTTCATAATTTTTGTTATTGAAGGAATGACCTCATCCAGACACTGGAAAAGAAGATCTGTGGGGATAGGGTCAAGCTGACATGACTTCTTTGGCATACTAACCATTATTTTTCTAACTTGGTCTTCAGTCACGGACCCAAAGGTGCAAAACGGAGATCCAGAGAAGCCAGGCGAAGAGGTGGGCCTCCTTGCTGGGGGGTTGGAATCAAATGTCCTTCTTAGATCAGCGATCTTTCCGCTGAAAAATTCGCCGAACCTCTCTGGTAGGGACTCAAGCGGGAAAATGGTGGGAAGCGCCCCGCCCGCGGACCCACCCAGAAGTTCTCCGCACACGCGAAACAGCTCGCGGGAATTTGTAGACTTCTCAATCTTACCGCGTACGTAGTTTGTCTTGGCGTCACGAACCATCCGGTTCACCAGATTGCGGTGCTGGCTGAAGATCTGGCGATGAACAGTCAGGCCAGTCTCCAGCCAGACGCGTTCGGCGCGGCGGCGGTCACGTTTGGCCTGAGTGATGACAGGCGACATCCAGGGTGCAGACACCCGGTCTGACACACGGCGTGTCACGAGCGGCGCATGTTCATCAAGAACAGACTTTAGACACGTGTCGTAATCTTCTGCGGTCACTTCCGAGTCAACGCGAAGGACTACAAAAGCGCGCGACAGGTCAGACCTGAACGCAGCGACGTCAATTCTTCTGTGGTCTCTGGAAGTGACCTGCCTGGATTTCTGGCGCGGCTTCGCAGTCGCAAGCTCAAAGAACAGACAGAAATGATCCGACACATCTTTGTCCTCAACGATTAGATTGATCACGCTCGCGGCGCTGTTTGTTACAATCCAGTCAACAATGTGTCGACTCCTGCGGGTGGGCACGCGGACGAGCTGCTCCAGGTTGAAGCACTGTAAGGTGTCAGTCATGGCTTTTACATACGTATTATTGGGTGTGTCAAAATGCAAGTTGAAGTCTCCAACAACAAACAGTCTGTCACAAGACAGAAACTTATCTAACAAGCATGGAAATTCTTCCACAAACATCTTATCAGTCATCCTGTTCTTTTTACTATTAACAAGCAAGCGAATGATCTAACATGCCTAGCAGTAGTTAAAGTATTGGCATTTGGACTTTGATGTCCGTTTTGATGCCGTTGGTGTCGTTGATCATCAATTTGGTCTTCTCTGCACCTATTTCCATTCCAAAGGCTTTGTAGGTGATGTCAAACCCCTGTATCAACTATTCAGTTCTTGTTCCCCTCCAGCGAGTCCATCAATGTTATCCCCAAAACGGAGGTTGGAGATTGCTCTATCCCCTAGGCTGATTATGCCTTCATGATCTGCCAGGACATCTGACATGATGCGTTCCAGGAAAAATGTTGAAGAGTGTTGGAGAGAGTAGGTATCTTTGACGCACGCCTGTTGTTGTTCTAAACCAGTCCCCGATGCCTTGTCATACAGGCTTTTGATGACTTCAAAAATGCTGGGCCTGGTGTTGTACACTCTCATCAAATCTACAAACACGTGATATATAATGTTGGTGCTGTAGGTATTTATCGCAGATTATTTTGATTTTTAGAATCTGCCCAGTGGTACTTCGCCCTGCCCTGAAGCCTGCTTGTTCTTCATCTATAATTTGTTTAGCTTGAGGTTTCAACCTGTTGAGTATTATTTTCACTAGGACTTTGCTGGGTCTTGTAGGTTGTCCAGGTCGAACTACAGTCTTGTGCATTTTGCTTTGTTTACTCTCTTCAAGTGGAGCTGGAAATACATCATCACGAGATCGTGGTCACTTCTGTCGGCTCCTGGAAAAGTGCGTGTCTTGCCAATGTGGACGCTTGATCTGAAGCGTTTTTTGACCATGATGTGGTCAATCTGGTTGTAATGCTCCCAGCTGGGACTTTGCCAGGTCCATCCTCTGGATCGTCTGGTCTATGAGTGTTTGCCAGTGTCAGATTTTTGTATTTGGCAAACTCCGAGAGTCTCATATCCCTATCATTTGTCTCGTTGTTGCAGTGGAGTCCACATGTGTTTCCCCAGTTGTGGTACGCATCTTGGCCAACCTTGTCATTCCATTGGCCTTGCACTATGACAATGTCCTTCCTCGGCAGTTGGTCAAGTACAACCTGTAAATTTTTATAGAAGTCCTCGATTTTGCTGTCGTCACAGTCGGATGTTGGGGCGTAGGCGTAGGGATTTAAACAAAGAGGTGAAATTTGGAGTAACATACCGACCGATTGACCAACTGACCGACACCCGAACAGCTACTGAAAGATGGCCCGTGATTGAAAGTATCTGCACATCAAAATTCAACAAAATCGCTTTAGCCTTTTCTCAGATGTTGAACAAAAGGTGTTTAGCCACAAAATGACTCCATTGGCCTTGATTTTTGTTGTAGACCAAGTATGACGGCACGGGAGACATGCTATTAACCAAGGCAATGTTCCTATGAAGTTGGCTCAAAATCCGTTCTGTAGTTCTTGAGATGTGACATCCAACGGACCGTGCGATCGACGGACAGACCGACAGACATTTGGCTCGTTCTGATTACCCCCCCCCCCCCCACCACTCCCGAGCATTTGAAAGTATTTCCAGATAAGTCTGCAAACACCACAAAACGCTATTCGCGTATAATTTTCATTGCATAAATGCATAGACGGTATTTTGTAACTAGGTAGGACCTCACGCAGTTTTCAAGCCTCGCTATTATATCAAACAGCGCGGATCATGCTCACAACAAATCTTGGCACAACCATGAATGCCTGAAACGTTTAGAGTGCACAGTTCTAGTTCTGTGGGATTTTCTTTTGGTTGTTGTCCTTTGCTGTTGTTCTTGTTCTTGTATAAATGCGAGTGTAATTTGGTTTAGATTGTAATTGGCGCAATACATAAGTTGACTTTTTAAGTTTCTGGAATTATTATACAGTGTTCAGTATTGACTATTTATACGTTGTTCCATTTACTCTCATGTTGCCCCAGACGCATGTTAATGTACTCGGTAATTATTGTCAAAAAGTACAGGTTATGAGCTATTAAAATTAATAATAATAATAATAATAATAATAATAATAATAATAATAATAATAATAATAATAATAATAATAATAATAATAATAATAATAATAATAATAATAATAATAATAATAAAACGCGTTTACAAAAATGTTTCATTGCGTTATGCAGTGCTTATTTCTTAATCGTTTTTATACAGCGCTTTTTCAGCTTAAGAGCTGCTCAAGGCGCTGACGATACTCAAGTTACTCTGACGCCCAGACGACCGAGTACAATTGTGGGTGACCAGGCGTGGGGAGAAGGGACCTAGTGCCTGCTGTGTGTATTTGTGTAGCCGGCACTCACCCGTCTAGGACAGGGGCGTCAGGATCTTTAATGTCCGTGCGATGAAATGCGTGCGTGCACTGACTAGACCTCGGTTTATACTCTCATCGGAAGAAGTAGTGGCGCAGTGTCTCAAGGTTTGCTTTATTTATTTATGTATTTATGTATTTATTTCTTTATTATTATTATTATTATTATTATTATTATTATTATTATTATTATTATTATTATTATTATTATTATTATTATTATTATTATTATTATGTTCTTGTTGTTCTTGTTATTGTTGTTCTTGTTCTTGTTCTTATTGTCAATGGAGTATGATACACTGCTTGTTCATGCTGCAATGCTATCGCCTGATAACACCTGATAACACTGCAGCCTGCACAGGGAGTGGCTCAAGGCAGGAAGTTCAGGCCAGTGCTTTGAGAAGATCTCTGAGCTGGTAATTACGCAATATCAAGACAATGACTGAACTTGAATAAGGTGTGTGGTCTTAACACGTAGCAGCCAGCACACGTTCGAGGGTGTGAAACAGAGGTGACACAATCCATCTGAGGCCACGGATTTACAGAGCCTGAATTAAGAAATATGGCACGTGAACTTAAGGGTAAAGTGTTCCCCTGTCGTTGTAGCCCGTGTGTCGGAGCTCCAGCGCCAGGTTCTGACTTTTATTTACTCATTTCCTTGGTTAGCTTGGCTGCAATCGTAGGTTGGTGTGGTTTCAGTGTCGAAACACAAAACCACAGATTCATACTTCATAGACAAGTTTAGTGTTTTATTTACAGTATTCCTCCTATCCTATCCTATCCCGTAACTCGGAGGTCGTAGGGGCACCACAGATGATCGCTTAACCATCGTACTTCATCTTTCCCTGTCCTCGGCAGCCCTGATTGTTTCGCTCAGTGTCAAACAAGTCCATTCTCGAATGTTATCCTCCCACCTCTTTTTCGATCTGCCTCTTCTTCTACCTCCTTGCACTGTGTCGTGCAGGATGGTCTTTGCAAGGCCTGAGGATCTGATGACGTTGCCGTTCTATCGGAGTTTCCGTTTTTTCACCACTGTCAGCAGGTCATCGTGTTGTCCAATGGCTTGTGTGATGGTCTGTCGGACTTCGTCGTTGGTGATGTGCTGGATATAGGATGTGCCCAGAAGTCTTTTGTAGCACCTCATCTCCATGCTTTGTATTCTTCGTTGTAGATCTACTGTGCGGGTCCATGTTTCGCAAGCGTATAGGAAGATGGAGATGACAAGGGAGCGCAGCAGTCTTACCTTGGAATGTAGGCGGATGGTCCTGTCTTTCCAAATTGGCTTCAACTTAGCCAGGGCAGCAGTTGTTTGTGCGATCCAGGAGAGGACTTCCTGTCTGAAACAATGGCTCCTAAATATTTGAAGCTACGCACTGTGTTGAGGGATTGGCCTTGGACTTTGATGTCCATGTTGATGCCATTGGTATTGATGGTCATCAATTTGGTCTTCTATGCATTATTTCCATTCCATAGGCTCTGGAGTTGGTGTCAAGCCTCTGTACCAGCTATTCAAGTTCTTGTCCCTCTCCAGCCAAACCATCAATGTCGTCCGCAAAACAAAGGTTGGAGATTACTCTTCCCCCTATATGCTGACTGTGCCTTAGTGATCTGCAAGGGCATCTGACATGATGCGCTCTAGGAAGATGTTGAAGAGTTTTGGAGAGAGTAGGCATCCGTGACGCACACCGATTGTTGTTCTGAACCAGTTTCCGATGGCGCTGTTGTGGAGAACTGCCATGGTAGCCTTGTCATACAGGCTTTTGATGACTTCAATAATTTTAGGGCTGATGTTGTACACTCTCATGGTTGCCCACAGAGCTGCATGCCAGACTCGGTCAAACGCCTTTTTGCAGTCTACGAACACATGATATAGATGTTGTTGGTGCTGTAGGTATTTCTCGCAGATTATTCTGATGTTGAAAATCTGTTCAGTGAATAGTATTCCTCTTGCGAGTTAATGTGTATGTGTCCGCTAATATAACAATATTGTTTTGTAATGCTTGTTCTGCATGCTAGCATCGCAGGTCTTTTATTGTGACATGTACATTGGAATTGTTCTTACCAAAACAAGTTGACTGTTTTTATTCTTTGGTTCTAGTGAATTCTGCACTGTGTAGTGTGCTTGTTTGCTTATGTTTTGATAATATTTTTTAAGATGAATCCACTTATGTGTCCTCTTTCAACCAAGTTGTTGTCCTGATTTTGTGGTCCTGATTAGGTTCTCTGCAGATACAGACCGATGGACCCTGTACACAATACGATACGATACGATACGATACGATACGATCACTTTATTATCTCAATCAAAGAGAAATTCACACGTGGTGCCAGATATAAATGTTACAAGACGATAAAGGACAGTATAACAACAATAAACAGTAAACAGTAAAACAGGATAAAAGTGTATTAAGACATTACTAAATTAACCATTTAAAACTGTAATCATAAGAATCATAAGAAGTTACATGGGGAATAGCAGATACCTATCACATGATTTACGTTCAGTGTCATAATCATGATATAAGGTATTGCAACATAACAATCACTGTTGGCAAGCAATAGTCACATCAATATACAACAACGTAAGACTTTTAAATAAAGATGTTCATAAAAAATATAAAAATCGCTAAGCACATAGACCTACACTAAACAGAAATGTAAGATCACAGGGGCACATATTCACCATCTCATGCGGATTGGGCATTAATTGTATAAATCATGCCACGCACACTGTAATAATAGAAGCATCATACGTTCAAATTCTCAATCATTTAATAAAGAGATTGCGGTGGGTATAAAACTATTTTTAGTGCGTACAGTTTTGAACTTTGGTGTCCTGTAGCGCCTACCCGAGGGCAGGAGATTGAAGTGGTGCGCGAGCACGTGACTGCTGTCTTGAAGTATGCGATGGGCTTTTCTCACCACTCGCCTTTCATACATCGCTTTCATACTCACTTGTTGCACTCCCACAGCCTTCCCACAAACTCTCACCACTCTGTCCAACACATTCCTACTGTCCAAAGACAACCTTCCATACCAACATACAAATGAGAAAGTGAGAATGGAAGAGATGAACGAATAGTGAGGGTCCACGAATGAATAACTAACTAACTATACTTATATAATGCTTTATTTATAAGATTTTGCTAAATAATGTATTATTTATAAGATTTTGCTAAATAATGTATTATTTATAAGATTTTGCTAAATAATGCATTACATAGGTAAACAAATAATTATTTAGAAACATTTCTACATAATACATTATTTAACACAATCTGCTAAATAATACATTATATAAGTAAATAATTTTTGTTTTACCAACAATGCTTTATTTACCTCTATCTTGATTTTTTTACGTAAACAATGTGTATGTATGGCTTAAGTAAATAATATGTTATCTAAGGAGATAATATATTAGAGGAATCTTACATTTGTTTGTAAACAAATAATTATTTAGAAAATATGCTTCTAGAGATTTTTTAGCTGAAAGTGGTCAAAAAACACCGAAAAAAATTCTCAACTAAATATTTTACAAATGGAATTCACTAAGATTGAACGATTGTTAAAGTGTGCTTTCCTCTTTCAGTGCCTAACATAACTTGTATACTTGTCTAGTCATAATTACTCAGCTTTTGGACGCTTTGTCATGTTGGCAATTTTCTTTTATGCCTGTGCATACAGACGAGGTTGAATGAAGGACGCGTGAACAACGCGGTGTTTTAGACCGACGTTTGTTGGTCACCTCATATTCTTGTTTTGCATAGGCGCCCGGGTCGGGATGTGAGCAGAGTGGTGTGCTGTCTGTATACTTATCATACGGATTGTAGTTAATAGAGAGAGGGACGTTATTCAGACAGGTACTGGTGCCTGTGCGGTTTTCTGTATTTTCCTTAACCACTGGCAGGTAGACTATATTTTGTTGGGAGACAAGACGTTTTGGTCAACAAAGGTGCCTCGCCTAAATAGAATGGACTGGAGTTTATTGCTATAGCATCTTGGATACTGCTGTACCATCTCATCTCCATGCTTTGTATTCTTCGTTGTAGGTCTGCTGTGAGGGTCCACGACTCGCAAGCGTATAGGAAGATGGAGATGACAATGGAACGCAGCAGCCTTACCCTGTAGTGTAGATTGGTGGTCCTGTCTTTCCAAATGGGCTTCAACCTTGTCAGGGCAGCAGTTGTTTGTGCGATCCTGGAGAGGACTTCTTGTCGGGACCCATTGTCTGATACAATGACTCCTAAATATTTGAAGTTATGCACTGTGTTGAGGGATTGGCCTTCGACTTTGATGTCCGTGTTGATTCTATTGCTGTTGTTGGTCATCAGTTTGGTCTTCTCTGCGCTTATTTCCATTCCATAGGCTCTAGGGGTGGTGTCAAACCTATGTACCAGCTGTTCAAGTTCGTGTTCCTCTCCAGCCAATCCATCAATGTCATCCGCAAAACGGAGGTTGGAGATTACTCTACCCCCTATGCTGACTGTGCCTTCATGATCTGCAAGGGCATCTGGCTCAGAACAACAATCGGTGTGCGTCAAAGATGCCTACTCTCTCCAACATGATGACATGCTCACTTCGCTGTCGTCATAGTCTGATGTTGGGTCGTTGATATATTATTATTATTATTATTATTATTATTATTATTATTATTATTATTATTATTATTATTATTTTTATTATTATTATTATTATTATTATTATTATTATTATTATTATTATTATTATTATTATTATTATTATTAAATGAGTGAATGAGAGGAATGATAGGACATATCTATCTCGCCTTCTCTGCAGCAATTGTTTTGGAATTTGTGCTATAGATTGAGAACGATGGCCATATCGCTGTGTTGTTAGCTCTACCTATATTTTCCTGTCCTTTGTGCATGTAGGTCTACAGTTCACCATTTTATATCTTCTTATTACGTTTATTTTGGGCTGTTTGTTCATCAGTTGTACGTGCAGTCTTAAATGCGTGGCAGTAATGACCTATATTAATGTATTACTTGTGCGTTTGGCTTGAATCCTTGTATTATTTCGCGAGAGAGAAAGCAAACCGTGTGTATTTTTGTTAGTCAGATTACTTTATAGCTTTCATTTGCTTGCATATGAGTGCATATTGTTCGTGAGAGATATTTGTGTTGCTTCTTTCTTTAATTTGACCTCTTTTTGCCTAATTGATTTTGGACCTCTTTTCACTTAATGTAGACTTACCCTATTTTTTCACTTCCTGTAGACTTACCCTATTTTTTCACTTCCTGTAGACTTACCCTATTTTTCACTTCTCATAGACAGCTTATTTTTCACTTCATATAGACATCTTACTAACATTAAAAACATTCCATTCAATTTCCTGGCTTTGCTTGGGAAAATAAATAGAAAATCCTTCACTCTTAATAAAGATGTTTGTTGTTTTTATTTCTCCAAATTATTTTTTTTATTACTGTAATTGTTTTCTTCAGGCAGTGTTAGGATGCAAACAAACGAAGACGCCATTGTGATTACTTTCGCTAAGAAAGAAATAGACTGAAAGTTTCAAACAGTTTGAAGTCCGAGTGAAGTTATCAAACATGGCTTTCGCCGTGATAGTGTTGACGCTCCTGCTGGCAGCGACATCTTCAGTATGTTACGGTAAGATAATTCATTCAATTAATCATTTGTATTAGTGTAATCTTGATTGATTTATTGATTGATTCATTCATTTATTCATTCATCTACTTATCTTTTATTAATTTCTTCATTCTTGATTTAATCCATTCATTGTTGATTCATGTATTAATTAATTAAAAGGAACTCACCATTCAACTACTTAAATAAAGATCGATTTCTGATACTTAAAAAAAAATATATATTTTGGGGGGGGGGTGATCACTTAATTTTTTCAAATTAATTTGATCTCTTAATTTCATTCATTCTCAAAGCCTCGCGTAACATCTTACTATTAATGCTAAGAAGTTTAACAATAGCTTCAATGGCTCAGTTGTGGTTTCTAAGCCGAAGATCGCGGGTTGTTACACTCGATGTTGTTTTTTCTCTATCAGTAGTTGATTCAGCCCCGATGCTTGAATTCCTGATAGGTGTAACTCAGATTCGTTTATCCACGCAACCCGTTCAATCATCAACAAGTCAGGAGTCGTCGAATGAAGTTTTCCACTTTTATTCAGCACACATCAACAACCGCATACCATCGCTCAATCGCTTTTTCCACTCTACAATTCTCAACTTTGAACTTTCCACTTTTTAACAACTTTCTCAACTCTAATACAACAGCTCTCTCTACTGTCAACTCTCTCTTATTTTGTTGTTGTTTGTAGATTATAGTCACACGACACTTTCGCATATAGGTGACTATATTTTGAAACAGTGCGGTACTTATATAGTCTCTACATACTCCAGAACAAACGAGAATACCCCTGCATAAAACACCACAACCAATCAGAATTAATTTCATCATCACTGTCTCACGTCATACAACCCTATTTGGAATGGAAGCTTCCATGGTTACCACTAGAACTATCAATACGCTTCGATCGATAGTAAACAACTGACTCGAGAAAATTCTCAAATAATATCGAGCAACTAAAATTACCAACGTTATACAAAGCCTCTTCTAACAACGCAAAATCAAATCAAAGATGAATACACTCTATTACTGCATGCTTAGCAAAACAAAACGATCTGATCTATCGCGCGCGTCACACACGCAAGCCTATTATTGTGCGCATTTCACACGTAAACCTACATGTACCATCGCACGCGTCTCCAACGTAACACGGGTCCAAACCTCGCCTGGGACAAACTTACGTGACTTAGGTACGAGATTTTTCAGGACACCGAGGGTTTTCTCCTTGGTACTCCTGTTTCCTCCATCTCTACAATAATTGTATAGGAGGCAGTCAATCAAAAATTTCACAAATAAAATTGGAGTTCAATTCCAAAATCTGTAGTAACGATCTCTCCAGATCGCCGCGTTTTGAGATCGATTGAAAAAAGCGCTTAATAGCATCTTGTGTTTATTTCGAACATTTTGTTTTCAAATTAAAATTATTCAATTAAAAATGATAATAAATTTAGCTATCATTTATGCCAATCAATGTACTATACAGGATAAGCAGTGCATGTCACATTTAAATGTTTTTAATGTTTCTTTGGTTTGTTGTTGTTTTTTTCCCAAATGTTTCAATACTGTTTGGTGTCATGCATGTGTGCTTTACTGTTCTTGCATTCTTTACCTTGTTCTTTTACTTCTCTGTTGACTGTTGTTTTTGTTTTATCTTGCATCTTTATGCCATTGTTCTTTTAATTGCATCTTTATTCGATTGTTCTTTGAGTGCATATTGTATTTATTTATATATTTATTTCTTCTTTTTAAATTTTTTTTAAAGAGGTGTCACAAATGTTTGAACATTGTTGTTGGTTTTTCATTCATTGTATATGTTATTGTTTGCAGTTAGAGGCTGCTGTGTCTTGTAATATAGTGCCGGTTTTGCTGTCATTATGTATATATTGTGTATCCCTATCCCCCCATCTTCCCCCTCCCCGCATGTCTGGCTATACGGCCCCCTCCTCCCGCCCCCTCCCCCCTGGGCTAGGAGCCTAATTTGATATTTGCTGTTTCATCGTTTGTTTGTTTGTTTAATATATGGTCAAAGTTCCAAGTTCAAATGTCAGAAATAATCTATTTGTTCTTCTTTCTTCTTGAAATTTCTACTCTGCCAAAAAATAGAGAATAGATTTTGTCTTGAACTTCAAAGACCCAATGACAAGATCCAAAAGCTGCAAGTGGTGACTTGAGTTAGATCCTGCATTGGCCAGCGCCTTGAGCAGCCCTTGAGCTGGGAATGCGCTATATCAAACTATTAAATGTAGAAAGAAAGAAAGAATTTTTTAATGTTCACTAATGTCTTCGTATCTTTAAAAAAAAAAAAAATAAATATATATATATATATATATATATATATATATATATATATATATATATATATAATATATATATATATATATATATATATATATATATATATATATATATATATATATATATATATATATATATATATATATATATATATATATATAACAACAAATCCGGCATTAGGGTGACTTCTGTAGTTCCGGTGTTTGGGGCTACCTGTATTATATCTGTTAAAATACCTTAGAGAGATTCACTGTAACATTTAGGAAGACTTGCCTACATCAACAATACATTTCCTGTATTGCAAATGCAGTGTGTGTAATTTTGACAGATATAGCAAACCTATGAGGTCTCCCTATTGTTTACTAAGTGAATGGTGGTGATTAGGGCACCTGCTGTAAAAGACATGCTTAGGGGGACATACTTGAATTGTAAAACCAGGCGTTATGGAGACCACAAAGAAGACATGTATAACTCCTTTCACACTTTTGATGTCTTTTTTAAAAGCCTTTCCGGTTACGCTCTTCTTCAGTGATGAAAAAAAAATAAAACCTGAGGTCAGTGATGATGAGGTAAACACTAAACATGCGTCATAGTCATTAAAAGCTATTTCTGAGAGGTTAAAACTAACAATCATAAGGGCTTGTGGATGATAACTTTTGCTTTTGTTTAATTGCATTTATCCTATCCTATCCCGTAACTCGGAGGTTGTAGGGGCACTACAGATGATCGTTTAACCAGCATACTCCATCTTTCCTTGTCCTCAGCAACCCTGATTGTTTGGCTCTGTGTCAAACCAGTCCATTCTCGAATGTTGTCCTCCCGCTATCTCGGACTCCCTCTTCTTCTACCTCCTTGCAATGTGTCTTGCAGGATGGTCTTTGCAAGACCTGATGATTTGGTGACGTGGTCATACCATCGGAGTTTCCGGTTTTTCACCATTGTGAGCAGGTCATCGTGTTGTCCAATGGCTTGTGTGATGGTCTTTCTGACTTCGTCGTTGGTGATGTGTTGGGTATAGGAAATGCCAAGAAGTCTTCTGTACCACCTCATTTCCATGCTTTGTATTCTTCTTTGTAGATCTGCTGTGAGGGTTCATGTTTCGCAAGCATATAGGAAGATGGAGATGACAAGGGAGCGCAGCAGTCTTACCTTGGAATGTAAACTGATGGTCCTGTCTTTCCACATGGGCTTCAACCTCGCCAGGGCAGCAGTTGTTTAATACAATGGTTCCTAAATATTTGAAGCTGTGCGCTGTGTTCAGGGATCGGCCTTGGACTTTGATATCCGTGTTGATGCCATTGGTGTTGTTGGTCATCATTTTGGTCTTATCTGCACTTATTTCCATTCCATAGGCTCTGGAGGTGGTTTGAAGCCTCTGTACCAGTTGTTCAAGCTCTTGTTCCTCTCCAGACAATCCTTCAATGTCATCCGCAAAACGAAGGTTGGAGATTGCTCTCCCCCCTATGCTGAGTGTGCCTTCGTGATCTGCAAGGGCATCTGACATGATGCGCTCTAGGAAAATGTTGAAGAGTGTTGGAAAAAGTAGGTATCCCTGACGCACACCGATTGTTTTCGATGGCGCTGTTGTGGAGGACTGCACTGGTAGCCTTGTCATACCGGCTTTTGATGACTTCAATAATTTTAGGGCTGATGTTCACTCTCATGGTTGCCCACAGAGCTGCATGCCAGACTGGGGGCAAACGCCTTTTTGAAGTCTACGAACACATGATATAGATGTTGTTGGTGCTCTAAGTATTTCTCGCAGATTATTCTGAGGTTGAAAATCTGTTCAGTAGTAGTTCGACCTGCCCTGAATCCTGCTTGTTCTTCAGCAATGATTTGTTCAGCTTGGGGTTTCGACCTGTTGAGTATTATTTTCAGGAGGACTTTGCTGGAATGGCTGATGAGGCTGATGGTGCGGTAATTTTCACATTCCTGAAGGTTACCTTTTTTGGGAAGAGTGATGACAAGCGACAGGGTCCATGGTGTAGGCCACTCCCCACTCTGTCAGGTTTTGTTACAGATAATTGTGAGTGCGTCAATCATCGCTTCTCCTCCTGTTTGAACCAGTTCCGCGGGTATGTTGTCCACTCCCGCTGACTTCCCCTTCTTCAGCGATTGCACTGCTGCCTCAACTCCTTCCCGGAGAATTGGGAGGATTTCTTCTTCTTTTCTGTTTTCATGACATGCTATAACTGATGGGTCTCCATTTGGTGTGTGGTTGTAAAGGTCAGAGCAGTACTCTTTCCATCTGTCCAAGACTTCTTGTTCTTCTGTAAGGCACATGCCAGACTTGCTTTGGATCGTGGAGACCATGGGCTGTTTAACACATGTCAGCCGCTTCACAGTCTGGTAGGCCTTCTTGCTGTTGTTCTTGTTCAGACTGTTTCTGTCATTGATCTTCTATTCAGTTCTTCTTTGCTGTGCGCATGCCTTTTCGGATGTCATTGTTGATTTTTCGGTAGGCATCAGCTCCATGTGAGGTGTTCTTCTTCTTTTTCATCTCTTTTATCATCATCTTTATCATTTCTTTTATCATCATTACCATCATCCAGGCCTATGCCCCAACAGCAGACTATGACGACAGCGAAGTGGAGGATTTCTATGAAAATCAACAGGCTGTCCTTGACCAAGTGCCGAAGAAGGACATAGTCATAGTGGAAGGTGACTGGAATGCCAAGGTTGGCCAAGATGCGCACCACAACTGGGGAGACACATGTGGACCCCACTGCAACGACGAGACAAATGACAGGGGTCTGAGACTCTTGGAGTTTGCCATACAACAATCTGATACTGGCAAACACGCTTGTCTCCACAAAAACTCCAGACGATGGACATGGCACAGTCCCGGCGGGGTGCATCACAACCAGATCGACTACATCATGGTCAAGAAATGCTTCAGATCAAGCATCACCATTGGCAGGACACACACTTTTCCAGGAGCAGACATCGGAAGCGACCACGATCTCGTGATGATGTCTATCCGGCTCCAATCGAAGAGAGTAAATACAGCAAAAGTGCATTAGACTGAAGTTCGACCTGGACAAACTGCAAGACCCGGAGGTGGCAGAACTATTTCAGGCCACAATTGGAGGGAAATTTGCACCACTGCTCATTTTGGGGGCTGGTGAAGTAGATGTCAACACCATGACCACCATCTTCAACTCAGCTGTGACAGATGCCGCCACTGAGATCCTTGGCAAGCACCGACCAAATAAGAAGCTGTTTATCACACCTGAACTTTTGGATCTGTGTGATAAACAAAAAGAAAAAAAAAAGAACACCTCTCAGGGAGCTGATGTCTACCGAAAAAAATCAACAATGACATCCGAAAAGGCATGCGTACAGCAAAGGAGAACTGGATAGAAGATCAATGCCAGGAAATAGAGAACAGTCTGAACAAGAACAACAGCAAGAAGGCCTACCACACTGTGAAGCGGCTGACAAGTGTTAAACAGCCCAAGGTCTCCACGATCCAAAGCAAGTCTGCCATATGCCTTACAGAAGAACAAGAAGTCTTGGACAGATGGACCGAATACTGCTCTGACCTTTACAACCATACACCAAATGGAGACCCAGCAGTTTTAGCATGTCCCGAGAACAGAGAAGAAGAAATCCTCCCAATTCTCCGGGAAGAAGTTGAGGCAGCAGTGCAATCGCTGAAGAAAGGGAAGTCAGCGGGAGTGGACACCATTCCCGCGGAATTGCTACAAGCAGGAGGAGAAGCGATGATTGATGCTCTCACCATTATCTGTAACAAGATCTGGCAGAGTTGGGAGTGGCCTACACCATGGACCCAGTCGCTTGTCATCACTCTTCCCAAAAAAGGTAACCTTCAGGAGTGTGAACATTAGCGCACAATCAGCCTCATCAGCCATCCCAGCAAGGTCCTCCTGAAAATAATACTCAACAGGTTGAAACCCCAAGCTGAACAAATCATAGCTGAAGAACAAGCAGGATTCAGGGCAGGGCGAAGTACCACTGAACAGATTTTCAACCTCAGAATAATCTGTGAGAAATACCTACAGCACCAACATCTATATCATGTGTTCATAAACTTCAAGAAGGCGTTTGACCGAGTCTGGCATGCAGCTCCATGGGCAACAATGAAAGTGTACAACATCAGCCCTAAAATTATTGAAGTCATCAAAAGCCTATATGACAAGGCTACCAGTGCAGTGCTCCATAACAGCGTCATGGGGAACTGGTTCAGAACAACAATCGGTGTGCGTCAAGGATGCCTACTCTCTCCAACACTCTTCAACATCTTCCTAGAGCGCCTAATGTCAGATGCTCTTGCAGATCACGAAGGCACAGTCAGCATAGGAGGTAGAGCAATTCCAATCTTCGTTTTGCGGATGACATTGATGGATTGTCTGGAGAGGAACAAGAACTTGAACAACTGGTACAGAGGCTTCAAACCACCTCCAGAGCCTATGGAATGGAAATAAGTGCGGAGAAGACCAAAATGATGACCAACAACACCAATGGCATCAACACGGACATCAAAGTCCAAGGCCGATCCCTGAACACAGCGCATAGCTTCAAATATTTGGGAGCCATTGTGTCAGACAATGGGTCCCGACAGCAAGTCCTCTCCAGGATCGCACAAACAACTGCTGCTCTGACAAGGTTGAAGCCCATTTGGAAAGACAGGACCATCAGTCTACATTCCAAAATGCTTGCGAAGCATGGACCCTCACAGCAGATCTACAACGAAGAATACAAGGCATGGAGATGAGGTGGTACAGAAGACTTCTGGGCATTTCAAATACCCAACACATCACCAACGACGAAGTCCGAAAAACCATCACACAAGCCATTGGACAACACGATGACCTGCTCAAAGTGGTGAAGAAACGGAAACTCCGATGGTATGGCCACGTCACCAGATCATCAGGCCTTGCAAAGACCATTCTGCAAGGCACAGTGCAAGGAGGTAGAAGAAGAGGGAGACCGAAAAAGAGGTGGGAGGACAACATTCGAGAATGGACTGGTTTGACACTGAGCGAAGCCATCAGGGCTGCTGAGGACAGAGAAAGATGGAGTATGTTGGTTAAACGATCATCTTTGGTGCCCCTACGACCTCCGGGTTATGGGGCAGGATAGGATAGGATAGGATCTTATTTCTAAAAATCTCAGTGGCGTGACGAAACTTTGGAAACCATTTTCTTTAAACAGCTCATTGTGTTATCAGCAGCTTCAAATGGCTGTAAAACTCACAGTATCTAGATAGAGCAAATCTGCTTAAATTCGCTCAGTTATCAATCTCCCCGCTCATTTCATCTTCCTTTTGCGTGGCCATGATGTAAAACTTCAGCAACGCACAGAATGATAGTTACGCGTTTTAAAATTCATCTAAAATCAGCAAAAGGATTCTAGACGCTTACAGTTATATCTGGGAACTTCCTGATTTTAAAAGAGTTCAAGAAATAGAATACTTGTCATTTAGAATATCATAGTTCAAGTTTTCGAAAAACGGTGCGACGCTCTCTCTCTCTTGCTGACGAAAGTCAAAAGTGCATGTGGCTACGACGAATCTACTTTTTTTTTTTGCATAAAAACGGAATCGGACAAAATGTTGAAAATGCAAAATTAGAATCTTGACTGTGGCCAGAGCATGTAGAACTCATTTGATGAAAAGAATCCTCCCCCAAAATTAGTTAATTTGATATAAAATGTTGTCGCTGTAATCACGGTTTTTACGGAAGTCGCCCTAATGCTGACAAAATTGAAGGGCATTTTTCTCCAATATAATGTATCTAAGAACAGTTCCAAATCGTTTCCCGCCTAGGTCATGGAAAGGGGTTCACGATGGCGCGGTGGATAGGGGAATATCAATGCAAGGGAAGAAACTGTGGGCCAAAATCATAGGGCGACGCGTTTTGGTTCGCCCTATCAACCCAGTACTGAATTTTCATACATTAGGAAGACAAAAAGGGGCCCTAAATGGCATTAGTACTAATATATATATATATATATATATATATATATATATATATATATATATATATATATATATATATATATATATATATATATAAATTTAGGCCTAGTTTTAAGGCGTAGATTTATTTGATAGTTGTTTTTAAAAAAAAAGATTTTACTAAAGGGGCCTTGGACGGCAACCATCCGCGTACTGTCCATGGTTCACTGAAAGAGAGTGCAGTTACATGGTGGCTTGGCAGAGCAGTTGATATTGTGTGCTAATTTCCAATGGAGAAGGCTGCGGATTTAAACCCAGTAAAGGGTCGAACTTATGTGACCTAATTGCGGAGCTTTTCAGGGCAACGAGGATTTCCTACGGGTACTCCGGTTTATTCCTTCCCTTCGATAATCCTTATTGGATGCAGTTGCACACATTTCAAATATTCAACTTTGGATTTCCTTTCCTTCATCGAAGAGCGACTTAGCCTTTACACCACGCATGTTTGCGTGATGACTGTGTATTTGCTGTGTGTATGTAGGAACCTGTGTTGAACTCCTTCGGATGAGAGTATAAACCGAGGTCTAGTCTGTGCACGCACGCGTTTCATCGCACGGACTTTAAAGATCCTGACGCTCATGTCCTAGACGGGCGAGTGCTTGCTATACCAATGCACCCAGCAAGGACTAGGTTTCTTTCCCCACCCCTTGTCGCCCAGGATTGCGCTCAGTCGTCTGGGTGTTAGACTAAGCTCCCAAAGGTTGCTAGTGGGCACCTCGGGCGGCTTGAGTTAGATGCTGTATCGGTCTGGGCCTTGAGCAGCTGTTGAGCTGGAACAGCGCGCTATATAAAAGTACGATTAAATAAAATAATAAAATAGATAACGTCTATGTTGGTTTCAGATTGCTGCTCTTTGAACCCGATATAGGAATACAACGCGTAGAGCCTCTATTATTATTATTATTATTATTATTATTATTATTGTTATTATTATTATTATTATTATTATCATCATCATCATCATTATCATCATTATTATTATTATTATTATTATTATTATTATTATTATTATTGTTATTATTATTATTATTATTATTATTATTATTATTATTATTATTATTATTATTATTATTATTATTATTATTGTTGTTGTTGTTGTTGTTGTTGTTGTTGTTATTATTATTATTATTATTATTATTATTATTATTATTATTATTATTATTATTATTATTATTATTATTATTGTTATTGTTATTATTATTATTATTATTATTATTATTGTTGTTGTTGTTGTTGTTGTTGTACTGATTTCATTGTTGTGACTAACACAGGGGTGGTGATAGAGCCTTGCGGCAGCAGCAGCAACATGGTCTCAGTGGAGGAGAACAGTTACGACCTGCTGCTGGTGTGTGGGGGGTTGATCCTAAGCAATGACAGCAGCGTCGTCTGGAAGTATCAGGATAGGTTGTCTGGAGCCCCTGAGGTAGGTAGCTAGCTGAAAGGATGAATGAATGAATTAAAATATATTAAGCGCATATATGTATTTAAACACAAGAAACATGATCACAGGGCTAATTTTGGTTGTTGTTGTTGTTGTTGTTGCTTTCTAGATGGTGGTGACCGATCGTAATAGGTGGGATTTGATTGTATAGTTGTGATGGGCAATAACGGTAGTGATGCTGTTTAAGCGTGCAAATATATGCTTGGACTTTTTGTCTGTGTTTGTCTGTCTGTCTCTCTCTCTACCTCTCTCTCTCTCTTCATCTCTCTCTCTCTTTCTCTAATTCATTTTCTCTGCCTCTCTCTCTTTGTCTCTCTGTTTCTCGCTCTTTCTCCCTGTCTCTCGCTTCCTATGTGCGTCTCTCTGTCTCTGTCTCTGTCTCTCTCTCTCTCTCTCTGTTTCTCTCTCTGTCGCTGTATGTGTGTCCCTGTCTCTCGCTATCTGTCTGTCTGCCTTGCTCTGTCTCTGTCGCTCTCTTTCTGTCTCTCTCTCCATCTCTGTCTCACCCTCTTTATCTCTCTCACTCTCTCTCTCGCTCTCCGTTCCACACTTTCTCTCTTTCTCTCTCTCTCTCTCTCTCTCTTTCTCTCTCACACTCTCTCTCTCTCTCTCTCTCTCTCTCTCTCTCTCTCTCTCTCTCTCTCACACACACTCTCTCTCTTTCTCTCTTTCTCTCTCTCTAAGGGCGCAATGTTTCGCTGCCGTTTTCGTATTAGGTTCGCATCCTGTATATGGGGGTGTCGGATAGTGCAGTGGTTGGAGCACTCGCTACTGTGTCGAAAGTGAAGCACCGTCCGGTGCGGTTAGCACTTGGATGGGTGACCGCTAAGGTGTGAAGCGACAAACAACAACGCCCCCAGTTGACTCAACTGTGATTGAGTACCTACTCTCTTGAGGGTGGGGAAGGTAAAGCAGCGAGGGAGAGAGTTGGGCATCACCCTCATTACGCTGGCCCAAGATAAGTGTGATCTCCAACATCACGCTCCCCTACGGCCACAAGGCTATGGGACTACCTTTACCTTTTACCTTTTTACCTGTATATGGCACGGAATCACCTTTATCTATCCACTTAACCAACCATATATACACACCACTGCGCTACCCGTCCGCTGTCGGGGATCCACAAAATTCTTCTAGATTAATGCGCTTGTGACCTATCATACAGTATAGCCTGGGGAAAGAAGGGGAATTCCCTAGAGCTTTCTTGTCCACAAGTATAGTAGTCGACGTTTGGGTCAGTCACAGTCAACGCTTTCTTTTAGTTCCCTGTACCTCAAAGACATCTGTCAGCATGTCTGTCTTTCTGTCTGTCTCTTTGTCTCTGTCTGTGTCTCAGTTTTTCTCTCTCGTTCTCTCTCTCTTTGGTACAACAGAGTGTGGGGTGCGAAAACACCTTTGTTAGTCTATTTAAAGACGTGTTGTGCGGAAAGCTATTTGCTTTGTGCTGGATAGCACTCATGTGCTTGCGCACCACTTCCAGCTCCTGCCTTCCGGAAGGCGTTACCAAACACCATGGGTCAGAACTCTCAGAATGAAAAACAGTTTTATTCCAAAGGCTGTCTCATTACTTAATAAATGACATGTGTGTGTGTGTGTATGTGTGTGTGTGTGTGGGTTTTGTTTGCCCAAAATAATCTCATTTCACATTTGCTGTCGTTTAATGTTAGCATGCATAAGTGTAATTCTAGTCATATGTGACTGTGCATTTTTATCCTCATTGTCATTATGATTGTTGTTATTCCTTGTTGATTGTAATTGTACACCACAATGTAATTTCTTGTAAAAGATAATAAAGTTGTCTTATCTTATCTCTTATCTCTTATTTAAACAAAGAATGAAGGATAACTATATACAAGAATGGGACAGTTCAGTATTGAGGAGAGGTAATTATCAGCATTATAGAATATTTAAAGACGTTTTCCAGGCAGAAGCCTACCTTAATTTTATGCACATTAAGTGTTTTAGAGATTGTTTGATTAAACTTCGACTGGGCGTTCTACCTTTGACAGCTTCATTATTTAGGTTAACTATTGGTGACGTAGGTGACAATGTATTATGTGCATTTTGCAATGCTGTTGAGAATGAAAATCCTTTTCTATTAGAGTCTTCTTTATTTAATAATCTTCGAGATAAATATATAACTTTCCCACTTCATTCGTATGTACATGCTTTGCAGAATGGATCAAAATTCTATTTATGGAGGATAAGCCTTTATATTTTCCATGCACTAAAATTAAGATCAGAATTTTATGAACAGCTAGCTACTGCAAGCTAATTAATGTTTAACATATGCCGTCGATTTATAATGCGATATGTATACTATATTAACCACGTGACTACTGGAGGCCCGAAGAATTGTGTTTGTTATGTGATGTTGTTTTTGCTTAATACACGGACGAAGTCCAAACGTCAAAACGTCTCTCTCTCTCTCTCTCTCTCTCTCTCTCTCTCTCTCTCTCTCTCTCTCTCTCTCTCTCTCTCTCTCTCTCTCTCTGTCAACATCCCCCCCCCCCCAAACAAAAATAAATATATAAAATAAACAAATAAATATTTACAAAATTAAACAAATTAAAACACAACAAAATCAAATCTTTATACCAGTAAGTTTGGGATCCGCAAAATGTTATGCCAGTGAGTTTGTTTGAACTTTCTCGTAGTCCCGATCTAAATTATTTTAGTGCTAGCGAGATCCATGTATAGAGACTTAATTGTAACCTGCTGCGTGGTATATCCCTCTGCCTTGAGGCTTGTCTTTCTCAATTATTATTATAACCTTGACCTTATACATCACACCAGCTTAGTGCTTAGTGCCTCCACGTTTTGCTTGCTGCGGGCTATTTATAGCTTGCCTGCACCCTCCCTTCCAGTGAAAGGAAAGGAAAGGAAAGGAAGCATCGGCGAAGCTAGTTATAGCTAGCCTGGCTGACCTAACCCCAAAACTAAAAAGCGTTGGTTGAGTCGCTGTGACATTAGTTTCTTTTTTTTTTCTTGTGTTTATCCCTACATGCAGTCCTCCACAACAGCGCTATCGGGAACTGGTTCAGAACAACAATCGGTGTGCATCAAGGATGCCTACAATCTCCAATACTCTTTAACATCTTCCTAGAGCGCATCATGACAGATGCCCTTGCAGATCACAAGGACACATCGGCATAGGGGGTAGAGCAGTCTCCAAGCTCCGTTTGGTGGATGACATTGATGGATTGGCTGGAGAGGAACAAGAACTTGAATAGCTGGCACCAAGGCTTGACACCACCTCCAGAGTCTATGGAATGGAAATAAGTGCAGAGAAGACCAAAATGATGAACAACAACACCAATGGCATCAACACGGACATCAAAGTCAAAGGCCAATCCCTAAATACAGTGCATAGTTTCAAATATTTAGGAGCCATTTTATCAATCAATGGGTCCCGAAGGAGGTCCTCTCCAGGATCTCACAAACAACTGCTGACCTGACAAGGTTGAAGCCCATATGAAAAGACAAGACCATCAGTCTACATTCCAAGATAGGTCTGCTGCGCTTCCTTGTCATCTCCATATTTCTATACGCTTGCGAAACATGTACCCTCACAGCAGATCTACAACGTAGAATACAAAGCATGGAGATGAGGTGCTACAGAAGACTTCTGGGCATTTCCTATACCCAGCACATCACCAACGACGAAGTCCGACAGACAATCACACAAGCCATTGGACAACACGATGACAATGCTCACAGTGGTGAAGAAACGGAAACTCCGATAGTACGGCAACGTCATCAGATCCTCAGACCTTGCAAAGACCATCCTGCACGACACAGTGCAATGAGGTAGAAGAAGAGGGAGATCAAAAAAAGACGTGGGAGGGTAACATTCGACAATGGACTGGCTTGACACTGAGCGAAGCCATGAGGGTTGCATGCTGATGACAGAGAAAGATGGAGTACGCTGGTTAAACGATCATCTGTGGTGCCCCAACGACCTTTGAGTTACCGGATAGGATCGGATAGGATAGGATTATGTATTTATTAACTGATTGTCATGTGATTTTTAACGGGCTAATGCTGCCACTTTATACCGTTCAGATTGTTAAGAGTAAAGTTGTTTGGTGTTGTATTGTATGGCATGGTATGGTATTGAACAAAACAGTATTGTATGGCATTGCAGGGCATTGTATTGTATTAAATAATATTGAACAATGCTGTGTTGCTTTGCGTTGCATTGTATCGCATTGCATTGTGTGGTGAATTACTAGTCAACCATACATCTTGGTCTACATGTCAAATGACGTAAGTGGGAGCATGGGTCTACGTCAACAACGGGTGAGGGAGAGAAGGGAGGAGGGAATGAGGCGTGGGGAATGGGCGTATTTGTGGCCGGGGGTCTCAGTGTCAAATAGACGTCACGTAGGATCCTACTTTTATTGTCGGGTTAATCAGTTCCACGTCACTAGCTCTGTTAAAGACTATCCTTGTGAAGTCAATGGTGAAAATGGCCCACATTGCCTAGACAGAGTCATGCCAAAGGTGCACAGCTATTACAAAGTAATCCCACATACACAAGCATACATACATACATACATACATACATACATACATACATACATACATACATACATACATACATACATACATACATACGTACGTACTGTCGCGAGAGGCTAGATTTAACCAGCAATACGTATACTCGCCTCAAATAAGTCAGCCTACTACCCTGTGTAAATTAATGTTGGCGTGAAGCAGACACGCAAGTCAATGGGGGATTAAGCGTGTGTATGCTGACGCTGGCTCAGTTATGCAGTGACTTCATTCAGCTGAGGTAGAGCCAGGAACACCCACCCACGCCAGAGTAAGCCCTTGTGAACTAGTTCTAGCCGGTTTAGGCTGACCACACAGCTAGATGGTCATTTCGTTGTGTAAACTGCATATGAGAAGGAGCTAAGCTCTGATAGATTTCTCTAACGACTGAAGCAGGGACTGGTGAAATTCAATTCAACCTAGTTAGCCACAGCCTGACGTTGTCAAAAAGGTAAATGATCTATCTTTGGTCTCCTCGCGATTTATTGATAGTATTGTTGAATTATTTTTGTGAAGTTTTGCCATGTTTAGAATTGTGAATGATAGTCAAACTTTGCTTGACCACGTGGCGGACCCACGACCTGCTTCGCCTCATAAAGTATCCCCTACAGACCCACTGTTGTTTTTCCTATGTGTATTCTTGCAGACCAGTGACTGTACCGGAGAATATGTATATGGTTGATCATTGCTCCATGTGTTTAGTTTAGCCATGCTGTGTAGATGTATAGGAATTACAGTGGAGATTCCAGCGGACCACTGACGTAGAAAAATGATCGTCCATTGTTTGTATTAGTGGAGCGGTCACTGAGGGCTATTTCAGCCATCAGTGAGACGCTCTGCACACGCCCAGTATACACGGTGTTGCAGAAATTCGTCTCATATTTTGCAGACGGGCAGGCATCGTTGGCCCGAAGCTGAAGGAAGACCAGTGCGCGTCACCTCGGACATTCGGCATGCAGTGGATTCGAGCACTGAGCTACGATAACACAACAGTCCGCCAGCCAGGAGAACAATCCACCACAACACAGCTCTTCAACTGAGAAAAGCTAAGTGCTAACAAAATCGTGCACCAAGACTGTTATCGAAGGACACCAATAGTTCACTCTTCCCGAACTCTGACCCTTTGGGCACAACGCACCATTAGCCTGATGATGAGACAGTAGCTGCATAGAACTATCAAGGAGCGAACTATTCGAAGTGATATTTAGACTTTTAAGTTAGTATAGTGCTTAGCAGATCTTGTATAGAGTAGAGGAAATAAATGTGTGATATTTACTGTTAACAAGTGGCTAAACTACCTATGTTTCATAGCCATGTGAGAGGTAGTGTGTCAGTGAATTTCTTACCATTTTATCTCTATCTCTGTAACCCCAGCCTAACACAGACCGAGCTAAACTTATAAATGTATTAAGATTAGTCACGGGGAGATTAACTAGCGATCCCCACAGACGGAAGACGTGTGGGTAATAGCATTCCATTGTGCAGAGCCCAGCAGCAATAGACCCACCGTCATACATACATACACATATACACATGCATACACACATACATACACACATTCATTCATACATACACACACAAGTATGTAGAACACCAAGACTGGGTTTTACTAAGAATGTAAGAATCGGAAAGTGATAGACCCACCGTCACACATACATACATACATATATACACATACATACATACACACATACATTCATACATACACACATACATACACTCACAAGTATGTAGAACACCAAGACTGGGTTTTACTAAGAATGTAAGAATCGGAAAGTGATTTTTTTGACAGAAGGGACGCAAACTTCTTCTAGAATTGTAAGAATCTAATACAAAATTGGCTCTTTCCGTATCAAAAGTTGACCTAGTTCGTCTCCTATAGGCGACGAAATAGGTCGAACTTTCTTGCAAATATTTCCGAAAATTGACTGGATTTTCTCCGTCCCGGATAGAGCACTCCCTTGTACATAAAACACTCTCATGCACTACAACTGCACTCCCATGCACTAAAAGAGCACTCCTGTGTACTTAGAAAAAAGTGGGTGGCTGGAAACAAAGTGAGAGGCTAATACACTCACCCATTTTCTGCATAAAAAGCAAGGTCAGACACCCATTTCAAGGCTTATACCTCCGCACATACATACACACATTCATGCATACATACAAGAGTGAGTCCGAAGGTAATGCCAATTTCTTTAGGACAGGTATCATTAGCAACACAGGAACATGTATCACACATCACAATGAAGCTGGTCCTCCCTATGTGGATCACATCCCTACTTCTCAACACAGTCATCGTTTCTCTCAATAGCAATGTTCCACCTTCGAATGAGAGCATGTATCCCTGCCTCCTAAAATGTCGTTGACTGCTCCAGTCAGCTCTCTCGATACCCAACGGGCACACACTTTGGAAAAGCCAAGTGATTCGACAATGTTGTAAGCACTTCCATGGCTCACTGCAAGGTTTTCTGCCAACTCATCAGAAGTTATGCGCATGTCTTCTCTGATCAGAGCATCTGCTTTTGCTTTAATGGCAGGAGTCACAAAAGAGGACGGCCGGCCAGAACGGGATTTAT
Organism: Oncomelania hupensis; assembly: GCA_036898135.1. Classification (NCBI taxonomy): domain Eukaryota; kingdom Metazoa; phylum Mollusca; class Gastropoda; order Littorinimorpha; family Pomatiopsidae; genus Oncomelania; species Oncomelania hupensis. The sequence continues at coordinate 6,944,522 of CM072520.1, read as the reverse complement.
CGGCTACGCTCACAGTTCTCACCTTTCAGATGACAGACTCATCTGCATACATTGCTATAATCTAAAGTATTGTCCTCAAACACATTTCGTAATCGTCTGTGAATGTTCAAAGGGTTTTCCTATCAGCAATAAGGAATTCAATCGCTGTTCTTTGTTTCTGACACAACTCTAAGGGGGAAGTCATTTTGAATTTTCCTTGCGAGTCTTCTAAAACCCTGCTAAATAAGAATCAAAGTACAGTATTTCATAACGTAAATGGTATAATTATTTATAACTGCGAAAATTTTTAGGTATTCTTTTTTCTTCCAAAACCGTCTCTTGAAATACATAAAAATGGCATTAATTTTTTACTCGCCCTCGTACATACATACACTGTCAGGTACAAAGAGAGAGACACACACGGACGCTCTCTCTCTCTCTCTCTCTCTCTCTCTCTCTCTCTCTCTCTCTCTCTCTCTCTTTCTTTCTTTCTTTCTCTGTCTCTCCCTCTCTTTCTCCCTTTCTCTCTCTCTTTCTCTCTCTCAAAACAAAACAATCAAATCATTTAAATTAATGCTTTTTACTCATATTTTAAATTCATAATTTTTCTACCCATAGGTCACCATATTATAATGGTATAATATTATATTGTTTAGATGACGTTTAGATATGTTAAAAGTTCTTGTTTTGAAATTGTTATAGTTTTACTTTTATATATGTAACATGTGGCAGGTTTAAATGATTGTATAAATGTATTATGCTTGAGTGGGTGCCTGAAACAAGGACTAATTGTAACAATAAGCTGTAAGCTTAAAATTATTATCCTTGTAACATGTTGTAATTGCCTATCCTATCCTATCCTATCCCATAACCCGAAGGTCGTAGGGGCACCACAGATGATCGTTTAACCAGCATACTCCATCTTTCTCTGTCCTCAGCAGCCCTCATGGCTTCGCTCAGTGTCAAACCAGTCCATTCTCGAATGTTGTCCTCCCACCTCTTTTTCGGTCTCCCCTTCTTCTACCTCCTTGCACTGTGCCTTGCAGAATGGTCTTTGCAAGGCCTGATGATCTGGTGACGTGGCCATACCATCGGAGTTTCAGTTTCTTCACCACTGTGAGCAGGTCATCGTGTTGTCCAATGGCTTGTGTGATGGTCTGTCGGACTTCGTCGTTGGTGATGTGTTGGGTATAGGAAATGCCCAGAAGTCTTCTGTAGCACCTCATCTCCATGCTTTGTATTCTTCGTTGGAGATCTGCTGTGAGGGTCCATGCTTCGCAAGCATATAGGAAGATGGAGATGACCAGAGAGCGCAGCAGTCTTACTTAGGAATGTAGACTGATGGTTCTGTCTTTCCAAATGGGCTTCAACCTTGTCAGGGCAGCAGTTGTTTGTGCGATCCTGGAGAGGACTTCCTGTCGAGACCCATTGTCTGACACAATGGCTCCTAAATATTTGAAGCTGTGCACTGTGTTGAGGGATTGGCCTTGTACTTTGATGTCCGTGTTGATGCCATTGGTGTTGTTGGTCATCATTTTGGTCTTCTCTGCACTTATTTCCATTCCATAAGCTCTGGAGGTGGTGTCAAGCCTCTGTACAAGCTGTTCAAGTTCTTGTTCCTCTCCAGCCAATCCATCAATATCATCCGCAAAACGAAGATTGGAGATTGCTCTGCCCCCTATGCTGACTGTGCCTTCGTGATCTGCAAGAGCATCTGACATGATGCGCTCTAGGAAGATGTTGAAGAGTGTTGGAGAGAGTAGGCATCCTTGACGCACACCGATTGTTGTTCTGAACCAGTTCCCGATGACGCTGTTATGGAGGACTGCACTGGTAGCCTTGTCATACAGGCTTTTGATGACTTCTATAATTTTCGGGCTGATGTTGTACACTTTCATGGTTGCCCATAGAGCTGCATGCCAGACTCGGTCAAATGCCTTCTTGAAGTCTATGAACACATGTAATTGTAATTGTTGTAATTGCAATAAACGTTTAAAGTCTAAAGTCTAAAAGTCTCTCGACGTAAATGATCTCCCCCTTTAAATTTCTACTTCTTGTGAACTCTTCGCTGATGACACTACATTACATTCTCAAAATATAGACTTCAATAAACTCTCCTCCTCATTACAAAAATGGGCTAGTGAACTAAATGAATGGACTGAAAACAACCCAGACAAAACAAAATCCTTGCTAATTACAACAAGACAGAAAAGACAAAATGTATCTATAAAACTTTTTCCATTAAAAATTGGCAATACAAAAATTGCTGAAGTACAGTGTTATAAACTTCTTGGAGTAACTATAGACAATAATTTGTCTGGGTAAAACATATTTCAAATATAAGTAAAACTATTTCTAAAAGGACTTACCAATTATCAAGAATAAAGCATTTATTAAATTTACATTCTCCTAAACTGTTTTATTCCGGTCATATTCAATCATTTATTGATTATTCTTCTACTATTTGGGATTCTGCTAGTGGCAATGTATCTGGAACGTTAGAATTCACAAACGTGCAATTAAACAAGTTATACTAAAAGAAAAATTCTCTCCAGATGACTATAAATGGATCAATATTCTACCTCTCTTACCGACAGACTAAACTTTAATAAAGGTGTTTTCATGCACAAGGTCCTTTCTGGCAATGCACCTTCCTATCTTTCTTCTCTTTTTAAAAAAATTGCCAGATTGTCCACAAAATTAAATTTTCCAATTCCAAGAATCAATCTCTACAAAACTAGTCAGCTTATTCCGGTTCCACTTTGTGGAATAACTTTCCTGAAGATCTCCGCACTCCAGCATCTAAATTTACATCATTTAGAACACGTCTCCTAAAACACATTAAAAATTAAATACACATAATTGTAAATGTTGTTGATTGATAGTAACAACATTAATTTGATTTCAATTGTTTGAAAAGGATTTTATCTAATAATGACTTTGTTTATTTGTTATTGTTCTATGATGTGAATGTTATAACCTTGAGTTGTATTTAATAGTTATTGTTAAAGCCCCAAGGGCAAGATGTAAAAAAGCGCATCCAAGCCCTTATTCTTTCACCCTTGCAAAATAAAATTGTTATCTTATCTTATTTTATCTTATCTTAGCTTATCTTATCTCTTGGTTTCTGTCTACCCTTGCTATTTGGCACTCCCTTCATACCTCTCTGTGTTATATGTGTCTCTCATATCCTCTGCCTGCTGCTCCACACCTCAATCTGTATCTGGAACTTCTTCCTATCTAACACCATTCGCTATTCATTGTTATAGGCCTACTTTCGCGTTGCTTCCAGAATCTTATATCCACGTGCACGCATAACACCAGCACCGGAGCTTGGAGTTGTGCTAAGGACTGGAACGTTTTGATCTACGCCACCATGAACGAATATGCCCACAAGAGTCACCTGATTGTTCCCGACATTGACCGCAACAGGTTCCCGGATGGAACATGGCGCTGCCAAAATGGCGCCGAGACTGCTGAATGCACCATTGACGTCGTGGGTGAGTAGTCTACTTCTTCTGGCTACCTTAAGGTCAGAAAGGCAGAAAGTAATAAGGCAAAACAAAGAGCGCGCCCCATAGCTTATGGAACACCATAAATGAATGGCGGAGCGCTGGAGACTCAGTGGGGAAAGTGACGGCAAACAATTGACGCGCTACCTATTATACGATAACATGGCAAGCAGTGGTTCCCAATTTTCACGGTTGACGGCCTGAAATACCGAGAAAGGATCGAGATCCTGATGCACAGACAAGCGCACCATACCCCTTTGGGTGAAAGTATAAACCGAAGTATAGTCAGTGCACGCAAGCATTCCATAGCAAGGGTTTTAGAGATCCTGATGCTCATGTCCTAAACAGGCGAGTGCCAGCGGCATGAATACACCCAGCATGAGTTAGGTCCCTTCTCCCGCATCCGCGATCGTCTAGAACTGTGCTCATTTGTCTGGGGCGTCAGACGATGCAGCTGATGCCGCAAGTGGGCGCCTGGGACGACTTGACTTTGTCGGATACTCCTTGAGCAGCGCTTTGGCTGGAAAAGCGCTATATATAAGAACAATATTAACGAGAGGGTGAACAGAAAGTTATGAGAAACGAGAGAGAGAGAGTTGAGGTATAGATGGATAGAAAGATTGCAGTAGTGAGAATAAAACAGCCGATTGAAATAACCCAAGAAAACGTTGACAATCTTTTCCCCCTACATTTTTGACAGCTACCGCCCAGCATATATTGTGTCACGTGACGGTGAACGAGGACAAAAGTATGGTGAGCGGGGAATGCCACATATCCCAAATGTTTTCGTCTCACGGCATCTACTCCTGCCAGTGGCGTGAACGACTGGATGTAAGTGTTGATAACATGGATGGACGGTCAGGTACATTGGGGTGCTTACAGAGTCTTCATTATAACATGGATGGACGGTCAGGTACATTGAGGTTCTTACAGAGTCTTCATTCTATTTTAACAACAGGTTCAAACAGTGAGAAAAGTGCATGCAAAAATGTTTTACTTTGGACAGGGTTATGGATTTTGAAATATGGAATATTTTACTGAGTGAGCTATTAATTCCTGGAACTGTTAATTTACTGATTGAGTGAGTTTTATAATTTAGTGTCTTTTATCCTGCTAATAATTATGTTAGTATTCCACATTACAACGCGCTCAGTGTTTTGGCCTAGGGAAGTCAGCATGGTACTATAGTACATAATAACCTTTACAGCTGCATCCGAATTACAATTATTCAATTCTGTCGGTTTATAGTTTTTCTATGTGAAAATCCATTGTAAACAGTGGATTGTAGATTGTTGGGAATCTCTATAGATGCATACAGTTATGCATTCTTTCTTCTTTTTTTTTATAAGACATTATATATATATTGGAAATTTATTTCCTGTCAGTCAAAACAAAAATAAAAAATTTTAAAAAGAAATTTATAAAATAATCAAACTTTTTTTTTTTTATGTACCGAATGACAATGACCGAAATGACCATAACGATGATGCTGACGACGTTGCGATGACGACGACGACAATAATAACGCTGTTATAATTATTTAGTAATTTCTAAAATGGTGACCCCACTCAGAATCAGACTGAAACGGAAGTAGCGCCCTCCACAACGCAGTTGATGCTTACGGACTGCAACACCACCAAGGCTGCGTTCAAGTGCGGGGTGTGCAGGTTCAGCAAGCCACTGTCGCGGGCAGAGACCTATCGCTATACAGTGCTGATCAAACCGGGCAACGTTCACCCGCCTGTGGCCTTCACTGTTGGTGGGTGTTTGAGGCCTTCTGTGGCAAGCCGTAATTAAAGGGGTTGGAGATCGTCTCTCTGTGTAGCACTATCCAATCCGCCCCTCTTCACTTTCCACCCCACTAACGTACCCAGTCTACCTCCACTCTCCCCTATCCCCCTATCCCCTTCCACCTCTAACCTTCCTCCCCTCACCATCAGCCTCGACTTCACCCCTTATCCTCCTTTCTTCCCTCCTTTCCCCTTCCCAACACACACACACACCCACACACACACACCCACGTACACACACATATATACACACACATACACACACAAATACACACAAATACACACGCACACATACCCACCCACCTACACTCACACACATACACACACAGACTAAAAGGTCTGCTTGGCAAAATTTGTACAAACATTTTTAAAAAAATAAAACAGACTTGAACGCATCTATTTGTCAACACAAAATTGAATAATTATAGACTACTAAATGAATGAATGTTGAATTTGTGATTTAAAAAAATGTTAATAAATAAACATAAAAGGAGGTTTATTACTCTTCTCCCTCTTTTTTCATTTAACGAGTTACTTTTATTTTATTTTATTTTGGGTGTAGTACCGTCTCAGAGCGCTCCTACTTCTTTGGCACCAGGATCGCAGTCGTCCGGAACAGCCACGGCAGCGAACAGAGTGACGTCACCTCCTGCGTCATCCGTTCATGCTGTGACGTCATCCGCAGGAGTGTCTTCGTCACAGGGAACTAAGCCCTCGGATGAGGTCGTCATCAAAGATGAAGGTATAATGTTGAAACTGGTGTTGTTGTTGGTGGTGGTGGTGGTGTTTCTGACTTATATTTTGATTTTACTTTCATACATAGGGAGAGTGTGACAAGGCGTACAATCTAGCCTGAGTCAGAGAGCACCCACTCATCCCTCCCAACCATCCAGTTAACCCCTCTACACTTCCAGCCGACCCTAGGACGCGCGCTGGCTCATTCGCTTAAGCCCCGCCCCTCGGGCATCAAGTTAAAGCCTGACACAGACCCAGACTAGGTGTCAGACGCAAGCCCTCCAGCCTTCCAGCCACAACAACTTGTCCGAAGACACGTCTCCATCGACTGGCGACCTCTGAGCTTCGGCAGTACTCGTGTGCTTCACCCCGTCTTAGTCAAGGTAAGAGAGGAAACTTACTCTTTGTCATGTAGCAGACCCATCACCCGTCGTTCGCCCCCCACGTTCGTATGTCCTGTCGGTATGTACGTTCGTGTGTATAGCTTTGTCTTGATGTGTTGCTGACATGTATTATTGCCTTGTATATATTATTCGCCTTGTTTGTATGACTCATGCCATGTCTGAATTTATACTTGTATGCTCCATATTAGCCCCATGTGTAAATATCCCATGCCATGCTGTCCCTCCGTATAGATTAAAGTCCCCCAGTACAGCCCTTGCCTACAACCCCTTTGTCCTGTACCCACTCCATTTGCTTCCCCCATGCTCCCAATGTATAAATATTTGCCCCTGTTGCCACTACCCCATTCTAATGCGCCGAAGGTATTATGTATTAGCGGCTGCCAGTAAGCACCACATTGGCCCTATAAACCTAGTTGCATTGTTTGACTGTTGGTATGCGCCGGATCAACCTTGACCGGTCAGCCAATTTGAAATCTGAATGGGCAAACTCGCGCAACAGGCGCTGAACCCAGGATACACCTATCCCCCGCTGATACAGTCTGTATTGCGTTACAGACGGCTCCTGTGCAGGGCTCATACCCCAGCCTTGTATCATCTCTCAGTCGCTGACCCGCTGCAGGCCCCTGACAACCCAGGGAGTCAACGAGAAGCGTTTCCCCGAATTTCATCATCCATAGACAGCTAGCAACGTAAGCTGAAATCTACGCCTGTACCTCAACCAAGATTGGCATCCCCGGTCATTGCGCAAGAAGCGTGACCGACTGACCTGCATTCCAAGTGACGCCACGCTAAACCTGGACACTGTCCAACCAGACTATCTTGGAACAACCACCGCCCTCCAATACCCAGCTAAGTTATTGACCCACGAGCATCACCACTCGAAGATCATCTGGCCAGAGACCAACCAGATACACTCTTGCCCTATGACGATATCAGTCCACAGTAGCACTAGTACCCCCGAAGTCAACCACCCAGAATATCTCCGAGCTACTCCCTACTGATAGACGCTACCCCGTGACTCACTATTAGTATTACTCAATATAGACGACCCAATTCGATTTAAATAAACTTCACAGTTAGAAATTGCACTTACCCAGACTGGCCTTTGTATTCGAATTTCTCAACTAGTGTAGTATTCCATCTTTCTCGTCTACCCTTTGACTGTCTCTCATTTAGTTAGTAGCCCTAGCCTTAATCTCTTGAATGTCATCGCATCATTAGCCTAACAAAGGAGGTAATACAGCGCTAGAGATTAAGAGCTTACCCTCCATTCCCCCAACCCCTTTCTTTGTGACATTAACTTTGGCGACCCTGACGAGACTAAAGACTTAGGTTCCCATCCCAACTTGACGAGACTAAGGACTTAGCTTAATTTCCACCCCAGCCCAGTAGAGATAGGACCCAGCCCCTAAGCCTAGGTAGTAGATAGCATAGCCCCATAGGTCCCTTACCGGCTTTTCCGAATGGTGGTGTCTCGAAAAGGGTTTTTTTTTGCATTCATTTTTTAATTTTGATTGATTGCATTTTGTCTTTGTGGTTGTGTTGTGTTGTATTTGCCCCTGTGCAGTTTCATCGTAGCTCATTCTGCCCACCCCCTTGTTTTCCGTCAGTGTACCCCCTTGTGTGCGCCCCTCATTCCGGTTAGGACTTTTCAGGGTAAGTCACCTCCCTTACCATGGCCGACCGGGGAGAGCTTGCGCTCAAGTACAAGAGTATTGGCGAGAGCTTAGGGCTCGCCGGCACCGAACTCAAGGACTACGTCCTGGCCAACGTAGATGCGGACGTGGCCGAGGAAAAGTTGAAGAGGGAAGAGAGGGCTAAAGAGCGTGAGGCGAAGAAGGAGGAGGAGAAAGAGCGCCTCGCCGCGGAAGAACGGGCCGCCGCCCGGAAGAGAGAGGAAGAGAAGGAGCGCATCGCCGCGGAAGAACGGGCCGCCGCCCGGAAGATAGCAGAGGAAGAGAAAGCTGCCGCCCGGAAGATTGCAGAGGAGGAGAGAGCCGCCGAACGGAGGAGAGAAGAGGAGAAAGAGAGGGTAGCCCAGGAGGAGAGAGCCGCCGAGCGGAGAAGAGAGGAGGCGAAGGAGAGGATAGCAGAGGAGGAGAGGGCCGCCGCACGGAGGAAGGAGGAGGACGAGAGGGTCGCGGCACTTGAGGAGAAGAGGAAAGACAAGGAACTGGAACGGCGCCAAGCACTCCTCCAGCTTGAGCGCGAACGCCGCGATCTAGGCATCGCATCGCCCGTGAGCGAAGATTTCTCGCTCATCGCCCCCAGCTTCGCCGCCAGCGCCGGAATATCCGCAATCCCCCCGCCGATTCCGGGGATGAACTTCCCCCTGGACCCATTCGTCGAACGGGACGAATCGATTGAAGTCTATCTCGCCCGATTCGAGAGAGTCGCGGGAGAAAACAGCCTTGACCCCCGGTACTGGTATCGCAAGCTTAGCCATGGCCTTAAGGGGAAGGCCTACGAAATCCTGGCCAAGACGCCAACTTCCGAGGAGGGCGACTACCCCGCCCTCAAGAAAGCTCTACTGCACGGATTTGAGCTCTCAGGTGAGCACTACCGCAAGAATTTCCGGAACTCCCGGAGAGAGAAAGGGGAGAAGTTTACGCAATTTGCCGACCGGCTAGCCACTCTACGGGACAAATGGATAGAGCAAACGGACGAACCAAAAACGTACGACGGACTGCTCGAATTGATGCTAGCCGAGCAACTCCGAGGGACAATGCCAGCGGAGCTTCGGACTTTCGCCGCCGAACAGGGAGCCGCCCGACTAGAAGACCTCATCATAGTCGCGGACCGCTACCTCACCGCGCACCCCGACGACAGACAGCCTCGCCGGGATCCGCCCGCACCCTCGTCACCAGATACCCGCCACCAGCCTCGCCGGCCCGTCCCGCCAGCGAATCACCGTCCACCCCCGCCTAAAGGACGCCCTAACCCCGGAGCAGAGCCTGGGAAGCGGAGCACCGAGCTCTACTGCGGCTACTGCCAGCGCCGAGGACACACCCGCGAGAAATGTTTTCGCCGCATCAGCGACCAGCGTCGCAAACAAGGCACAGTATTGGCCCTACGCCAAGTTACTCCCGACGGGAACCCGGTAACCCCCGTCGCCACTCCCACCGATCGACCGGCCGTCACTGAGCAAGTGACCGTCAACGATCGCCCAGCCCACTGTCTTTACGACACTGGACTCACCTTTGACGCCGTCGTCCGCCGCTCGCTCATCAGGGAACAGGACCTGACCGGCGAAACGATCACCCTGAAGTTGGCCGACGCGTCTCAGCCCAGCACCACGCTCCCTATAGCCCGGATCCAAGTCACCAGCCGATACGTCACGGGGACCATTCAAGCGGCCGTGATGGACCAGCCCCTGTATGACTTGATCCTAGGATGCCGCTACGTATTCTTGGGTATGCCGCCCCAGCCTGTGGAGTCGATGGCCGCCGTCCAGACGCGCGCCCAGGCGAAAACAGCCGCGACACCACCCCCGATCCCCAACCAGATGCCGGAACAGATCCGGAAGGCCCAAGAAGACGACGTCACCCTCCGCAAGTGCTACGGAAAACTTCCCGCCGCACGCACTCCACCCAAGTCCGGAGACTTTTTCGTCGAGGACGGACTCCTCTTCCGTCAGAAGGACGACCATTCGCAACTCGTCGTACCTGCGACCCTCCGCCCCCAAGTCCTGGAACTTGGCCACAGCATGCCCCTAAGTGGACATATGGGCATAGGAGCCACCACTCTACGCATCAGCGCTCAGTACCACTGGCCCGGGATAACAGAAGACGTGAAGCGCTACGTCAAGTCCTGTCGCCAGTGTCAACGATACTCGCCCCGCCATCACACCGTACCGGTCACTATCAGCCCCACCGTAGTCGTCGGGACACCCTTCCAACGAGTGGCAGTCGACATAGTAGGACCCCTTCCGCGGACCAAGAAGCGGAACCAGTATCTGCTTACCCTTGTCGACGCTTGCTCTATGTGGTGTGAGGCCGTTCCACTACCAAAGATTGACGCCGCCCGAGTCGCCGACGCGCTCGTCACCATATTCACTCGAGTCGGATTCCCGGACAACATCTTGACCGACAACGGGTCCCAGTTCACCGGAAAACTCATGCAGGAAGTTTTCCAACTACTTCGCATTCGCCATATCCGAACTCCACCCTACCACCCCGCAAGCAACGGACAGGTCGAGCGCCTGAACGGGACTCTCATCTCGATTATCCGCAAGATCGCCGACGAACAGCCCGAAGCGTGGGACACCTACGTCCCGTCAGCACTCTTCGCGTATCGAGAGACCCCGCACACCTCCACCGGATACACGCCTTCCACGCTGCTTTTTGGGAGACCCCTTTCTGGACCTCTAGCCGCCCTACGACGTAGCTGGACCGACGCCAAACTGGACGAGGCACCGGTCGACGCCACGAAATACGTCACCAAGCTCCAGGAAACTCTCAAGGCCACATGGAAAGCCGCCTCCGCCAACCTGAAGAAGGCGAGAGAGAGACAAGCCCGCTACCATAATCGCCGCGCCCGGGACCGAGAACTGCAGGTAGGAGACCAGGTCCTACTACTTCTCCCCAGCGGTACGAACAAGCTAGACATAGCTTGGCAAGGACCCTACCCGGTGCTGGAGAAACTCTCTCGTACCACTTATCGCATCGAGGTAGGCGGAAAGCCCAGGACCCACCACATCAACTTGCTCAAGCGGTACCTGGAGCAACCCGCAATCGCCCCAGACACCCACTCGCTACTCACGGTCGCGCTGGCCGTCGAAGTAGACGGTACAGAGACCGGCGTCGCCGAATTTCCGCTAAAAGGGAAGGAATCCTTCCGGGACGTATCTCTGGACCCCTCACTCCCCGCCGGCCAGCAACGCCAACTACGCGCCATCGTAGCAGAATACAGGGAAGTCCTCACCGACATTCCTGGGAGGACGGACCTAGAAGAAGTCCAACTGACCCTGACGGACCCCACTCCCGTCCGCCAGAAACCGTACCCCGTCCCGCTATCCCAGCAGCAGGTAGTAAGGACAGAAGTAGAGGCTCTGCTACAAGCCGGAGTCATCGCTCCCTCCCGTTCCCCCTACAGCGCAGGTATAGTGCTATCACGGAAGCCCAGCGGAGAACATCGCCTCTGTATCGACTTCCGGCAGTTGAATCTCGTAACACAGTTCGTACCCGGACCCCTGTCCGACCCGACGGACTTGTTTGCGAAGCTACAGTCCGCCAGATATTTCTCCAGAGTGGATCTGAGCAAGGGCTTTTACCAGATCCCCGTGCACCCTTCATCCCGCCAGTACCTGGCCTTCAGCACGATGGACGGCCACTATGAGTTTAACGTTCTGCCGTTTGGTCTACACAATGCCCCAAGTATATTCAGCACGATGATGCGGAAGCTGTTGGACCCCCTCCACTGTCCGTCCCTACACTCTTTTATGGACGACATACTCGTCGCCACGGAGACATGGGAGGAGCACCTGCGAGTGGTGCGCCAACTCTTACGCCGCCTCAAAGAAGCTGGCCTCACTGCCCGGCCGACCAAATGCCAGTTCGGATACCAGGAGCTGGAATTCCTTGGCCACACCATCAGCCATGGACAGCTCAGGCCTCTGGAAAAGACTGTCCAGCGCCTTCGAGACGCGCCCCGCCCCAAGACCAAGAAAGATGTCCAGTCCTTCCTGGGACTGAGTGGCTTCTATCAAAAGTTTGTACCCGGCTACAACGGGATTGCCGCGCCACTATCCAGCCTAACCCGGAAGACCGCACCAGACCGAGTCGTCTGGACCCCGCAATGTGAAGCTGCCTTCCAGGAGCTCAAGGAGAAACTGACGTCACAGCCAGTCCTGCGACTCCCCAACCACGGACAGCCCTTCGTCCTGCGCACGGACGCCAGCGACGTAGGCCTCGGAGCCGTTCTACTCCAACGGGACTCCTCGGACGCCCCGACGCTCTTCCCCGTCGCGTACGCCAGCCGGAAGCTAAAGCCGGCTGAACTGAACTACGCCACGTCGGAGAAGGAGTGTCTCGCCCTCGTCTGGGCAGTCCAGAAGTTCCAGTTGTATCTCTACGGCTCGCACTTTACCGTCCAAGTGGATCATCAGCCGCTCTCTTTCCTGGCGACATCTAAATCGCTCAACGCCCGGCTGATGAGGTGGGCTCTGCTGCTCCAAGCATACTCTTTCCAGCTGGAGCACATCCCAGGAAAAGACAACCACGGCGCAGACTTCCTCAGCCGCCACCCCGCAACAGACTCCATCGAGTCCCCACTGAGGGCCGACGCCCCAGCCTTCATACCCGCCGCCGCCCACTAACCGTAGCCGAGACCCGGCAGCTCCGCGGACCCCAGCCTTGGGCATCCGCCATCGACTACCAGGAACCCCGCATCGCCCCGCATCTCCCGGATCATCGCAACCATCCTCGCATCCGGCATCTGACCTCAGAGCTGATTGGCCGCGTCTCAGTCGAGGCCTAGGACCTCGCCTTTTTCCTTGGGGGGGCCTCTGTGACAAGGCGTACAATCTAGCCTGAGTCAGAGAGCACCCACTCATCCCTCCCAACCATCCAGTTAACCCCTCTACACTTCCAGCCGACCCTAGGACGCGCGCTGGCTCATTCGCTTAAGCCCCGCCCCTCGGGCATCAAGTTAAAGCCTGACACAGACCCAGACTAGGTGTCAGACGCAAGCCCTCCAGCCTTCCAGCCACAACAACTTGTCCGAAGACACGTCTCCATCGACTGGCGACCTCTGAGCTTCGGCAGTACTCGTGTGCTTCACCCCGTCTTAGTCAAGGTAAGAGAGGAAACTTACTCTTTGTCATGTAGCAGACCCATCACCCGTCGTTCGCCCCCCACGTTCGTATGTCCTGTCGGTATGTACGTTCGTGTGTATAGCTTTGTCTTGATGTGTTGCTGACATGTATTATTGCCTTGTATATATTATTCGCCTTGTTTGTATGACTCATGCCATGTCTGAATTTATACTTGTATGCTCCATATTAGCCCCATGTGTAAATATCCCATGCCATGCTGTCCCTCCGTATAGATTAAAGTCCCCCAGTACAGCCCTTGCCTACAACCCCTTTGTCCTGTACCCACTCCATTTGCTTCCCCCATGCTCCCAATGTATAAATATTTGCCCCTGTTGCCACTACCCCATTCTAATGCGCCGAAGGTATCATGTATTAGCGGCTGCCAGTAAGCACCACATTGGCCCCATAAACCTAGTTGCATTGTTTGACTGTTGGTATGCGCCGGATCAACCTTGACCGGTCAGCCAATTTGAAATCTGAATGGGCAAACTCGCGCAACAGGCGCTGAACCCAGGATACACCTATCCCCCGCTGATACAGAGTCTGTATTGCGTTACAGACGGCTCCTGTGCAGGGCTCATACCCCAGCCTTGTATCATCTCTCAGTCGCTGACCCGCTGCAGGCCCCTGACAACCCAGGGAGTCAACGAGAAGCGTTTCCCCGAATTTCATCATCCATAGACAGCTAGCAACGTAAGCTGAAATCTACGCCTGTACCTCAACCAAGATTGGCATCCCCGGTCATTGCGCAAGAAGCGTGACCGACTGACCTGCATTCCAAGTGACGCCACGCTAAACCTGGACACTGTCCAACCAGACTATCTTGGAACAACCACCGCCCTCCAATACCCAGCTAAGTTATTGACCCACGAGCATCACCACTCGAAGATCATCTGGCCAGAGACCAACCAGATACACTCTTGCCCTATGACGATATCAGTCCACAGTAGCACTAGTACCCCCGAAGTCAACCACCCAGAATATCTCCGAGCTACTCCCTACTGATAGACGCTACCCCGTGACTCACTATTAGTATTACTCAATATAGACGACCCAATTCGATTTAAATAAACTTCACAGTTAGAAATTGCACTTACCCAGACTGGCCTTTGTATTCGAATTTCTCAACTAGTGTAGTATTCCATCTTTCTCGTCTACCCTTTGACTGTCTCTCATTTAGTTAGTAGCCCTAGCCTTAATCTCTTGAATGTCATCGCATCATTAGCCTAACAAAGGAGGTAATACAGCGCTAGAGATTAAGAGCTTACCCTCCATTCCCCCAACCCCTTTCTTTGTGACAGAGAGATATGATAGACTATTATTTTTTTCATCCCCTCACACTTACCACATTGCGTAACAGAGACGATCGAGCCTGACGTCATCTCTCCATCGTCACTTCCGCTGTCGTATAGCCTACCTATTACGTCGGGCGAGCTAACGTAGTTGGGGCCAAAGCCTGCCCAACATTTCTTTCAGTTCGGGACGGAGGGGACAGCGATTACGTAATAGGCCTACATCAATAAAACCTGCCATCTGTTCTCAACCAGCGGCAGAGAGGGTGGGGAGGCGACATAAGCCTCGACCGTCTCTGATAGGCAGTGTGTCCACCAAATGTTATCCGTCCTCTTGTTTTTCCCCCCAGGAGAAGCCTCGACCGTCTCTGCTAGGCAGTGTGTCCACCAAATGTTATCCGTCCTCTTGTTTTTCCCCCAGGAGATTTGACCAGCGAGCTTCTTAAAGGAGTCGGAATAGGCGTTGCTGCCATGTTGGTGATCGTTGTCCTCATCGCTGTCATCGTCCTCTTCGTCTCTCGATACAATAAGAAACCTAAACCACTAGGTGAGTCCACCCTGCTTCTTATCCACTCAAAAGCGAATTCTACATTGAAATACAATGCGCATGAAGATTTCACATTTATTAAGATCCCCAAAAGAGGTTTAAACGCAGCAAATGAACACTAGTCCTCTACACAGGCATTTGGCTGTAAAGCTTCTTCCGGAGTTAGGTCCACATGTCGCTAGCACACACAACAGCGATGACTACAAATAGCTGGTAGATCAGTGGGTTCCTATGCAGAAGGATGCGAGTTCGAACCCCCTCAGATGACGAACTTATGTGACTTGGGTTGCAGACTTTCAAGTCAGCCTGGGTTTTCTCCAGGTACTCCTGGTTCCTCCTTCCCTTCAATAATGCTACTTGATGCAGTCAATCTGAAATTTAAAAAAAAAATAAATAAACATTCGAATTCCTTGTTGTCTTCTAATAGCGATCTCCCTGCCTTTACACCACATGTTTGAGCGATAGGTGTGTGTTTTGTTGTGTGTGTCAGAGAGCGGGTGAAACATGTGACTGTTGGCACAGATCGCTTTGAGCCTAATTGGTGATTAGGGAATAGCGCGTATTGCGTCCAGTCCTATCCTGTCCCATAACTCGGAGGTCGTAGGGGCACCACAGATGATCGTTTAACCAGCGTACTCCATATTTCCCTGTCCTCAGCAACCCTGATTGTTTCGCTCAGTGTCAAACCAGTCCATTCTTGAATGTTGCCGTCACACCTCTTTTTCGGTCTCCCTCTTCTTCTACCTCCTTGCACTGTGCCTTGCAGGATGGTCTTTGCAAGACCTGATGATCTGTTGACGTGGCCATACCATCGGAGTTTCCGTTTCAGTATTATAATCTTATTTTACTAATTTCCTCGTGTGTTTTTTCCGCCAGACACTTTCCACGATCAAAACGGAGGTATTCAAAATGGCTACTTGACGCCTGAAGCAGACGACTCATGCTGTCCAACACCAAGGGACCATGACACCCGGGAGCCCTCTCAAGCTGTTTCTAACAATCGGAGCTCTGGCAGTACTGGACTGACTATGCCTCGCACTATGTGAGGTTACCGGGTTCTGGTGATGATGATGATGATGATGATGATGATGATGATGATGATGATGATGGGGATGTTGGTGGTGATGGTGGTGGTAGTGGTGGATGATGATGATGATTGATGATGGTGATAATGATAGTGAGGAAAAGGATGTTGTTGTTGTTGTTGTTGTTGTTGTTGTTGTTGTTCTTCTTCTTCTTCTTCTTCTTCTTCTTCTTCTTCTTCTTCTTCTTCTTCTTCTTCTTCTTCTTCTTCTTCTTTTTCTCATCTTTGTCCCCTTTCTTATTCCACCTGTTATCTGAGGCAAACATTGTGATGATGATGATGATGATGATGATGATGATGATGATGATGATGATGAGGAGGAGGAGGAGGAGGAGGAGGAAATGATGAGAATGGTGTCAATTTATCACGCGCGTGTCTCCATTAATCGCATGCTCAGTTCGCGATAGGGAGAAATAAGAAATACCAAAAACCAACAGGAAAGATAAAAGTCCGATATTGGGAGTAGGAGGATAGATGTGGACAGCAAAAGTGAGAGAGATGCTTGCTTCATTTTAAAAAAAAAGTTACTTCAATGTAAACAAGCGAGTTTTCAGTCTCCCCCTGAACGACTTGACACAGCCTGCCCTTTTTGTGTACTGTACATGTGTGGCGGAAAGGGAGGCGACTGTTTACGCTTGGGAGAGGTTGTCTACCTTCCATTTGTTGGTTAGTCTAGCCTTAGGTGGCTCCTGCTGTGCAGAATCACTTGGTGTGGCCTTTGGGTTAGGCAGGACAAGGCGACACGGCATATGTTCTCCCCTCTTGACCATTCGTCTTCTGCTTTTGGTGGTGAAAAGGAACTACGTTGTCGGCAGGCATTTCATGCAGTGGCCTGCAGAGAGTGTCATGGCACTAATAGCCGGCAATCCGGTTTACTATCAACGCTTTCCCGCCTTGCAAGGCAACCATTTTTATGTCGCTCTTACGAGGGATAAATGTAAAGAACAGTTCAGGTTGGGCCGTGTTCTCAAGGTGGTGACCGAGAGGCGGGAGTCAAGTACTCTGCTCGGCTACACCGCAGAATAATTACAGTATTGTCGCTTCTACTAACAGGGTATCGGAAAACCATTATAGCAGTATTGCGTCATGCTCTACCCGTGTGGGACCCGAAGGAACTTCTACGCCTGCAAGCACACGAGATCGTAAGTGATAATGATGATGATGATGATGATGATGATGATGATGATGATGAGGAGGAGGAGGAGGAGGAGGAGAAGGAGGAGGAGGAGAAGGAGGGGGAGGAGAAGGAGGGGGATGAGGAGGTGGATGGTGGTTGTAGTGGTGGTGATGATGATGATGATTATGATGATGATGACGACGATGATGAGAATGACTTGCAGTAAAATAGCTTCCAATTCCTTGGACCCTTTCCCTGTCAGACATTTGATCAATGTGGAACACTGTGTGGAGAAGTCTTGTAAATGTGGCAAAGGGTAGCTTGCCTTTGTCCCTGCAAGATACAGGGTCCTTCGCCTATCATGGGTCGGTGGTTTTACAGGTGCATCAGTATGGTTGAGGCCTTAACGTAAGAGGAAAAGTGCACTATTATATGAGGTCAGTGGATGTACTGTAGACAGAGGACGGGATAAGGTAATGGAGCACAACCACAAGCACACTGCTATCACCACGGTGGTCTGGTAGCACAGTTGATAGGGCGCTGCATTCCTATGCCCAAGGTGACTGGTTTAAATTCGTGCAATACTTTTGTTAGGACACCGAGGGCTTTCTCTGGGTACTCCGGTTTGTCACTCCTTTCACTAATGAATTTGGAGGCATGGCCGGCAGTCAATCTTTTTTTTTTTTCATTTGATTTTTATTCCGCCTATTGTAATAGCGATTTCTTCCGATCGCAGCACTTTGAGTTCCATTGAAGAAAAAACGCGTGAAAACATCTTGTGGTGGTAGTAGTAGTAGTAGTAGTAGTAGTAGTAGTAGTAGTAGTAGTAGTAGTAGTAGTAGTAGTAGTAGTAGTAGTAGTAGTAAACATCACTAAACATTTTAAACCTGTACACATTGTACACACGCCAAAAAAATAGGTCTACATACCCAGGAACGCCCTAGTGGAGATAACGGGTTAGAAAGTCGGTTTATTGTCCAGCTTTTGCGGTGTTAAATTCATTTACACTTCCCTTAATCTCATATTCCCCATCAAAGGCGGACTCGATATTATCCGCAGTTTGTTCTGGTGACGTTGCAGCGACGTCAATTACGGATGTGAAGAGAGTTTGGAGTACTACGTGTCACCCTACCACCCGCCGCCTGCCTGAGGTGCCTACTGAGGACCATTATGACAATCTTCCTGACGACGGGTATGTGTTGCGCTTGTGCAATGTTGTGGTGTGCATGTACTGTAGGCCTACTACTGCTATACAAAACAAATAGACAAGGCCAGCAGAGAGCGTTATTTATTTATTTAATAGTTCTCCTATAGCGCTTTTCAGCTAAGAGCAGCTCAAGGCGCTGACCAAAGCCGCCCAAGATGCCCACTTGCAACCGTCGGGCGCATCGACTGACGCCAAGGCAACTGAGCCCAATCCTGTGCGACCGGGGATGGGGAAAAAGGGACCTAGTGTTTGCTGGGTGTATTAGTGTAGCCTCCACTCACCCGTCTAGGACATGAGCGTCAGGATCTTTAAACTTCGTGCGATGGAATGCATGCGTGCACAGACTAGACTTCCGTTGATATTTTGACTGTTAAACCATTATGTAACTGAAAGGGGAATATCCTATCCTATCTTTCGCGGGTATGTTGTCCACTCCCGCTGACTTCGCCTTCTTCAGCGAATGCACTGCTGCCTCGACTTCTGATTTGAGGAGAATTGGGAGGATTTCTCCTTCTCTTTTCTGGGGACATGCTAGAACTGATAGTTCTCCGTTTGGTGTGTGGTTGTAAAGGTCAGAGCAGTACTTTGTCCATCTATCCAAGACTTCTTGTTTCTCTGTAATGCCTATGCCAGACTTGCTTTGGATTGTGGAGACCTTGGGCTGTTTAACACTTGTCAGCCGCTTCATAGTTTGGTAGGCCTTCTTGCTGTTGTTCTTGTTCAGAATGTTCTCTATTTCCTGGCATTGATCTTCTATCCAGTTCTCCTTTGCTGTGCGCATGCCTTTTCGGATTTCATTGTTGATTTTTCGGTAGTCATCAGCTCCCTATGAGGTGTTCTTTTTCCTTTTCATCTCTCTTCGTTTATGACACAGATCCAAAAGTTCAGGTGTGATCCACGATTTCTTCTTTAGGCGGTGCTTGCCAAGGATCTCAGTGGCGGCATCTGTCACAGCACCGAAGGCGGTGGTCATGGTGTCGACATCTACTTCACCAGCTCCCAAACTGAAAGGAGAATTAACCCCCTGAGAACTCAAGTTGGTCTTGGGCGGTTTAACATGAACTCTTGATTTCTATCAGCGCCTTGACCATCTCATTAAGCTGGTAATTGCGCTGTGTAAGTAAGTGTGCACGGTGTGGATTATTGTTTTTCAGGTACTTGGATCCTATTCCGCAGAACCACACTGCAGCTGGGCAGAATGACGGAGCTGGCGATGGTGGTGCCTACCAAGGGCGAATAATGCAGGACAGCATCCAAGCCAGTGGGAGTTGTGTGCCCATGAATCCGCCAATTGGGACGCCTTGTCTTGGTAATGTTTGCTTTGTTTTAAAGTGTAAAAGGAGAACAATTTTGGTTTCACTGAGAGGTTCCACAAACGTCACTATGGTTATATAAGCTTGAAAAATATAGCTGAGATCCACTTTCAGTAAGGTTCGGGCAGAGCAACTGTAGTGTACGGTGTTGACAGTTGAACTTATTCAGCACACCAACATCTCTTGGTAGGAATGTAATGTTTGTACGTATGTGTGTGTGTGTGTGTGTGTAGGTGGGTGTGTGTGTGGGTGGGTGTGTCATAAGGGCTTTCTGTAATGTTTAGCCTAGTAGTAAACCTAGAACTTCTGAGAAGTGGCGAAGTATTAAGATCATGGACTATGTGTCCATGATTAAGATTCTAAATTCTATAGCACAGGGCTGGAACTGATGATGAATGCAATACAATACTATATAGAAATACAAATATTACAACACACCATGACACAATAACACAATGTCGTAGAGACACCTTGCATAGTTCGATGTTGCAGGACCTTACGGATGTTATACACGATGTTTTAGTTAAGCGATTAATTAAAGGGAGGCACGGTGGCCTAATGGTAGAGCTTTGGCTTGCGGATCTGAAGGTCCGGGGTTCGAGCCCTGGCCGGGGCATTGTGTTGTGTCCTTGGGAAAGACACTTTACTCCAGTTTCCTACTCCTTCGGATGAGAGTATAAACCGAGGTCTAGTCTGTGTCGCATACATTCCATCATAACGGACTTTAAAGATCCTGACGCTCATATCCTAGGTGGGTTAGTGCCGGTGACAAGAACACACCACAAGAACACACCCAGCATGCACCTAGGTCCTTCTCCCCCATCCCTGGCTGCCCAGGATTTTGCTCAGTTGTCTGGAGCGTTATTACGATGCAGCCCAAAGGCTTGATTTAGATCTTGTATCGGCGAACAGCTCTTGAGCTGGAAAAGCGCTATATAAGAACGATTAAATAATATTAAATAATAAAGTGCTATTTATTTGTTGTGGATTTGGGGTCAAATTTTTTTTGTATATTTTGTTTGGGGGGTAGGGGTATTTTTTGTTGAGAGGCGTAGTGGTGGAGGGGGGGGGGGGCGTGCAATGTCAATGCAATGCAATCACTTTATGAATGTATTTCATTGCAACTTACCACATAGACTAAAGTATATACACACATAAAAATAAAATAAAATACAAAAATACAGAAAAATTAAAAGCAAAATACATGAAATAAATATAACAAAATAAAATAAAAAAACGGAAAGGAAATAATTAAATTAGATTTAATTACATTAAGAAAATAAATGAAACATAGAATAAAATAAACATCACATTCCATTACATCACATATTATAAAAATAACATTAACATGTTAAAATAATTAAAATAAACTTTTTTTTAAAGAAATACAATGCAATGGTACAGAAAATAATAAAATTTAAAATAAAATCAAAATCAAACAATGCACCTGGTTTCAGTGGACATCGCGGCATCGGAGTACGTTGACCTGCAGCCAGGCGAAGTAGCTCAGGGACCTCCCCTGAAGTCCAACCCCATGTACTCTGACCTGCGCTTTCGCGAGCAAAGTACAGGTATGAGCTGAGTTTTTTTTTTAATATTGAAGTTAGAATGTATGGTGCCAAAGAATTGGCGGAATCAACACCTTGTTAAAAATACTTCCCGAATAGTTCTTGGATGCAGATTGTGCAGGAAGGTAGAAAGCAACCGCATGGCACCAGAAGTTGTGTTTGCTTTGTCATTCGGGATGGTGGATCTACATGTATAGGATGCGTGTCTGCCCACTCTGACGTTCTGCGGAATATTCAGTTCAATTCAACAACTCTGTACTGCTATCAAAGGAAATATGGACAGCCATCTGTGTCGCATTTTATTAGACAGAAGCGTGGAAAATAAACGACAATTCTTACAAATTGACACTTAAAGCATATTAAATTTAGAGATTCATTCTTTTTTTTCTGACTCACAAACCTCATAACTCCTATTACGTATTTATGAAAACCGTAACTATTAATACACATGTACCACGGGTTAATATACAAATGGGCGAGCGAAGGTTTAGTGTGCGTTATACCTTAGTTATACGATCACATACGTACTCTTAATGACGCCTGGTTATCAAGTTGGGTTTGTTTCCTGTCCCCAGCCGCTGACTACATGTACTTCCAGATCGGCAGCATCCCTGTGTCGGATTTCATCTAACGCCGTCCCACCAGCATCTGACAACACCCTCAGCAACAGCAAACCTCTCCTCCTTTCCATCCCCATATCAACAACCGCAGCTCATTTCTCTTAACCCCTGACGGAAGCAGTAAATCAAGTCTTCATTTAACGTTGTTGTTTTTTTTAATTATTTTATTTATTCATTTATCCGATCACTGTCTTCTCGTTGGATGCGTGCGCATTAGTCAGTCTTGAATTATTGTTTACATTATAACTTGTTCTTATATAGTGCCTAACTAGCTCAAGAGCTGCTCAAGGCGCTGGCCGATACAGGATCTAACTCAAACCGCCCGAGGCGCCCTATTGCTGCCTTACTGCATCGCCTGACTCACAAGACTACTGAGCACCATCCTGGCGCATCGCCTGACTCACAAGACTACTGAGCACAATCCTGGCCGTGCATCGCCTGACTCACAAGACTACTGACTCACAAGACTACTGAGCACAATCCTGGCCGTGCATCGCCTGACTCACAAGACTACTGACTCACAAGACTACTGAGCACAATCCTGGCCGTGCATCGCCTGAATCATCAAGACTACTGACTCACAAGACTACTGAGCACAATCCTGGCCGTGCGGCTAAATTATTAGATGTAGTCATTCTAAATTTCAAACATAAAAACGACTCGATTTCTATTCCGTCTTGTGTAACAGCGATCTGTTTGCCTGTTTACAACAACCGTGGGCCAGCACTCTTGCGCTAAAAATAGCCTCTACCAAAGAGGGTCAAAGGCAGAACGCATAACAAAGATTGCTCGGCAAGGTTTGTCGTTTTAGGTTGATACAATAAATCCCACCTTACGCTAGATACGCGCACTTTAAGCCGCATGGTTCATTTAGGAATATCGTTGCTTGTTTGTTTTTTACTTTTGTTTTGTTTTGTTTTGTAACTGAGCGTGAAAAGCATCAAATGCTGGATGTACATTTACAGCAAGGTCGGTGTTAATCTTTAGTGAGGAATTTATGGAAGCATGAAAGTAGATGAAAATGATACTTGATGTATTTATTTATTGATTTATTTATTGATGTATTTATTGATTTATTTATTGATTTATTAAAGCATTTGATTCGTATTCGATTCTTCCTTGATTCTTCACTCAATGAACAGTAACACAGCTCACTTCAAGTTACTTTCTCAGTCGTGGGTTTATTTTGGATTTTTATCCCAAATCCCATTAAATTTGATTGAATCAAAATGAAATCAGAATAAAGTGCACGATGTAGTTCTGAACTATGACGGTAATAATCGGTTGACTGTCGAAACGCGGGATAGCTCAGTTGGTAGAGATATGAGCAAGTGAATTACATCATGTAGTAGCTATGCGCCTTGAGTATCACTTGAGCTGGAAAGCGCTATATAAGAATGATAAATTAATTTTTTTTACATTTAAAATAATAAAATACGTCGGAACCCCACACTACAATTGCCAGAAAGCATCACATTTGCAAGACAAGAAGTTAGTTCACAGAGATAAAAAGCATCTGATTGACTGGTTTCGTTGTTTCTGTGGGTTGTTGTGGTACACTCTCTCCATCATGTACCCTCATAGGAAGTAGTCTGTGGGTTGTTGTAGTACACTATCTCCTTCATGTACCCTCATAGGAAGTAGTCTGTGGGTTGTTGTAGTATACTCTCTCCTTCATGTACTCTCATAGGAAGTAGTCTGTGGGTTGTTGTGGTACACTCTCTCCATCATGTACCCTCATAGGAAGTAGTCTGTGGGTTGTTGTAGTACACAATCTCCTTCATGTACCCTCATAGGAAGTAGTCTGTGGGTTGTTGTAGTATACTCTCTCCTTCATGTACCCTCATAGGAAGTAGTCTGTGGGTTGTTGTGGTACACTCTCTCCATCATGTACCCTCATAGGAAGTAGTTTGCGGGGAAAAGATCGAAGGAGTGGGCAGGCCAAGAAGTATGTCTGCGCGCTATGATATAAGCTTATCTCCGGGAAAGTATTGTTTGATGAAATTCAATGAAAAAATTTATTAGGTTTGGTATCAAGTGAAAATATGGAAATTTTCGAAAACGATAGATAGATAGATAGATAGATAGATAGATAGATAGATAGATAGATAGATAGATAGATAGATAGATAGATAGATAGATAGATAGATAGATAGATAGATAGATAGATAGATAGATAGATAGATAGATAGATAGATAGATAGATAGATAGATAGATAGATAGATAGATAGATAGATAGATAGATAGATAGATAGATAGATAGATAGATAGATAGATAGATAGATAGATAGATAGATAGATAGATAGATAGATAGATAGATAGATAGATAGATAGATAGATAGATAGATAGATAGATAGATAGATAGATAGATAGATAGATAGATAGATAGATAGATAGATAGATAGATAGATAGATAGATAGATAGATAGATAGATAGATAGATAGATAGATAGATAGATAGATAGATAGATAGGATAAGATAAGATAAGATAAGATAAGATAAGATAAGATAGATATCCCCCACGTGGGGGTTCCGGGGGTTTCAGTATAAATAGGCAAGGGCGGATCTTGGGGGGGGTGCAACGGGTGCACGTGCACCCCCCCACGGACGACCAAAAAAAAAAAGGCGAAAAAGAAGAAGAAGAAAGAAGAGGAAGGAGAAAAAGAAGAGGAAGAAGAATATTCAGAATATCCATAATATTAATAATAATCATGCTAATCATCATCATCAGCAGCAGCAGCAACATAATGATAATAAAAAAAACTTTAATAATAATAATAATAATAATAATAATAATAATAATAATAATAATAATAATAATAATAATAATAATAATAATAATAATAATAATAATAAAGGACAATAAGAAGAAGAAGAAGAAGAAGAAGAAGAAGAAGAAGAAGAAGAAGAAGAAGAAGAAGAAGAAGAAGAAGAAGAAGAAGAAGAAGAAGTTGTTTAATGTATTTAAAGTCTTTCCACCAAAGTGATACAATAATAATTTATTTAAAGTCTTTCCACCAAAGTGAGACAATACTACAACTACTACTACTACTACTACTACTACTACTACTACTACTACTACTACTACTACTACTACTACTACTACTAATAGTCATTTACCTCAAAGATGCATTCTCTCCTTTTTTCTTTCCCATATCAATCCCTGCCCTCTTCACGCCTCAATCTTCTGTTACCCCCACCCCCTCCCTCCTTTCTTCTTTCGTTTACTCACACTCACCAATCGGCCTACACATGTTAGACATGTAACAGCTCAAACTCAACAACAAAAGAAAGTGTAACACGTGTATGTCAGGGGGGTTTGCCCATAAACTGTTGTTTTGAAAGAATAACTGTTCTTTGCTATGAATCTGAGGTAAGATACAAAAACTTCTCTCTATCCACCACCCCCCCCCTCCCTGCCCAGAAAAAAAAAACGTGCACCCTCCCGCGTGAACCTGCTGATCCGCCCTTGAATAGTATCCCCACTTTGTGTTTTAAAATCCCACTGTCGCTGTCTTTCTCCTTTGTTCTTTCTCATTCCTACTCTATTCTATCAATCTAGCCTACTATACTTCTTCTTCGCTAGACCAGTCACCTACCTTTTTCTTGAAAACTTACGGGACAAAACTCCTCATTTGTGTGTGAAGTCTGTTGGATCAGCTTGGGAATACTGGACGCTTTCTTCCAAATGGTCACTGGGGCTTCCTATGATGTTATTATTTGGCAATATAGGCATTTTATATAATTATATATATGTATTGTTGATATTTTTTTAATGATTGTATTCTATTTTGTTTTTGTAAGCGGAGGTTCGATAAATTAGAGTATAGCCTCAGCGTCCCCTGCGTGGGATGTCTTTATTGTAAAGTGACCGGCTGGTGGACTGCCTTCAGTGTTACCACTAGGGTTGTTTCGGCAGATCTTTTATACGGATCAGGGCGAGTCCTCTTTCAGCGAAGTTGTGTTCTTGATTTTGTGGTCCTGATTCGGCTCTTTGCAGTCCGCTGGACCCTGTAAGCAATAAATAACTAACTAACTGATATTAATTTTTTTCTGTGGGTATTTTTGACATCTCGTTTTTTTTTTTTTAATTTACGAATTAAT
Organism: Oncomelania hupensis; assembly: GCA_036898135.1. Lineage (NCBI taxonomy): Eukaryota > Metazoa > Mollusca > Gastropoda > Littorinimorpha > Pomatiopsidae > Oncomelania > Oncomelania hupensis. The sequence continues at coordinate 6,918,432 of CM072520.1, read as the reverse complement.
TGTATGGATTGTATTTGCAGTTCGTAATGTTGCATTTATGCTTTTTATTATGTACGTGCAGCAATGGCGCTCGATGTTGCAATAATCAATAGTTGTATAATATAGCAATGGGCCTGTGCTAATTTATATTGTCTTGTATTTGTGTTTCAATTTGTGGGTGATTTTATACAAATGAAATATCAACATGACATTACCCTATCAACATGCTTAGTTTAGTTTGGTTTATATTGTGGGTGATTTTATATAAATGGAATATCAACATGACATTATCCTATCAACATGTTTAGTTTAGTTTGGTTTATATTGTGGGTGATTTTATAGAAATGGAATATCAACATGACATTATCCTATCAATGCGTTTAGTTTAGTTTGGTTTACATTGTGGGTGATTTTACTGAAAATAAATACCAGCATAAAAAATTACCGGTGTGCTTGTTGTTTGTTGGCTTGGAAGTGCCACAAATTTTATGCCACCATGCAAACACACACACACACACACACACACACCTACACACACACACACACACACACACACACACACCAACACACACACATACATACACACATATACACATTAAGGAACACATACACAAACACACAAACATTCACATTCAGGAACACATACACACACAAACATACACATTCAGGAACACACACACACACACACACACTTATAATATAGGCTACATACAGTACTTTGTCATGAGCTTTCTATACGTAGTTTCAGTGCGCATAGACTAATCTGTGAACCAGGAAGTACACAAGTCAGAAGTCCAAGGCAGCTGCACTGTAGATTTTGACAGTGATACTCACATTGACTGTGCTTTAGTGTACAATTATGTGGCCCACCGCTGTAGCTCAAGTGGTAGAGATTTCTCCCAAACACACCGATGACCCAGGTTGGAATCCCGTGGTGGGCGATATAAAATGTAGCCTTTTTTCACTGTCCATTTTAGCCGTATGATTGCTCTGGTGGTTCAGTGTTGATTTAGGTCCCTACCCCTTGTTCCCTGGGATGGTTATCCCAGTCTGCCATATCGCCAATGGTGGGTGGAGACGTTGCACCTCATTATTACATACAATTATGTGGCTAGGTGGGGAGAAAGAGGTCAGGGAGGGATAAACATTACTCACAGTGACCAAAGATTAGGTAGACAAAGCTCTGTATATGTGTTCTGCTCTTGTCTTAGTTTAATTTGTGGCTGTGTAGGTAGGTGCAAACAAATTCAATGCCATGCCTACGGCAAATTCAATGCTGTCGGAAATTCCCGCTTTGCTTGTCCAACTATATCGATTCTGGAAAATAAACTCAAAACAGACCTCAACATTCACTGACCGAGTTTCAAGCCAGCTGCGGATTATCATTGTAAGACTGATTACAGTATTCCTCTTTTAACGTCACTACCGTTTAAGGTCACAACGCGGATAAGATCAATCAGGTTGTTAGTCCCGGCCAAACACCTTCTTTGTACCATTTAGAATTCCTCGCTTAGCGTCACCTCGCATAAGGGAAAACCTCGGATAACGTCAACCCCGTTTTGGTTCCCAAAAGGAGGAGACTACTGCTTAAGAGAAATTGATGTCACAGATGACGTCATTTATGAGATCGCTTCCTGTTTTGAGATGATGTCATATATACCTTATGATGTCATTTCCTGTTCACATAGCGTGGACGTATTGCCACAGTGGACCTTACCCTGAATTGACTTCATTCACTAGCGATAAAGCATGTGCCGTGGCGTAGACCACAGGCTGTGAAGTCCGTAGGCCTTGCCTCAATTACATACTATACATAGATATGTATAGTATGTAATTGAGGCAAGGCCTACGGACTTCACAGCCTGTGCGTAGACAAAGTGAACAATTCGTTAAACTTGTGTAAGGGTTCTGCAAATACACCCAGTAACTGTCTTGGTGCATACTTTTTATTTTTGATTCTCATTTTCGTGCGTGCGTGCGTGCGCGTCAACGTGTGTGTGTGTGTGTGTGTGTGAGTATGTGTATGCATGCTTGCATCCGTTCGTTTGAGTGTGTGCTTATGCATCATACACACGCACAAAAAATACATATACAGTAATGCATACATGCATACACGCGCACCAACGTGCACACATGTACACACACACACACACACACACACAGTCACACGACACAAAAATTTAGCACCTCGTATAAGATCAAGTTTTTTACTGGTAGTTGATCTTATCAGAGGACTGTTTAGGGTGCCCCTCGGATAAGATCAAACAAAAATTTGGTCCCGTGGGGGGTCACCTTAAGAGAGGAATACTGTAGCTTAGACAGTGGAAAATCCAGAATTGATCATGATGAAATATGTTCCCTTGAAATTTAATATTATTACACTGCTTTGCAGGCGTATTTCAAGTGTAGGCCTACATAGGTTGTTGCCTTTAGAATGCGTTGCTCCACTCAAGAGATCGAAGCACGGCTAGTTAAGAGTGAGTGAAAAATGTGACAGCTGTCAGCTGTCGTCATCGATATTCAAATCTGATTCAAAACTAGCGTTTCATTAGTTTACATTACAGCTACCTACCTTATTTATCTGACAACACCCTCAGCAATTTATTCATCTAAATTCATTGCCTGCATGTGCATCTTTGCCAAACAAAGGATTTTGTTGTTGTGGAGACACTGATGTGCAACTACGTTCATATTGTTTGTTGTATGTAGTATCTAACCGTTCTTATATTAGCGCATTTCAAGCTCGACAGATGCTGGCAGAAGGAACTGGCAGATACAGATTTCAAGCCAGATAAAATGGGGTCACGTGTTTACTGTCCATTTTAAGCAGTATGATTGCTCAAGTAGTTCAATGTTAATTTAGGACCCTAACCTATCTTTTTTGGGATGATTATCTCCATATGCCATATCGCCAATGATGGGTGTAGCCGTTAAACTTTAATGTTTATTCACTCTTTCAGTCCCATAGTGTAGAAAGAGGCCTATTATACCGCTTCGATCTAGCTGTTATCAAAATTGCGCATATATATTGTGGCGGCACGACGTGTCTTCGCACTAGTGTGTACGGGGACGTTAATCTACATGCCTGCCTGTCTTCGCGATAGTGTGTACGGGGACGTTAATCTACATGCCTGCCTGTCTTCGCGATAGTGTGTACGGGGACGTTAATCTACATGCCTGCCTGTCTTCGCGATAGTGTGTACGGGGACGTTAATCTACATGCCTGCCTGTCTTCGCGATAGTGTGTACGGGGACGTTAATCTACATGCCTGCCTGTCTTCGCGATAGTGTGTACGGGGACGTTAATCTACATGCCTGCCTGTCTTCGCGATAGTGTGTACGGGGACGTTAATCTACATGCCTGCCTGTCTTCGCGATAGTGTGTACGGGGACGTTAATCTACATGCCTGCCTGTCTTCGCGATAGTGTGTACGGGGACGTTAATCTACATGCCTGCCTGTCTTCGCGCGCCGCTTAAAGTAACTGTACGAGTCTACAGCTCTTCCACTTGTGCTCGTTTTTTTAAAAATTGCAACGGTTTATGCATGAGCAACTACCACATCTGCCTACTATAATGTAATATAAGTACGTAGTCTAATGTAGCTGTGTTGCTTTTCAAGACACTATATATTTGGAGACATTTAAAAGCTGATATTGATTGCCTTTCGAACTTGTAGCAGGCAGCAAAGTTATATTGAGTGTTTATAAATTTATATCATTGTAACTCGTGGTCACTGAAGTGATCGTTGACTATGTCAACGCCTTACCCCCTTTGAAGGAATTTTCACTGAAGGCCAGGGTTAAACGACATTCTTCACAGCCGATTTCACCTCATTGCAGCCTGTCAAGGTAACATTGTCTCGTTCTTCTTTGTATCTTCTTAAATCAGTCGACTCCTATTTATGTTATATAATTTATTTATTTATTTATTTATTTATTTATTTATTTATTTATTTGTATTTAGCGCTTTTCCTACTCCAGAGCTGCTCATGGCGCGGGCCGATACAGGATTTAACCCACGAACCTTCCCCTCCTCTTCCTCCTCCCCCAACGGAGGCGGCCACTTGGTGCCTTACGCGCCTCGTCCTGCGCCCCAAACAAGTGAGCGCAATCCTGGGCAACAGGGGATGGAGAAGAAATGGACCTAGTGCGTGCTGGGTGTATTTTTTATGTAGCTAGCACTCAGCCGTCTAGGACCTAAACGTCATGACCTTTAAAGTCCGTGCGATGGAATTCATGCGTACACATAGACTACACCTCGGTTTGCATCCTCAAGGAATAGGAGAAACTTACCGTGGTATTATATCAACTGATATCTTGTCCCCCGTGGGGGTACCGGGGGTTTCAGTATAAATAGTATCCCCACTTTCTGGAAATTTAGTGCTTTAAATTCCCACTGTCGCTGTCTTTCTCCTTTGTTCTTTCTCATTCCTACTCTGTTCTATCAATCTGCTATACTATCTTCTTCTTCGCTAGACCAGTCACCTACCTTTTTTCTTGAAAACTCGTCCGGGACAAAACTTCTCATTTGTGTGTGAGTTCTGTTGGATCAGCTTGGGAATATTGGACGCTTTCTGCCAGGTGGTCTTTGGGGCTTTTTATGATGTTATTATTTGGCAATGTAGGCATTTTATATGTATGTGTTTTGTTGATAATTTATAATGATGTTTATATTCTATTTTGTTTTTGTAAACGGGGGTTCGATAAATTAGAGTATAGCCTCAGCGTCCCTTGCGTGGGATGCCTTTATTATAACGTGATCGGCTAGTGGAGTGCCTTCAGTGTTACCACTAGGGTCGTTTCGGCAGATATTTTATGCGGATCAGGGGCGAGTCCTCTTTCAGCGAAGTTGTGGTCTCCCGGCGCAGCGAGGGGCGCATCCTCTCTATGAAGTGTCGCACGACGCGCTTCAAGAATTCATACCTTCCAACAGCCATCCGACTGGCAAACGACACGCTCCAGCGATAAGAATGCTCACTCTTGTAATAAAGGAGGCAATTTGATCTCGTGCATTATATCTGCTGCAAACAATTGTATGAGAATGTGGTGTTTTTTTCTTACTCAACTTTGACCATAGATTTTATCAATTAGTTAATTTGGTTGTATTGTTGTTCTTGTTATTATTATTATTTTTTATTAATTTTGTTCCCCTAGATCATCATGAAGCTTGGTTTTGTATCCTTTCAGTTGTTATTATTATTAGTTGTAGTAGTATTGTTATTATTATTATCATTGTTACCATATATTCATTATTAGTTGTCTGTTGGTGCTGCTGTTGTTTGGACAGACAACGTAAGAGGGATTTTTAAAACCCAGTGTCAATCTAGCGGCCATTGTGTGCTGCCTCGTCATCGTGAGATGAAATCAGAGATGATCATGTCCATTGCCCAACAGTTCGGATCACGATACACGTTGTTTTATATAAATGCACTACTGTTTACACACGTCATAGGCAATGTTTAATAGGGAGGTACTTTTCAACCACCCTGTCTTATGGGGTAGCGTTCTACGTAGTAGACCTAAGCAAGCAAAGACTGTGAAAACGAAGAGAACGTTCTAGTTTTATAGTTTGCAAATTATGTTGAAATTTGCTTTGTATGTGTGTGTTTGGGAGGGTGGGTTGGGGGAATGTATAGTTAGGATGTTACGCTTGATTGCACTATTACCAAAGACTGTGAAAAAAAGGACTAGTTTTTACTGTGTGTGTGTAGGTGTGTGGGTGTGTGGGTGTGTGTGTGTGTGAGCGCATGCTTTTTTGTTGTTTTCTTTTCTTATTTTGGTAGTCTGCTTTTTTTTGTTTTGTTTCCTGACTACATTTGTGTACGGTTCGCTGATGCTTTGTGGATGTGAGTGATTGAAGAAATTGCTTTCAGGTCCCGTGATATTAACAGATGTCGGGACCAATTGTGTTTTTAATTGTTATTGTCAATGATTTATGCCATTCCCAGACGCGCAAAGCAAATTCTTCTGTGTGTGACATTTGAAGCGAATAAAGAATCTTATGTCTACTGTTTGCAAATTATGTTGACAAACCTCAACTCCTTGTCTGTCACCCGATGATACCGGACTATCTCAGTGACTTATGCGAGAGAGAGAGAGAGAGAGAGAGAGAGAGAGAGAGAGAGAGAGAGAGAGAGAGAGAGAGAGAGAGAGAGAGAGAGAGAGAGAGACAGAGAGAGACAGAGAGAGAGAGACAGAGAGAGAGACACAGAGAGAGACACAGAGAGAGAGAGAGAGACACAGAGAGAGAGGGGGAGGGGGGAAAGCGAGAGAGTTAAAGAAAGACAGAGAAAGAAAGAGAGGAAGAGAGAGACAGAGAGAGAGAGTAGAGAGGAAGTGAGAGAGAATTTATAGATGTATGTAGAGTGCTTGTGTAAGATAAGAGAAGAGAATTGAGAGAGCGAGAGATAACGGAGAAGAGCGCGCACGTGTGTGTGGATGTGTGTGGCTATTTGATTTGATCACTCTGTTTCTACTAATTTCCAGTCAGTATTATTCCTAGTCTTGTATGAGTGTGTCAGCAAGTGGATGGTTGCGCGTAGGAGTGGTTGGCTTTGTTATTGTGTTTTGTATAAATATGTGTGCCAACATCAAAGTGTATTCCTCGTGCTTGTCACCTGGCGAAATAAAGTTCTGTTATCTGTTATTTGCTTTTTATTTTTTTTATTTTGTAAGGGGTGGAAGGAAGAGGAGCGTGGGTTGAAATGGTAAAATGGGGAGGGGAGGGAGGGCCGGGGGTTAACTTGTGCGAGTGACGTCTTTTACTTACAATTGTATAGCCCATAAACTACAAAGAAGTATCATTTGCAGTGTGGAGCTGGCGTGCATGTAGCCTACAAAGTGATGCTGAAATTGTATCATAATTTTTTCAATTGTTCAGTGTGATTCTTGTATAGCTGATTAAATATATATAATGCAGAGAGTGAGAGAGAGAGCTAGAGAGAGAGAGCTAGAGAGAGAGAGAGAGAGAGAGAGAGAGAGAGAGAGAGAGAGAGAGAGAGAGAGAGAGAGAGAGAGAGAGAGAGAGAGAGAGAGAGAGAGAGAGAGAGAGAATAAAACCAAAGCAGCCACTGCACACTCCAATGCTCTCACTTCACATTTTCGAATATAACACGGTTGTTATTGAGCCAATAGTTTTCGAGCTTCAAGCTGGTAACCTAGAGCCATAGGCAAGAAAAAGGTAATAACTTTATGCTAGAATATCTGCTAAACCGGTATAGCTATTCCTGAATATTTGTCAGCACAAATTGGTATGCATGACGCACTACAGCGGAACAGGTTTTACAGAATAGCTATTCCTATGTGCTATATTTAGAACACGGGGATCCCTGCTACTTCGCATGGCCATATCCCACAAAGCAGCGGAGCGGTCTCCGTTGCAGTTGACGCACAGGCGTACGGAGGAGGTGCACTCTTTGGATGCGTGGTCTTTTCCACAGCGAGCACAGCGGACCTCCCGCCGACGACAATGGGAGCTAGTATGTCCTAGCAGCTGGCAACGTGTGCACCGCATAATCGGTGCAACGAAAGGGTCAACCCAGAAACGGGTACGACCGAGGCTGATCTCCGTGGGCAGCTCACGTAAAGCAAAAGTAACCTTGATTGCGGACGAAGGAAGACCTCCAGACAGAGGCAGTCGCACAACAGATAGAACAGGTAAGTTTTGTTGGATAAGATCATCTTTTACGTCTGCTAAGAATTTGCTATCTGATTGAGCGGCTGGTAGGCCACGTAGGACGCCGACTGTGGTAGCCGTTGGTATGTGAGTAGTAACCGGAATACCGCTGACATGCTCCATGCGGAACAATCTGCCCTGCTGGTCGGCTGACGAGCAGGCAACGAGCATCACCATTTTTGAACTAGCCCGGGCTATCAGGGTTACATCAGTTAAGAAAAATGCCGGTCCGGATGGTGTTCACATGCTGATGTTATCAAAGGCACCGGCCTCGTCCAAACGAACTCTGCTATCCCACTTCAATAATTGTTATGCATCCGGGACCTTGCCAGAGTCTTGGCGCGAGGCAACGGTTGTCCATGTGCCTAAGCAGGGCAAACCTAGAAGCCATATTAACAGCTATCGGCCTATGTCTCTTAGGTCAGTCACATGTAAAATATACGAACGTATCGTCAAGGCTCGTTTATAACTTTTCTGCTCACAGAACAATATTATTCCCACCCTCCAGGCTGGGTTTCAACGCGGCCGGAGTATTTCAGACCATCTGGTGAGGATTAACGAACATATTAGAAAAGCCTTACAACGACGTAGGTCTGTCCTTGCGTGCTTCTTTGACATATCGAAAGCTTTCGATTCGATATGGCACGCGGGACTCCTGAGTCGTCTCCGGACTTTGGGTATAGATGCACCCCCCAGGGCCTTTGTAGCTGAATTTTTACGTGGTCGTAGATTTCGAGTCCGATGGATTGATACTTTCTCCAGATTTGGTACACTTACCATGGGTGTCCCACAAGGCTCAGTCATCGCCCCACTATTGTTTACAATAGCCCTCACAGTTGTTCTAGACCGAGCTCTGAGTGGAGAAGATTATATTACTTTTGACCCCTGACCCAGCAGACAACCCTATTAGTGTGGCAGCCATCATCCAGCCCACTACAGCTAAACACTAATATCCTGTTGTTTACTGATAGCAGTCAGAGCGTTCCACTCTCTGTTTGAGTAAAGGCTGGGCTGGATTTCCTCCCATCACGCTCAGTCAGAAAAGGATAAAGTCTGCACACTGTGCTAGACTTTCAAGTACATGCCAATTTTGCTGTAGTGTATTCAAGTGTGAAAACATGTTGACCTAAACATACAAGATTTCACAGAAAACATAAGCACAAGCTGCATTAGAAAATGAGACCAAAAAAGGTACTTGTGTGTACATTTCAAAATATGTTTCTTTCTTTCTTTCAATTTAGGATATTTGTGTTTTTCCCCAAAACAGTCTTTTAATCTAGTGAGTTCAACAAGCAAGGCAGAGTATGCATACTTTCTGTCATTGTTAGAAATAAGTAATAATCTAAAGCAATATTGAGATAATATAAATATATGTAGATAAAATATGTACAAACAGAAAATAATATTAAGTAAATACAAATACATAGGCATGTAAATGTATACAATTATTATTAAAATGTACAATCATCTATGTAAACTAACAGAATAATGTGCAAGCAGGAAAGCAAGTGGTGGGGTGGGGGGAAGAGGAGAGAGAGAGAGAAAGTTGTGCAATTTAAAATGAAACGAAAACAATACTCAAACAATGATACAAAAACACAGTGCTAGACTAGTATTCCGAGCTAAGAAACGCAATCACATCACACCTCTACTACATTCCCTTCACTGGCTTCCTGTGCAAGCACGCATAGAGTACAAACTCTCTGTTCTCTGTCACAACTTCTTCACAGATTCTTGTCCTTCCTACCTTGCTGATCTACTGTCTGTCTACTCCCCTTCACGCACTTTAAGATCTTCTGCTGACACTCGCACACTCAAGGTTCCCGTCCCCCACACTAAAACATATGGCCAACGTGCGTTCGCTTACTCCGCACCTAAGCAGTGGAATTCCCTTCCCTCCCATATCCGCAACATACAATCAACACAAGCATTCAAAAAGGCCCTCAAAACCCACCTCTTCAAACTGCATTATTCAGGTTGATTTGTATCCCGCTGCCATTCTCTCATCTTTTGTCTATGTCTGATCCGTAAGTGTATACACGGCTGAAAATATTTATACTGTTTTTCTTCCTGGGCCTAACCGGGCATATAAATAGCTGTGAATAGGTTTTTTGCTATTCTATTTCTGTCTTTTTTGTCACTTGTGCACATAGTGATAAATAGTCTATTTCGGTCTTTTTTGTAATTTATGTACATAGTTGTAAATAGTCTGTACCTTTACTGTTCCGTCTTTGGTGTATTGTAGCAAAAGTGATGTTTTATCGAGTGCATGTATTTATATGTAATGACTATGTAAAGCGTGGTGAGTCTGGTCATAGGCTGGAGTACCCGCTATATAAAAATCCGTTATTATTATTATTATTATTATTATTATTATTATTATTATTATTATTATTATTATTATTATTATAGCTGCATGTGAATGCATGAAATAAATGATCCTACCAGAACTTATGTGTCTGCCCTCTGCCAAACTTGTAAAATATCCATTTAGTGCACATGAAAAATCCTCCGGCAGTACTGTCAATGATCAAGTATCTTAACTTTTGTAGAAGATATTTGAACAAGTTAGTGCATTAAATTTGATGCTGTTTGCATAAGTTGTTCAGAGCTTCACACAGTCAACGGAGCCTGGTACTGAAACCTTAAAAACGCCACACTTTTAAATCACTAATAACATCTTTCACAATTGATCAGTCATTTCGTTTCTTATATTTTTCAATGCACAAAAGTTATATCTTACAATGTTAACAACTTTCAAAACACTTAAAATGCAAGTGATCACAGAAATTGAAGTCAAACTTCACCAAAAATGTGTTCTTACCATTCACAGTAACAGAGAAAACAGTACCACAAAGTACCACACCACACCACATTATATAGCACCTTTCTTCTTAAAACCACAACAGTCAACAAACTATAACTCTTACTCGGTGCTTCAAACACTATAGAAACCAAGTTTGAAAAAATAATTGTCAGAAATATGCAATTCTTCTGAATAAAATAGAAAAACAGATGAAAATATTCCAAGCACAACACCAGAAATGAACACGTTAACAAGAGACAAAGAGGAGACCGCTTAAAGAAACGTAAACAGAGGACCCAGTTTCAGCCGTGCCCTCTCTGGTGTTGGACTACACTTGCCACACAGATCGGTTCTTACGATGTATGCTGACGATATCGCCCTTTGGCGAACCTCCAGTAGTCGTTCGGTGCAACCTCAACGCCGATTCTTTCGTAGAGACTTTGATGCCTTCCAGAAGGATGTCAACGCTATTTCTGTTGACCTGAGGGAAGTCGGCTTGACTTTGGCCCCAACCAAGACTGTTTTTATTCCCTTCCACTCCCATTGGGACCCCATCTTTAACTCCCTTACTATACAGGTTGCCGGTACCCCCGTTGGGGCCTCTAAGCGCGTCAGATACCTAGGTTTCATTATACAGCAGAATGGAAACTACGGTTCTCACGTGGAGCGCAACTATTCTAGCGCTGCCAGAGCCATCTCCATTATAAAGACTGTCAAATGGCACTCTTGGGGCTCCGACCCTAAAACTCTAGTGACTTTGGTCGTCTCGCTCGTCCGATCTCGTCTTTCTTTCGTAGCGGAGCTGGTGTATGACCTACCAGAGCATCTCATTTCAAAATTGGAGGGACTCGAAGGTAGAGCCCTCCGGGTTGCACTATCCTTATCTAACGATACTCCTCTTCTTCTGGTTTATCGTCTGGCCGGGCTTATGCCTCTCAGGTACTATTTCTCACAGCTATGCGCCTCTTACATCATCAGGGCTGGACGGGTTGATAATTCTACATCGGCTGAGCTGAGTCCACAATTTATGTGGCCTGTCACTCGTTGCCCCAAAATCGGCATCGCCGAGTCTGTTTCTAGAGCTCTGGGTAACTCTTTCTTTCACAGATCTCGCGTGGAGCCTGTTCCTCCTCCTCGCCCTCCCTGGGAACCTCTCCCTTCTGTTACCATGGCCGGCAACGGCCTCCTTACTCGCACCCGTGCTTTGCCGTTACTTACTGTCAAGTCTCTGGAACTAATTGACTCCCTTTCTAATACAGTCCGCATTTTTACAGATGGTTCTGTCCTCGATAACGGGGCAGCTGGCTACGGTATCTATGTAGAGGGTAGCATCACCATCTCTGGCGGTCTCCCTCCCGGTTCATCCACCCTCACATGCGAACTTTTTGCTATCAGGGAGGCCCTTCGGGGCATACTGGTTAGCGAGACACCTCGCATCTGTCGCACACCAATATCCATACTAACTGACTCTTTAGGCTCACTTCAATGTATCGGCGGAGCACAGTGTCATTCTCGCCCAGTCATTCTCCACTCCATCTTGGACACCATCTCCACTCTGTCAGAGTGTGGCACCCCTGTGCATTTCTATTGGATTCCCTCTCACGTTGGGCTTATGGGTAACAAGAAGGCCGACCGTGCGGCTGCCCTTGACTCCGCCGGTCTGGCCAATTCTTCGTCCCTTATCCCCCCTTCTTCTTCTGAAGTACAAGCTTTGGCAAGACGTAAGCTCCTTGATAGTTGTGATACACACTTCTCTACTTGGTGTGAAGACAGGTGGGAGCTTGCCCTTCTCAAAGGGCAACATCCTGTCCCCCTGTGCCTCACATGCCCTCCCCACCTGAAAAGTCTTGCTCTCAGGATTTGTTCAGGTCGCACAATCACTTCCTATGATATCAGGCACTGCATTTGCGGAGACACTATTGACTTCGAGCATTGTATCTTTCACTGTCCCTTACTAGCCGACGAATTCTCGGAGGTCAGGTCCGCATGTCACATGGCAGGCCTAGGTGCCACTTTACCCGACATGGTGACCTATTCTCTTTCTACAGACACTGGTCTTCTTATAAAGGCCGCCAGATGTGTTTATAGTTCATGTCTCGCGGCTTACCTCTAAACTTACTCTCCTACTTAGTGATGTAAGGAATTAAAGAAGTAAATATAGAAAGAGATAAACAAACACTAGATAAACAAAACAATACACTATAAAGTTATCAGACAAGAAAGGCAACACCCCTCATACTCTCGCGCAACGTTCATTTTACATACCCGAGTCCAGTCCAATTAACATTTATACACTTTTACTTAGGAAATAAACAAAGTCCGTAAATCCGTTCATGTTCAATATTAGTTCAGGTTCAATATTCACCCAGTTAACCAACAATAATCCCCCTCACAAACTATATATCCACACAAATACACGTACAACGAACAGGACAGACAAGTGGGTCACGTGACAAAGTACTTAGCTATCGTTCTTGTAGCTCTGATCTCCTGTGCTCTCTCAAATCGTCAATCCACTCCTCTGTTCTCTCCTTCTCTCAATCTGCACCGCCGCCTTCTGACTCTCTAGCTGTCTTGTCTCATCTTCTTCTTTCACCTTCATCTATTTCTCTTCTCAACTGTCGTTTTCTTCGTCTGCTTTTCCTCTACCTTACTCAATATCTCATAACTCCATTCCTTCTCAACACCTCACAGCTCCATTTCTCCTCAGCTGTACTATCAAGACGTAGCTCCTTTTCAGCTACACACAACTGCAGACGCACGACCACCTCCTCCTTCGACAGCTATAGTCAGTCTCCAATTCATTATAATTATTTCTTTCAAGTACTACTGTGTGAACACAACATACGTCACGCGACCACACAGACCCACTACGTACATACAGACACACAAACATAGAACATAGAACAACACGAGCAACACGAAAACCCATTATCCATTTGTACTTTAAGCTTAATAATAATTATTAATGACGCTTATTTATAACATTGGTTAGTGTTTTTCATCCAGAATACAAAGACAACATATTCAAATAATATAGAACTTCTTTCCGTAACAATTGACTAGCCTATAAATTGACACCTTCTACCTCATGACACACATCTCAGTTGAACCCTCTGGATCCTGAGTGTGCGCTTTCATAATGACACCGTCCACCACTTCTCCCATGCTCAGTTGAGCCCCCGGCTCCTGTGTACTGGTTGACTCATACGACTTCTTATACCACTTGACTTTGGCCCATGGGACCACTTGGAACCGGGCCAAATGTCCTCACGAACGACGTTTATCACCACTGGCGCACACCTCAGTCGACCCTGAGTCCTGGGTGTGCGTTCCCTACGACTGACTCTCACACACACTCGTATACCTTCAGTAGACTTCATGTCCTGGGTTTACTTATATATATACAGTGTAAATTTTATATGTTGACTTCTTATACCACATGGCGCACACCTCAGTTGACCCTGTGTCCTGGGTGTGCGTTCCCTACGACTGACTCTCACACCACACTCGTATACCTTCAGTAGACTTCATGTCCTGGGGTTACTTATATATAACAGTGGAAATTCTACATGGTGACTCCCTATACCATATGACACACATCTCAGTTGATCCCTTTGGATCCTGAGTGTGTACTTTCATGAACGACACCTTGCACCACTCGCCCCATGCTCAGTTGAGCCCCTGGCTCCTGTGTACTGGTCACTCTTATGACGTCTTGTACCATATGACTTTGGCCCCCGTGACCCCTTGGATCTGTGCCAAATGTTCACAAATTACTCTTATCACCACATGGCGCACACCTCAGTCGACCTGGTGTCCTAGGTATGCGTTCCCATGATTGTCTCACTCACCACACTTGTATACCTTCGGTGGACTTCTGGTCTTGGGTTTACGCACATATCACAGTTTTAATTTTTGTATGTATATTTTTGTTTTGTTTGACGTATTTCCCCTGCTTCCTTCTATACTTTATAATAATAGCCACCCATAGGCTTGTTAACATTTTAGTTGGTCCTGTTACACTCGATGTTGTTTTCTCTATCAGTTGATTCAGCCCCGATGCTTGAAATCCTGATAGGTGTAACTCAGATTCGTTTATCCACGCAACCCGTTCAATCATCAACAAGTCACGAGTCGTCGTATGTAATTTTCCACTTTTATTCAGCACACATCAACAACTGCATACAATCGCCTTTTCACTCTCAACTTTTTACTTTCCAACTCACTATCAGCAAACTATCAACAACAACTCTTTTGAAACAGTGCGGCACTTATATAGTCTCTTCATACTCCAGAACAATTTCGAACACGGCAGAATGACGCCCTACAACCAATCAAATGAAACTTCGTCATCACTGACTTACGTCATACAACATTCTTTCTGTCAAAAGAATGTTCTCAAATATCGCGAAACTTCGATCGATAGTAAACAAGCAGATCTAGAGAATTCTCCAATATTATTGACTAACAAAATTTATCAACGTTATACAAAGCTTCTTCTAACAACAACGCAAACTCAAATCAAAGGTAAATACACTCTATTATTGAATACTTTGCAAAGCGAAACGATTAGATGTATCGTGCGCGTTTCAGACATACTATCCTTCGCGTTTCAACGTAACATAACCCCCCACTCAAGAAGAAATTTACCCAATTTCTTTCAACAACGTTGAAACGTAATGCACAAACAAAGTTCAGAATTAAAACTTATTTCAGTCTGTCTGGATACTGTCAATGTTCTCAGTTTATATACACAAAGTCAATGGTTTTCATCTTCAAGTCTGTCTAGATATTGCCAATGTTCTCAGTTCATTCACACAGTCAATTTTCTTTCTTCCGCAAGGAAACAACGCCCTCGTCCGTTACTGTCGTCATCGGCCCAGGGTCAAAGACAATGATCTTGTGGGCTTCCCTGGAATCAGTGCATCCTCCGTTGTCTCCTTCTTCCATCGAACGTCCGACGAAGTCGACGTTGTCGGTTCCCAGAATACACCTACTGCGTCTCACGGTCAGGTTGGCTTCTTGAAGACGGTGGAACAGCTCCCTCAAGGTCTGCAGATGCTCTTCCCAGGTGTGGGTGTGGACCAGCAGGTCGTCCCAGCAACACACGACGTTGTCCATTCCTTTGAGCATCTTCCTCATTCCTCTCTTCAGGGTAGCTCCGCCGCCGACCATGCCAAAAGGCATCCTTAGGCACTCGTATGTCCCATCAGGAGTTATAAAAGCAGTCTTTGGTAAGTCCTGTTGACGCACGGGGACTTGCCAATAACCCTTGCTGAGGTCAAACTTTGAGAAGATTTTACTCCCCGATAATTGGCGGAAAAGGTCTGCTGCGGTAGGCATCGGCTCGGGGTCGAAGACGGTGATCTTATTAACCTTTCTGTAGTCGATGCATATTCTGTTGCTTCCGTCTTTCTTCTTCACGATCACAACAGGGGGAACTGGACTCCCTGATGATGCCCATCTTCAGCATCTCGTCGATGTCTTTCTTCAAGGATTCACGGGCCTTGAAAGGGATCGGGAAGGATTTGGATCGAACGGGAATATTTGAAGTGAGGTGGACTTCATGTTCGATCAAAGTCGTAGAGCCCGGGACATCGCTGAAGCTATGGGGAAACTCGCCCATAAGGTCCTTGAGCTCCAACTTTTGACCTTCCGTCAAGCGTGGTCCTAGCTTAACATCATCGATGCCTTCTTTGCTGTGGAAGTCTCCGAGTTCAAACAGTTCCTCGCTGTCAAAGCTGTCGTCGATCACAGCTGCTGTTGCTGCGTGTACAGTCTCTGATGGCCTTTCCACGTACAGCTTAAGGAGGTTGGCGTGGAATGTCTTGGAATGCTGGCCGACCTTCACCTTGTAGTCGTTGATCCCCACCACGGTCTCCACTTCGTACGGGCCTTTCCACTGCATCAGCAACTTATTGTGGTCGGTAGGTAGCAGCACCAGTACCTTGTTGCCAGGTTTGAACTTCCTGTTCACAGCCCTACGATCATAGTAGTGCTTTCCACAGTCTTGGGACATCTTCAGGTTTTCTCTGGCTATCTCGAGAGTTTGCTCCAACTTCTCCCTTAGCTCAAACACCTACTGGTAGCTGTTCTTCACCTCTGGGGTGTCTACTTCTTTCGTCCACAGTTCTTTCAGGATGTGCATCGGCCCTCTGATGGTTCTTCCGTTTAGCAGCTCGAACGGAGAAAAGCCGGTGGACTCCTGCGGCACTTCTCTGTAGGCGAACAGTAAGGCGTTGATGTAGCGATGCCATTGTCTGGGCTGCTCGCTGCATAGTTTCTTCAAAGTGGACTTCAGCGTAGCATTGAACTTTTCGACGAGCCTGTTGCACATCGGATGCGAACGCTGGCAATTTTGGAGCCATGTGGTCGCTGATGACTTGTGGCGCATGCTGATTGTTTTGGATACGCGCCAACTCTAGCTGGTACTGACGCTCTTTCTTCACGCCTCCGCTCCTCTTCTCTTTCTTCACGCTGTCGCTGTTCTTCTCTTTCTTGCCGCTGCTCTTCTCTTTCTTCTCGGCGACGTTGCTCCTCTTTTTCTTTCCGCTGCTGTTCAATTTCTAGACGCTTCTGTTCTAATTCTATTTCTTTTTCTAGACGCTTCTCTTCCAATTCTCTTTCTCGTATTCTCTCCTGAGACTTGACGTACTCCGTCAGCTGCTTGCCTTTTAAATTCAGTTCAATCCCTCTCTGCCAGAAGTCAGCCATCTTGATGCTTTTCTGGAAAGTTCTTTTCTGGAAAGTTCTTTTCTGGAAGGTTCTTTTCTGGAAAGTTCTTTTTCTAGAAAGTTCTTGACTGTGCTGCACCTTTCTAGACTGTTCTAGAACAGCACACTTTCTGCAGTAGCGCTGATGCTTGTCACTTGTCGCCTTCGCTGACGCAGGCCCCGCTGTCCTCGTCGTATGCGACGCTGCACCACGCTGGTGTTGATGTACATGCTCCTGTGCTGAAGTAGACGCGACGTCCGCTCGTCGCTCTCTGTAATACTGGCGATGTCGCTCCGAGACTGTCCCTCGACGTAGTCTTGCGGCAGCCACGTAGTCCCGCTCTGTCGTTCGCTCACGAAGCAACTCTTCGGCGACTACACGCCCTTGCAGTCAACCCGAAACTTTCGGGGATGTAGTCCCACTATGTTGGCCCCTCCCGACGCAACTTGTTGGCGGCTACCCTCGATGACTGCCTCTGGTAACGTTGACTCGCTTGTTGTAGCAGTTGAACCCCTGGCTATGACGTGGATCGCAGCTTGGCCCCCAAAATGTTACATTCGTTTGATGTTGGTGTTTTTCTATCAGTTGGTTCAGCCCCGATGCTTGATTTCCTGATAGGTGTAACTCAGATTCGTTTATCCACGCAACCCGTTCAATCATCAACAAGTCACGAGTCGTCGTATGTAGTTTTCCACTTTTAGTCAGCACACATCAACAACTGCAAACAATAGCCTTTTCACTCTCAACTTTTTACTTTCCATCTCACTATCAACACACTATCAACAACAACTCTTTTGAAACAGTGCGGCACTTATATAGTCTCTTCATACTCCAGAACAATTTAGAACAAGGCAGAATGACGCACTACAACCAATCAAATGAAACTTCGTCATCACTGACTTACGTCATACAACATTCTTTCTGTCAAAAGAATGTTCTCAAATATCGCGAAACTTCGATCGATAGTAAACAAGCAGATCTAGAGAATTCTCCAGTATTATCGACTAACAAAATTTATCAACGTTATACAAAGCTTCTTCTAACAACAACGCAAACTCAAATCAAAGGTAAATACACTCTATTATTGAATACTTTGCAAAGCGAAACGATTAGATCTATCGTGCACGTTTCAGACATACTATCCTTCGCGTTTCATCGTAACAGGTCCTGAGGGGATTTTTACATATTTTGTCCACGTTTTTCATTCTAAGTTTGTGTTGAGGTGGATTACGACTTCCGGCTTCATGGCGAGAGGACGTGCAGAGTGAGTCCTGGGCGTCGTAGCCTCTCTCCATCCAAGAACATCAAGTGAAATGTGACGAAATGTAACAAAGTTTTTAAAGTGATATTAATCTAACAAAAGAAGTCATTGTTGTTTTTTTGTATCTATCTAACCACGAGTGATATTTGCCAGGTAATAAGTGACAAGTCATGCACAGAGACCGGTCTGCTTCAGTGAAGCGCCGCAAAGTTTAAGCTGACACTAGTACTGAGGAGACTAATATTGTGCCTCAACTGCCTAAGAGACAAAAAAAGACTAAACAGCCGACGCAAACATCTACCATTGATTCTTTCCTCAGACCTTTGGCAATGAAAGATAGTCAAACGGATGACTCGGTGGCGATGGCTACTCATAGTGATATCGATGATATGTCAGATGGCAGTGGTAGTGGCAATGAGTTAGACGATAGTGCTTGTTCTAACAAAGATATCATGCGTGTCCTTCTGGGGATGAAACAAGACTTAAAGGATGTGAATAGCAAGTTTAGTGTGTTGGGGCTATCTGTCAAAAAGCTAGAAAGTGAAGTGTTTGACCTCAAATTAGATAATGACAGACTACAGAAACAGGTTGACACTTGTCAGAAGAAACAGGAAGAGGCAGAACGCCAGCTTCATGAGGCTCAGTACTATGCAAAACTAGCCTACGATCGTTCAGAAGCAAATGAACAATATTCTCGAAGAAACAATGTTAAGCTTTTATATGTAGAGGAATCTACTGACGAGACTGTCGAAGAAAGTGAGAAGAAGGTTCTAAAAGTTCTTCATGACAAGCTAAAACTGACTCATATCAAAGCTGAACATATTGAGGCTGCTCATCGTGTAGGTAAGAAAAAGACCGATACGTGTAGGCCTATTGTTGTGAAGTTTGTGTCACGTAAAACTAAGACAGAGGTGATCACTAACAGGCGCCTGCTAAAAGACGCGCGACCAAAAGTAGTGATCGTGGAAGATATGACGAAGTCTCAATACATTCTCTATCAGTGCACACTAGATCATCCTGGGGTTGCAGAGGCCTGGTACGCGAAAGGTTCCGTTTACGCTAAAGATGGAAACAACAGAATTCATCGGATTGAGAAAGTTGCTGACCTGAACCGACTGCAGCCAATTCTAAAAGCTGATTTGAACCTACAACACTCCTCAACCCCGGCGAACCTAAGATTGCAAGTAAGAAAAGCTCGTAAAGATGTGGCAGAGCAGACGAAGTCAAAGACCCCGTAGTAAATACAGTAACTTTGGTGACAAGTTATGCGCAGATGCCGAAACGACACATGTGCTCTCTTGGGTGTTTCAAAACATTCAGTCATGTGACATTTTATTAGCCAATCGTACATTCACGTCTAGTTTTCTCCGGATATTGAACATGTATATTAATCAGTCGTGTTATCGAAGGCACACGCGTGCTTGTGAATCTTTGGTGTGTTTGTGTGGCTCGCAATGCCAGTAGACTGTGTATGAATTCTGTAATGTGGATTATGCTCTGTTCTTGGATGGTATAGAGGTGCGGTTCCGGAAAAGTATGCTTATATTTCTCATGTTTTTGTCTGTTTTTTACTCGTTTGTTTTGTTTCTCCATTTTCTTATATCGTCTCCATCCTTTCCCTCACTGCTACTGTCTGTCTGTCACTTTCTCTTTTTTCTTTTGAGTGATCAGGTTTCTTTTCTTTATTATTATTATTATTATTATTATTATTATTATTATTATTATTATTATTATTATTATTATTATTATTATTATTATTATTGGGGTGTCGGATAGTGCAGTGGTTGGAGCACTCGCTACTGTGTCGAAAGTGAAGCACCGTCCGGTGCGGTTAGCACTTGGATGGGTGACCGCTAAGGTGTGAAGCGACAAACAACAACGCCCCCAGTTGACTCAACTGTGATTGAGTACCCACTCTCTTGAGGGTGGGGAAGGTAAAGCAGCGAGGGAGAGAGTTGGGCATCACCCTCATTACGCTGGCCCAAGATAAGTGTGATCTCCAACATCACGCTCCCCTACGGCCACAAGGCTATGGGACTACCTTTACCTTTTTTTATTATTATTATTATTATTATTATTATTATTATTATTATTATGTTTTTCTCTTGTTGTCTTTTGTTTGGATTGATCAAGCTAAGGCTGCTAGTGCTATGTGTTGTGTGCTATGTGTTGTGTGCTATGCTCTGTTTGTGAGAGCCATACATTTTCGCTTTTTGAATTATGTTTCTTGCTTCTTGTTCAGTTTGTTTGTCTCTCGAGGCAGATGTCGCTACAACTTATGTCTACATGCTCAATGCATTACATGTTGAAGTTACTGTTCTGTTGTTCTTTTACATATGTAAATCTTAACGCATTATTAAGTATTAAACATTGATATGGTGAATTGTGAAAAACTAAGAATTTGCTCTTTCAACGTTAACGGACTAAATGATTTTAAGAAAAGAAAAGATGTATTTGATTTTTTAAGAAATTCCAATAATAATATGTTTATGTTACAAGAAACCCATTGGAAAACAGAAGAAGAAAATTTGATTCGGTCACAGTGGGGGTTTGATGTTATTGTTAATGGTAATGACTCAGCAAGTCGAGGAGTAGCCTTTCTATTTAAGAATAATTTTGAATATAAATTGCATAGTATTAGTAGAGATGACGTGGGACGGTATATTATATTAGATATTGAAATTTTAAATAAGCGCATGACTATTGTTAATATCTATGGACCTAGTAGTGGTGACCACCCCGAATTCTTTGTTAGTTTGTTTAATAATATTACATTGTTAGATAATGAACTGATTATTATTGGTGGTGACTGGAATGTTCCGCTGAATCCAAAACTTGACTCGAGCAATCCAAACAATGTGTATAGAGTTAGGAGCAGAAAAGAGATAATTGATTTTTTTGAACAACAGGACATTGTGGATATTTTTAGAGCACTTCATGGTGATTTGAGAAAATACACCTGGAGGAGAACAAATAGTGCTCAGAGAAGTAGACTTGACTTTTTTGCTGTTTCTGAGCAGCTTGGCCTTGTTGTAGATGGTGTGGACATTTTGCCTGGATATTGTTCTGACCACTCTATTGTATCGCTGTGTTTTAAAACTGACATTGTTAATAGGCACAGACCTTTGTGGAAGTTTAATAATGATTTATTGAAAGATATTGCATACTTGAACTTAATTAAAGAGTGTATTCTAGATGTTAAAAAACAGTACGCTGCTTTTGTGTATGACAGAGATAATATTGCTGTGATTGATGATGAGGACCTTCAGCTCACTATTGGTGATCAGCTTTTCTTGGAAATGCTACTCTTGGAGATCCGTAGTAAAACTATTTCGTATGCAGCTTATAAGAAAAGAGAAAATGGTAAAAGGGAATCTGATTTGATTGAAGAGATCAAGCTATTGGAAAATAGTGTAAACAATGACAATGTACTTGTTTTAGAACAGAAGCGGCAAGAGCTGTACCAATTAAGACAAAAAAGGGTGGATGGTCTGATTGTAAGGTCTAGAGCAAGATGGATTGGAGACGGCGAAAAAAATTCAAAATATTTCTGTGGTCTTGAAAAAAGAAACTTTGCTAAAAAGGCAATGTGTTTTGTTGAAAGAGAAAATGGGGAACTCTTATGCAATAGTGATGAAATTACTAAGGAGGTTAAATCCTTTTATGCACAGTTGTACGCTTCAAGAGAACATAATCTCATAAATGAAGAAATTCCCAATAATTTGGAACATCCAATACTGACTGATGAAGAAAGCAATATGTTAGAGGGGTATATTTCTAGAGAAGAACTAGTTAAAGCAATAAAAAAACTTAAAAATGACAAAAGCCCTGGATCAGATGGATACACAGCTGAATTCTTTAAATTCTTCTATATTGATCTAGGTAGTTTTTTGCGTCGATCAATTAATGACGGGTTTGAGAAAGGGGAAATGTCAGTAACGCAACGTCAGGGCGTTATTACCTGTATACCTAAAGAAGGGAAAGATAAAAGGTTTTTGAAAAATTGGCGACCAATAACTCTACTAAATACAGTCTATAAAATAGCATCTTCATGTATTGCAGAAAGACTAAAACTAGTATTACCATCTATAATTCATAGTGACCAAAAAGGTTTTATGAAAGATAGAAATATAGGGGAAAATATTCGTTTGCTTTATGATACTATTATTTTTGCCAATGAACAACAAGTAAATGGTCTTCTTTTGATGATAGATTTTGAAAAAGCGTTTGATAGCATAGCTTGGTCTTTTATACAAAAAGCATTGACAAAATTCAATTTCGGAAATGACATAAAAAGATGGGTGTCGACTTTTTACAAAAATATTAAATCATGTGTTTCCGTAAATGGACAGTATTCTGAGTGGTTTGACTTGGAAAGAGGAACTCGTCAAGGTGATCCTCTCTCCCCCTACATCTTTTTAATTTGTGCTGAAATCATGGCTATGATGGTGCGCCAAAATCCACAAATTAAAGGGCTTAATATTTTGGGTGAAAATATTTTGTTATCACAGTATGCTGACGATACCACTTTTTTTCTTGATGGTACAAAAGACTCCTTCTGTGCTTGCATAAAAACTTTACAATTTTTTGCTTCACTTTCAGGTCTGGTCATTAATTATGATAAATCATCAGCTGTGTGGATAGGTTCATCAAAAAATTCCACTGTCAAGTTTATGTTGGAGTTTAATATTGTTTGGAATCCTACTATATTTAAGGTATTGGGAATAATTTTTTCGACTAACATTGATGATATGGTCTCTTTGAATTATGAAACTAGGCTTGTGGAGATTAGGAAAATTTTCAACTCTTGGTCCAGAAGAAATTTGACTCCTTTTGGTAAAATTACTGTCATTAAAACTTTGGCACTGTCAAAGTTGACATATTTATTTATGAATTTACCGGACCCAGATGAGGATTTTCTTACAAGTTTGCAGAGACTGCTGTTCATGTTTGTTTGGGATGGTAAGATAGACAAAATTAAGAGAATATCAATGTATCAGTCATATGAGGCTGGGGGTTTGAAAATGGTGAATGTGAAAGCTTTTTTGTCTGCACTTAAGTTAACCTGGCTAAAGAAAATATTACTTGATAATGGGAAAATTGCAAAAATTCTGTATGCAATATGTCCTGCTGCTCAAATGATAAAAAAGCGAGGTGGCGAGTTTGTAAACTTATTAATGCAAAGACTTGTAAACCCATTCTGGGTTGATGTTTTTAAACATTGCAAAAAATTAAATGACAAATGTATTCCATCTTCTTATGATGATTTTGTTTCTGAATGTTTATTTTATAACATTAATATATGTAGAGAAAAAAAGGTACTGTTTCTGAGAAGCTGGGCTCAGAATGATGTCTATTCTGTTGGTCACTTGTTGAACGAGAATGGTTTTCTGTCCTATGAAGATTTTAAAATAAAACATCCTAATGTAATGGTTAATTTTATGTTATATGAAGGTATTGTAAGATCGATCTGTTCGAAACTACCAGTCCAAACTTAAAATTGATTTTTGTGAGAATTTTGTGGTAAGGGATTCTGCAGTTTGGCAATGTTTGTTCAAAGGTGACTCTAAACATACCTATAGTTACCTAGTTAAAAATACTGATTCGTTGAAATCTATTGAAAAGTGGTCTAATGCATTGAATGTCGATGTTGATGTCTGTACTGTTTTTTCAAAGCTTAAGAAAACAACTGAAGATACACGGCTTAGGTGGTTTCAATATAAATTGATGTATAGAATTGTGCCAACCCAGCGTTTTTTTACATCTGAGAAACATTGTAGATTCTTCTGTATGTACATTTTGTGGATTAGAAGAAGAAACTTTAGAACACCTTTTTTGGGACTGTGCTAAAACACAATCTTTTTGGAATGCCTTTCTTATTTGGCTGCATGACAACTTTGCTCATTGTTTAAATGTTAGACTTAGTAAGCAACTGATAATTTGTGGATATCAAACAAATATTGTAACTGATAAAATATTTGACCTATTTATTTTGAGTGCCAAATACTATGTGTACACATCTAAAATACGAGGCGTTTGCCCTCACTTTCAAGGTTTTTTGAGAGTTCTAAAGCAGAGATTTTTGGCTGAGAAGCACAATGCATATGTAAAGAACATGGTTCCTGTTTTTCATGGCAATTGGTGCCTTTACAGACAATATTTTAATGGAATCTGACCAATTTCTTACAACCTTTTTTAATTTTTTTTTTAAATTTTATTTTATTATTTTATTTTATTTTATTATTATTATTTTTTTATTTTTTTTATTTTAGTTTATTATTATTATTTTTTTTTTTTTTTAAATTATTATTTTTTATTTTTTTTTTCTTTATTCCCTCTATAAAGCTCCTATGACCTGGGCACTTTCTTTTTTCTCTTCTTCTTTCCTCTATGTCTCTTCGTGCATGTAGATTGTATGTGTAATTATTTCCTTTGTTGTAATGTACTATGTAATGTTAAAATAATATAACCCAGTTCCTGGGGGAAAAAAAAAAGTTTGTGTTGAGGTTAATGACTGGCCCTGGCCTCCTGGCCACTTGTAGTAGGCGATCCGAGCCGCCTCTGTTAGTAGTGTACGGCCTCTTAGTCCGGCCAATCTTGCCTCATCCTCCTCTGTACTTGCCTGGCTTCCGTCCCTTTTTGCGCCCCGCTGACCTCTCCTAACCGATCCACCGGCTCCACTCCATATCAGCTTTATTATCTTCCCAGCCCTTTCAACTTTCCTTCATCCGAAAGTCGCAGCTGCGCTGCGCGCTCCTTATTCAGCCTACATTCTTATTACAACTTAAAATCCACCTCTCCTTGTCCCCTATACGCACTGTGTCCGGAGACGTTAATTTACCAAAGAAAGAAAGAAAGAAAGAAAGCTGTGTATTTGAAAGCAATGACCGTCCCTTTCTCGATTTTTTAAATTGATTTTAATGGGGTCCTGAAAGGAAGGGGGATCAGAATATTTTTTAGCCACATCTTATTTAATATTTAGTATAATATTTACGTCCCTTGTATACTCACGTACCTAAGGATATTCATTTATTTAACGAACGAACGAACTTGTAGCGGCAAAGATCCGTGCCGATTCACGACTTGTATGTCCTCAAACATTTTGTCTGTTAGGTCTATAATGTCGTTCCTCCTGAATCTGAATTTGTCGTACAGTTCCATATTATAAACCTTTTGAAAGGGTTGAATTCGGTCACGACATATGTGATTTCTAGCGTATTGTCGTCTGCGATTTTACCGATACACAAAAACAGCGGCCATTTTGTTTCAGCGACGGAAACAGGAATAAGAGATTTATCCCGACTGAAAGGACTGTCTAATGTTATACCGGAATTAGGAAAGAGAATATCCAATTACGTTTTCATGCATATGAAATAGTGGTCTACAATTCTATTCCGGAATAACTACTCTATTCTTTTTTCATGCATACGGCCCCTGGCCTTGCAGGCTGGGCTTGAATCTCAAGCATCTGTAGCCTGGAGCCTTGCCCATGAAAAAGGAATAGAGTCGTTATTCCAAAATATGCAGAAGATCCAGAATTGCAGACCACTATTTCGTATGCATGAAAACGCATTTGGGATATTTTTTTTATTTAATCCGGTATTAAGTTACACCATCCTTTTAGTCGGGATAAATCTCTTATTCCTGTTTCCGTCGCTGAAACAAAATTGCCGCTGTTGTTGTTGTGTATCGGCAAAATCGCAGAAGACAATACGCCAGAAGTAGCATTTGTCGTGATCGTAATTCCATTCCATTACATTACATTACATCATTATTGCTTTAGGTCTAGCGGACTCTTCCGAGCCAAATCAGGACCGGACAACCCCTGATCCGCATATCAGGACCGGACAACCCCTGATTCGCATAAAAGATCTGCTGAAACAACCCTAGTGGTAAAACTGAAAGCTCTCCACCAGCCAGTCACTTTACAATAAAGACATCCCACGCAGGGGACGCTGAGGCTATACTCTATTTTTATCGAACCCCCGTTTACAAAAACAAAATAGAATACAAACATCATTATATTATATTATCAACATAACACATACATATAAAATGCTTACATTCCTAAATAATAACATCATAGGAAGCCCTAGTGACCACCTGGCAGAAAGCCTCCAATATTCCCAAGCTGATCCAACAGACCTCATACACAAATAAGGAGTCTTGTCCCGGAAGAGTTTTCAAGAAAAAAGGTAGGTGACTGGTCAAGCGAAGAAGAAGATAGTATGGCAGATTGATAGAACAGAGCAGGAATGAGAAAGAGCAAAGAGAAAGACAGCGACAGTGGGAATTTAAAGCACTAAATTTACAGAAAGTGGGGATACTATTTATACTGAAACCCCCGGCACCCCAACGGGGGTTGATCGTATTCACCCTTTCGAAAAGTTTGATGATGTGGAACTATACGACAAATTCAGTTTCAGGAGGCACGACATTATAAACCAAACGGATGAAATTTGTGAGGACATACAAGTCGTGAATCGGCACGGATCTTTGCCGCTACAAGTTCGTTCCTTCATTAACTAAATGAATATCCCCAGACACGTGAGCATACAATGGACGTAAATATTATATTAAATGTTAATTAATATGTGGCTAAAAATGTTCTGATCCTGCTTCCTTTCAAAACCCCATTAAAGTCAAATTGAAAACTCGAGGAAGTTGTTGTTGTTTGTAGATTATAGTCACACGACACTTTCGCATATAGGTGACTACTGGACCGATTTATACTGACACCAGCGGGCCAGTTGTTGGTAAAGGGGAAAATAATATGATCACACATTGACCAATCCGGGATTCGAACCAGCGACCTTTCGGTTACTAGCAAGACGCTCTTACCAACTGAGCTACCCGGCCCCTCGAGGAAGGGACAGTCATTGATTTTAA
>CM072520.1:6848605-6886105 GCA_036898135.1 Oncomelania hupensis | reverse complement strand
CAGCGCACCGCGGGTTGCGGAGGGTGCGGGGCGGGCGGGGGACGGGGATTTAGGGGGGAGGGGGGAGGTAACATTTCTATATATTATTCTATTGTTATTTTATACCTATATTACGCTATAAGTTTACATGTAACACGGGGAAAAAGGCTCCCTTTAAGGAACAAATTTCATATATGTTCCTGTTTAAGCCACATACAGCCCCAAATAGATGCAAAATATTGATCTAGGCTACAAATTACCACAAACACTCCAGGAACGAAATAACAGGATGAGCACAATATGACAAAAGCAAAAATTTATCTTTTGGCCTTTTTGCCCCTTAATTACAAACAACATAAATGAACTGAAAACTAAATACTTTTAAATTAAAATTAGTTACATTGTCTGAATGAAGACCCGTCATGAAGTCAGGAGCGCTACACAACTGGTTGCGATACTATACAACAGCTTGCGGCGGTGCGTCTTTCATTAGGGTTTCCACTATTTTCTTTCTCTGGAAAATGTACATTAGTAGCAAAAAGAGTCCAGTTGCATTGCAACTACACACCAACGTTACTAAAACTCCGCACTCTGCACTTGTGACTTTGCTGACTTGACGCACGCCCTTCGAAGCCATGATCTTGCCAGGTTTCTGCACTGTTGTTAGTACAGTTTCATCCATATTTCACAACCTTGAGGGTGTTATTAGTTAGTTAGTCATTGTTTATAGTGTCCAGCGGGCTGCAAAGAGCCGAAGCAAGACCACAACTTTGTTCAAAGAGGACACACTCCTGACCTGAAGGTGGGTAGTCATGAGCTTGAAGAACCTCTTTATAGAGGTCAAAGAAGACATGTATCTGTTTGTGAGAAAAAGGATGGGATACTTAATCTTGCCTGCATTGAACATGTAGATCTATGATTGTTATTAGTTATGTAGTAATAATATTGTTTGTATTTGAATGCAAAATATTGTATTTATTTATGTGTCCTGAGTATTGCGATGCCATAGTGACCTTGACATTGCTATTTTCCTCGTTCTTGTATTGAGTTCTCTGCTGTGTCTTTGTAAACTAAGTGTATTTCCTTGTAAAAATATGAAACATCGTTCATTTCATAAAAATTTATAAAAAAAACTTGAAACACGAGCGATGCTTGTTCCTTGAGCCTGCCAAATGTTAAGGCTGTGACGTGCCAGAAAAACCATGCTGTGACGGTGGGTCTATTGTTACTGGGCTCTGCACAATGGAATGCTATTGCCCACTCGTCTTTGTCTGCGGGGATCGGCTAGTTTAATCACCCTATGACTAATCTTAATAAATTTATATGTTTCGCTCGGTCTGTGTGCGGATAGGGTTATAGAGATAGGGAGAAAATGGTAAAAGATTCACTGACACACTAGCTCTCACACGGCTATAAAATATAAATAGTCCAGCCACTTGTTAACAGTAAATATCACACATTTATTTCCTCTACTTTATACATAATTCTATAAACACTCTATTAACTTAAATGTTCAAATTCACTTCGAATAGTTCGTTCCTTGATGGGTCTATGCTGCTACTGTTCTTGATATTTGCTACTGTCTCATCATTGGGCTATTTGTTCTGGTTGGTCTAATGTTCTTTTTCAGGAGAGTGGACTACCGCACAGTCCCTCTAGATCAGTGTTAGTGCGTTTCGTCTTGCACTTAGCTGATTCGTTGAGGTGTGGTGATGGTGTCTCCTCCTTTGTTGTTGACTAATGGGCGATCGGAGCTCAATGCTCTTTCCCCCGTTGGGGTGCCGGGGGTTTCAGTATAAATAGTATCCCCACTTTCTGGAAATTTAGTGCTTTAAATTCCCACTGTCGCTGTCTTTCTCAATTGCTCTTTCTCATTCCTGCTCTGTTCTATCAATCTGCTATACTATCGTCTTCTTTGCTAGACCAGTCTCCTACCTTTTTTCTTGAAAATTCTTCCGGGACAAGACTCCTTGTTTGTGTATGAGGTCTGTTGGATCAGCTTGGGTATATTGGACGCTTTCTGCCAGGTGGTCACTAGGGCTTCCTATGATGTTATTATTTAGCAATGTAGGCATTTTATATGTATGTGTTTTGTTGATAATTTATAATGATGTTTGTATTCTATTTTGTTTTTGTAAACGGGGGTTCGATAAGTTGGGGTGAAGCCACAGCCGTCCCCTGCGTGGGATGTTGTTACGTTGAAACGCGAATGGTAGTACGTCGGAAGCGCGCACGATAGATCTAATCGTTTCGTTTTGCAAAGTATTCAATAATGGAGTTTATTTACCTTTGATTTGAGTTTGCATTGTTGTTAGGAGAGGCTTTGTATAACGTTGATAATTTTCGTTAGTCGATATTGTTGTAGAATTTTCTGGATCTGCGTGTTTACTCTCGATAGAAATTTCCCGATACATGTCGAAGCAAGAAGACGTTCCGGAAGGAGAAGAAAATATGTATGACGTAAGACAGTAATGACGAAGTTAGAAGCGATTGGTTAAATTGCGTCAAACGAGATTGATCCAGGTTATTCGGGAGTATCAAGAGACTATTTAAGTGCCGCGCTGTTTGAAAAATAGAGAGATTGTTGTTGATAGTGAAGCTAGAAAGTAAATTTGAAAGTTGTTGAGTTGAGTTGAGAATTGTATGCAGTTGTTGATGTGTGCTGAATAAAAGTGGAAAACTTCATACGTCGACTTTGTGACTTGTATGCTGATTGAGCAGGCTGTGTGAATAAACGAATCTGAGTTACACCTTATCAGGACTTCAGCATCGGGGCTGAATCAAATACTGATAAAGAAAAACACCATCATCAAACAGAGTGTAACATTTTGGGGGCCAAGCCGGGATTCACGCCATAGCCAAGGGTTCAACTGCTACAACAAGCGAGTCACCGTTACGAGAGGCAGTCATCGAGGGTAGCCGCCAACGAGTTGCGTTGAGAGGGGCCAACATACTGGGACTACATCCGATAGATTCGGGTTGACTGCAAGGGCGTGTAGTCGCTGAAGAGTTGCTTCGTGAGCGAACAACAGATCGGGACTACGTGGCTGCCGCAGGACTACGTCGAGGGACAGTCTCGGAGCTACATCGCCAGTGTTACAGAGAGCGGCGAGCGGACGTCGCGTCTACTTCAGCACAGGAGCGTATACATCAACACCAGCGTGGTGCAGCGTCGCATACGACGAGGACAGCGGGGCCTGCGTCAGCGAAGGCGACTAGTGACAAGCATCAGCGCTACTGCAGAAAGCGTGCTGTTCTAGAACAGTCTTGAAGGGTGCAGCACAGAAAAGAACTTTCTAGAAAAGAACTTTCCAGAAGCATCAAGATGGCTGACTTCTGGCAGAAAGGGATTCAACTGAATCTAAAAGGGAAACAGTTGACGGAGTACGTCAAGTCCCAGGAGAGAATACAAGAACGAGAATTAGAAGAGCAGCTTCGCCGTGAAGAACGAGAATTAGAAGAGCAACGCCGCCGTGAAGAAAGAGAATTAGAACAGAAGCGTCTAGAAATTGAACAGCAGCGGCAAGAAAAAGACAGAGAATTCGAGCTGAAGCGTCTTGAGTTCCAGCTAGAAATGGCGCGTATCCAGCAACAGCAGAATGCGCCACAAGTTATCAGTGACAACAAAGCTCCAAAAATGCCAGCATTCGTCGACGGGAAGGACCAGATCGACAGCTATCTGGCGAGATTCGAAAGGTTCGCCGAAAGCTCCAATTGGCAACCTCGAGACTGGGCGATTCGACTAAGTGCACTTCTGACAGGGCAAGCGCTCGAAGTTTACACCAGACTGTCGAACGATGACGCCAAAACCTACGACGTCTTGAAAGAGGCCCTATTACAGTGCTACAACTTTACAGAGAAGGGCTACCGTAAACGCTTCCGTGAATGCCGGCCTAAGTCAGACGAGACGCCAAAGCAGTTTGTGGAGCGCCTGTCGTCATATCTACACAAGTGGGTGGAGTTATCAGGCGAAAGGAAGTCTTACGACAGTCTCCATGACCTGATCGTGAAGGAACAATTTCTCAATGCCTGTCACAAGGACCTAGCGACCCACTTAGAAGAACAAAAGCTGCAGACGCTTAAAGATGTGACTGAGGCTGCTGAAAGATATCTCATCGCTCATGGGAAGACCCTGGGGCCACCCAGCGCGACGAAACATTTTCAGAAGACTGCAAACCATGGGAACCAGATCCAAGGGAGCCAGACGAGCCAGAGACAGACGGACTCCACGCCTCCTCCCAGGGAAGGGCATTCAAGAGGCTGTTTCACCTGCAACGCTACAGACCACAGGGCGGCTAATTGTCCTCAAAACAAAAGTAGCGGACAGCGGAGCAGTACGGACAACGCAGCGGCGGGCAACCGGCAGAGGCGGTTCTCCAATCAACGGGAAACCAGTAGATCTGACCATCAGGTGTGCGGCGGGAGCGTCATTCTTCCGAGTGAGACCGAGCGCACAGCTACCCCTGCGGACGTGCAAGAGTGCATGACCGATGGCCAACTTCTCCTTGCCAACGGAAAATCCATCCCCGTCGTCGCCAGCGCAGCTGTGACCGTCCAGAACATGCCTGTTTCAAAGGGACGCGTCGGAAATCATGAAGTGACTGTCTTAAGAGACTCTGGCTGCAGTGGGGTCATCGTCAGAGAAGACCTAATCGCTAAAGAACAGTTCACTGGCGATT
The DNA here is from genome assembly GCA_036898135.1 of Oncomelania hupensis. Lineage (NCBI taxonomy): Eukaryota > Metazoa > Mollusca > Gastropoda > Littorinimorpha > Pomatiopsidae > Oncomelania > Oncomelania hupensis. Next base: position 6,881,447 of record CM072520.1, on the reverse strand, counting down.
CAAAATGGACACTTTTGGCCGACAGCAAATGTTTGAAAGCGCCAGTTGCGAAGATTCATGTCAACACCCCTTTCTACATAGGCGAAGTCGAAGCGGTTTGCCTGAAGAAGCCGCTGTATGATTTGATGATCGGGAATATCGACGGCGCGAGACGACCCGACGACCCGACGACCCCGATCCAGAGTGGAGTCCTGCCTCAACCCAAAGCATCAAAGTTGTGGAGGAGGATCCATTGCCGTTTCCCGATGGAGACCTTACAGAGCTGCTACGGGACAATGTGGTTACTCCGGCTCAGCCCTGCCGACCAGAGATCTTCGGTGCTGTTACTACCAGGGCCCAGGCCAAGAGAGACAAGACGTCTACGCCACTGAAGGTCGCCGACAACTCTAAAGCTGCCATCGTGGACCGAGATAAGCTGATCCAGCTCCAGGAAGCTGATAGTGCTTTAAACAAGTACAGGAACCGCCAAGACCACGTGACCAAAGGCAGTGGTACGGTCTATTTTGAGGTGAAGGCCAAGATCCTGTACCGAATCTTCCAGCACCCGAGGGTCAACGGAGGGAAACCACTACGTCAAGTCTTGGTACCGTTACCCCTAAGGCGCCAGGTGATGGAAGTAGCGTATGACTCAATCATGGGAGGTCACCTGGGTATCAAGAAGACGTCGGATAGAATCCAGGCGGTATTCTACTGGCCAGGACTTCATGCGGACGTCAGCCGTTTCTGCCGATCGTGTGACATTTGCCAGAAGACCATACCTCGAGGAAGGGTCCCGAAAGTGCCTATGCAGAGGATGCCTCTGATCGACCGACCTTTCAAGAGGGTGGCCTTAGACTTAATCGGCGAAATAAGACCTCCGAGTGAAGAAGGTCATCGGTGGGTACTGACTTTAGTGGACTATGCGACTCGGTACCCAGAAGCAGTGCCTTTGAAGAAGATTGACACTGAAACTGTTGCAAAGGCGCTAGTGGACATGTTCAGAAGACTTGGAGTGCCTGAATAGATCCTGACAGACCTCGGGACGCAGTTCGTCTCTGACTGCATGAAGGAGGTCAACAGACTGCTGAGCATCCGGCATTTGACTACGACACCCTACCATCCGATGTGCAACGGGCTTGTCGAGAAGTTCAATGCTACGCTGAAGTCCACCCTGAAGAAACTGTGCAGCGAGCAGCCCAGACAATGGCATCGCTATATCAACGCCTTACTTTTCGCCTACAGAGAAGTACCGCAGGAGTCCACCGGCTTTTCTCCGTTCGAGCTGCTGTACGGAAGAACCATCCGAGGGCCGATGCACATCCTAAAAGAACTGTGGACGAAAGAATTAGACACCCCAGAGGTGAAGAACAGCTACCAGTACGTGTTTGAGCTACGGGAGAAGCTGGAGCAGACTCTCGAGATAGCCAGAGAAAACCTGAAGAAGTCCCAGGACTGTGGAAAGCACTACTATGATCGTAGGGCTGTGAGCAGGAAGTTTAAACCTGGCAACAAAGTGCTGGTGCTGCTACCTACTGATCACAATAAGTTGCTGATGCAGTGGAAAGGCCCGTACGAAGTGGAGACCGTGGTGGGAATCAACGACTACAAGGTGAAGGTCGGCCAGCATTCCAAGATATACCACGCCAACCTCCTTAAGCTGTACGTGGAAAGGCCATCAGAGACTGTGCATGCAGCAACAGCAGCTGAGATCGACAACAGCTTTGACAGCGAAGAACTGTTGGAACTGGGAGACTTCCACAGCAAAGAAGGCATCGATGATGTTAAGCTAAGCTTGACGGAGGGTCAAAAGATGGAGCTCAAGGACCTTATGGGCGAGTTTCCCCATAACTTCAATGATGTCCCAGGCTCTACGACTTTGGTCGAACATGAAGTCCACACCCAGACCTGGAAGGAGCATCTGCAGACCTTGAGGGAGCTGTTCCACCGTCCCGCAGAAGCCAACCTGACCGTGAGACCCAGCGAATGCATTCTGGGAGCTGACAACGTCGACTGCGTCGGACATCCGACGGAAGAAAAAGACAAAGGAGGATGCACTGACTCCAGGAAAGCCCACGTGATCGTCGTCTTTGACCCTGGGCCGATGACAGCCGCAACTGACGAGGGCGTCGTTTCCTTGCGGATGAAAAAAAAACAAACATTGACTTTATAGATAAACTGTGAACATTGACAGTACCCAGAAAGACTTGCAGATGAGAAACATTGACTCTGTGTGGATGAACTGTGAACATTGACAATATCCAGATAGACTTGAAGATGAAAACCATTGACTCTTTGTGAATGAACTGTGAACACTGACAGTATCCAGACAGTCTGAAATAAGTTTTAATTCTGAACTTTGTTTGTGCATTACGTTTCAACGTTGTTGAAAGAAATTGGGTAAATTTCTTCTTGAGTGGGGGGTTATGTTACGTTGAAACGCGAATGGTAGTACGTCGGAAGCGCGCACGATAGATCTAATCGTTTCGTTTTGCAAAGTATTCAATAATGGAGTTTATTTACCTTTGATTTGAGTTTGCATTGTTGTTAGGAGAGGCTTTGTATAACGTTGATAATTTTCGTTAATCGATATTGTTGTAGAATTTTCTGGATCTGCGTGTTTACTCTCGATAGAAATTTCCCGATACATGTCGAAGCAAGAAGACGTTCCGGAAGGAGAAGAAAATATGTATGACGTAAGACAGTAATGACGAAGTTAGAAGCGATTGGTTAAATTGTGTCAAACGAGATTGATCCAGGTTATTCGGGAGTATCAAGAGACTATTTAAGTGCCGCGCTGTTTCAAAAATAGAGAGATTGTTGTTGATAGTGAAGCTGGAAAGTAAATTTGAAAGTTGTTGAGTTGAGTTGAGAATTGTATGCAGTTGTTGATGTGTGCTGAATAAAAGTGGAAAACTTCATACGTCGACTTTGTGACTTGTATGCTGATTGAGCAGGCTGTGTGAATAACGAATCTGAGTTACACCTTATCAGGACTTCAGCATCGGGGCTGAATCAAATACTGATAAAGATAAACACTATCATCAAACGGAGTGTAACAGATGTCTTTATTGTAAAGTGAGTGGCTGGTGGAGAGCTTTCGGTTTTACCACTAGGGTTGTTTCAGCAGATCTTTTATGCGGATCAGGGGTTGTCCGGTCCTGATTTGGCTCGGAAGAGTCCGCTGGACCTAAAGCAATAATAATGTAATGTAATGTAAGCTCAGTGCTCGATGTTCCCCTGCAGGCCGAATGTCAGGGTTAACTTTTAGTGGTCTATTTCCTGCATCGGACCAACAAGCCTGCTCGTCTGCAAAACATAAGATGAGTTTTTGCAACGCCTTGTATATTAGGGTATGCAGAGCGTCTCACTGATGGCAGAGACAGCCCTCAGTGATCGCTCCACTTATACAAACAAGGGACGAACATTCTTCTAAGTCCGTGGTCCACTGGAATCTCCAACGTAATTCCTATACATATACATACATCATGGCTAAACTAAACACATGGAGAAGTAATTAACAACATACACAATCTCCAGTACAGCCACTGGTCTGCAATAATTACACATAGGAGAAACAACAGTGGGTCTGTAGGGGATACCTCATGGTGCCGAAACCGGTTGCGTGTCAGCCACGTGGTCAAGCAAAGTTTGACTAACATTCACAATGATAAAACATTGCAAGACTTTACAATCATAATACAACAATAATATGAATAAACGTGATGAAACAACAGATTGATCATTTACCTTCTTGACAATGTCAGGCTGTGGCTATACTGTGATGAATTGAATTTCACACGTCACCTGCTTAGTCTTCAGCTAGAGAGATCTTTCAGCGTGTGTTCTACTTGGTTGAGATTCAGACAAAGCCTGACTACCTAAACCCTGTGGTCAGCCTAAAGCCCGCGAAAGTCTTGTGAGACCTGAGCGCCTCCTAGCGGGGGGTGGTGGCTATACGTCAGAGGGATGAGGCCACTGCCTACATGTACCTGAGCGAGAATCTAGCCTACACATAATTAGCACACAACTGACTTGTGTCGTCTGCTAGGCAGCGACTTTAATTTACAAAGGCTACAGCAGGCTGAACTATTTGAGGCGTGAAGCCTTAGTGCAGTGTCTAAATCTAGCCTTCTGTGACACATGCGCCCCGACCTTTCCTGTTATTCGTGACTCTTTGTTGAATGGGTGGCTGACGTGAGCTTTCTCTGCAACATCAAACGCAAGGTGCTGCATATGCCGCATTCTGGGTCCATGTAGTCGTCTCTGCATGTCCACAACATGAACCTTCAGCTGCCATTAAATCCTGGGAAAAAGGGTATTGTGGTATCTGCCGAAATTCAAAACCTCAGGTTCAGCCACTACTTTGTCCCGCTGTTGCCGAAGTGTATGTGTCGGAACACCAAACTCTGCTGATTAGAATGAGGGGAACTCCATCGCTGACAGCTATTAGTGCTGGCAACAAGTTGTTTTGGCCATACTTTCTTTTTAAGTTCTCGTCATGTCTGTAGGCAACTTTAAAACGTTTCTGTCAGACTCAGTTTCAAAGAAAACATATGCAAAATAAATGCTAAAATACAAATATACACACATATTTAAGCAGCAGTTTATGTGTACTCCTAGTCAGTTCTTTATTCAAAACAATAAAGGGGTATATGGGGCAAAAGGCCCAAGGTAGGCCTCTTAACCCGATGCCACTATGGGCGTTTAGCCCCAGTTTGACTTACTGCTTATCTATAGAATGTAGTGTTGGAAACCTTTCAGAATATTTTAGATCTAACAGCTCTGGCTGAAGGCTGAAACATCCCTCTAACAACGAAACAGAGAAACATTTTGTTTTATTTGCTATCTAGAAGATGGCATCGAACTTAAATGAAGCATAAAATTACAATGAACAAGGCGAGTACAAACAAAGCAAGCTGAAAACTGAACGCTTCGTCTGCTTCAATCCTCTTTGTGGCGTGCAAGTGCTGGTAGTGGGAGGAGTCGTATAAAGCAAGACATAACTCGTTGCATCACATGATCTCATAAATATTAGGGATGGGCTTTTGACTCCCAGTATGCCTTTTGCCCTGTATGTCTTCTAATTTGTGGATGAATTCATGAATGCCTGTTTAAAATATAATTATATCCACGTGTATTATTATTGAATTAAATTCAACAAATCTTTATTGCCTCATCACCGAATTACGATTAGCATGAATGTGAGAGTGAATGATGCAAGGACAGATTATAAGATTAGGCTAATAGCCTAAAATCTCCATCATTGTTGTAAATAAAATGTTTAAATGTGAATCTGAAAATCTGACTCCTATGAATTTTGAATTCGTTGTCTCCACCTGGAACAGTCTCCCAGATGCGATAATGACTGCTCCCTCGGTGAATGCTTTTAAAAGCAGATTGGACTGTCACTGGATAAACATGCCATCTCTTTACGACCCTGAGTGCCAGAACTGATTAATGTAATCCTGACCACCACGCAGTGTTTGCCATTTAGTAAAGTGTTACGTTTGTAGGACGACGGACATGCCATTAATGGCCTCAAGCGCGGATAAGTCAAGTCAAGTATTGGGTAAGAAAGTGTCTTCACTTGACTTGAACTGGAGAATATCCCATTAGGAATAGCGATAGTGAATCCAGGTGGGCATCGCATGGCTTCAGCTTTGGGTTGAAGGACATCGCCGCATTGGAGCTAGCGGGGAGAATACATAAGTGAGCAGACGATCCCACTGACGAGTGGTAGTGAAGTTAGGACGAACGTGAACAGTTGAAGACAATAGGCCAAAGGGCTAGAGAGAACTAAACGGAAAAGGGCCGTAACCCTAACTCTCTTCTTCTCTCTATAGGGACAACAGGCGGGATTCAGGGCAGGGCGAAGTTATCACCACTGAGCAGATTTTCAACTTCAGAATAATCTGCGTGAAATATCTACAGAACCAACAACATCTATATAAAGTGTTTGTAGACTTCAAGAAAGCATTTGACCGAGTCTGGCATTCAGCTCTGTGGGCAACCATGAGAGTGTACGACATCATCCCTAACATTATTGAAGTCATCAAAAGCCTGTATGACAAGGCTACCAGTGCAGTCCTCCACAACAGCACCCTCGGGAACTGATGCAGAACAACAATCGGCGTGCGTCAAGGATGCCTACTATCTCCAAAACTCATTAATATCTTCCTAGAGCGCATAATGTCAGATGCCCTTGCAGATCACGAAGGCACAGTCAGCTTAGGGGGTAGAGCAATCTCCTAACTTAGTTTTGCGGAGGACATTGAAGGATTGGCTGGAGAGGAACAAGAACTTGAACAGCTGGTACAGAGGCTTGACGCCACCTACAGAGCTTTGGTATATAATTAAATGCAGGGAAGACCAGAATGATGGCCAACAACACCAATAGCTTCAAGACGGACATCAAAGTCCAAGGCCAATCCCTCAACACGATGTATAGCTTCAAGTATTTAGGAACTATTGTATCAGACAATGGGTCCCGGAAGGAAATCCTCGTCGGATCGCACAAACAACTGTTGCCCTGAAAATGTTCAAGACCATTTGGAAAGACAACAGTCTACATTCCAAGGTAAGGCTGCTGCGCTCCCTTGTTATCTCCATCTTCCTATACGCATAGACCTTCACAGCAGACCTACAACGAGGAATACAAAGCATGGAGATGATGTGCTACAGAAGACTTCTGGACATTTCCTATACCCAGTACATCACCAACAACGAAATCCGACAGACCATCACGCAAGCCATTAGACAACACGATGACATGCTCTCAGTGGTGAAGAAACTGATAACCGATGGTATGGCCACGTCACCAGAGCATCAGGCCTTGCAAAAACCATCCTGCAAGATACGGTGCAAGGAGGCGGAAGAACAGGAAGACAGAAAAAGGGGTGGAAAGACAACAATCGAGAATGGACTGGCTTGACACTGAGCGACACCATGAGGGTTGCTGAGGAGAACGAAAGTTGGAGTACGCTGGTTAAACGATCATCTGTGGCGCCAACGGCTTTCTATTTACTGGATAGGATAGGATAGGATAATTTATGTTGTGGTAAATATGTAAATTGTATTGTATGTACAGTACTAAATAAATGAGTGAGTGCATGTGAAGTATTCTTTATTGTTTTGTTTTTTAAAGTAAATTACCGAGAGCATGGATATTATTTTATATTTGTTGTTGGTGTTGCTGTGTTTGTAAGAACCTGTGAGCTTGTGTTATAATTATTAGTGAACTGAGATGTTACATGCACCTTATATGAATTAGGAGACAGGCATATTTGCATTCATTAGCAATGTTTTCAGCAAGCACTACACATTTCCATCCGTTACACGCAAGAAGCCAATGCAGGCGATTGAACACTGGCCTTATGGGTTTGTTTTTTTATCCTCCTTAGGTGGTCCTATCATCCATTTAGATTTAGATAGAGAGTCGGTCGTGTCTACGGGCTCGTCATCATACGACCAGCTAACATTTCACGACGTCCTGGGCAAATTTGTCACAGCATTGGGAGCAGTTAACCCTATGGCCAATCTCTGTAAGCAGATCTACCGCGAGCAACAACGAGATTACTTCACTGAACTCGATACAACAGGTTAGAGGTCATTTTGGTTTTTGACGCTGGAAAACAATACTGTTATTCGTATAATGAGTAATGGCAGTGTGTATTGGTCATTACATTTGTGTAATTATTGTAAGTTTTAAAGAAATATCTATTTGCCTGTCTGTCTATTTAACATAATAGATTAAAAACGTAGATATTAACTTTTTAAAAGCAAAGCGTCCCAAATGCTAGATAAAAACAGCCCTTCTCTATGGCTGGCCACTACATCTGGAGAAAAGCACTTTGGGAACAGGAAAATTGTGGCTGATGCAAGCAATGGCCACTATAAGCTGGTGGCCAATATAACGAAGAAATTTTTAGTCATGCCAAATTATTATTATTATTTTTTTATTATTATTATTATTATTATTATTATTATTATTAACATGTCCAAACTAATAATCTTGACAGCTCTAAGCTTGGACAATAAATATATATGAAAGTCAAAAAATTGTAACAATGACAATGATAAAGATGCAAGCAGATAAAAAGTAACAGCAGTAGAAGGCAATGGCATTACTGAGTAAGCAGAAGGTCAAATAAGGAATTTGTCAGGGAAATGGTTTGCTATGTTAGTATAAGCGGTGGCCATTATAACCAGTGGCCGTTATATACAGTGTACACTGTATTTACTTTATGTTTTAAGAACGGGATGGTGTCGGACGACTTACCAATAAATAAGTCATTAAGTTTGCTCATATCAGGGGCGGACGAGGGGGGGGTTTCCGGGGTTTCCGGAACCCCCCCCCCCCCAGCCCAAAAAAAAAATAGGAAAAGAAAGAAGAAGAAGGAGAGAAAGAGAGAGAGAGAATACAATTATAAAAATAAAAATAAACATAAACATAAAATAAATTATATATATATATATATATATATATATATATATATATATATATATATATATATATATATATATATATATATTTTATATATATTTATTTTATTTATTTTATTTATTTTATTTATTTTATTTATTTTATTTATTTATTTATTTTTTTATACGAATTTTGGAAACCCCCCCCAAAAAAAAACTAACTGATCCGCCCCTGCATATGGAGCATAACCGACCCGAGGTGGTCAAAATGAAAAGAACAAGAAATACGGACAATCAATGGAAGACATTTTATATTATCGAGACATTGTTAATATTTTATTTGTTACGTTGAAACGCGCACGAAAGTTCGTGTGTGACGCGCTCGATAGATCAGATCGTTTTATTTTGCAAAGCATGCATTAATAGAGTGTATTTATCTTTGATTTGATTTTTGAGTTGTTATTAGAAGAAGCTTTGTATAACGTTGATAATTTTAGTTGGTCGATATTATTTGAGAATTTTCTAGATTTGGTTGTTTACGATCGATCGAAGCGTGTGGATAAATCTGGTGGTAACCACGAGATGCTTCCATCCCCAATAAGGTTGTATGACGTAAGACAGCGATGACGAAGTTAATTTTGATTGGTTGTGGTGTGTTACGCTGGAGTGTCCTAAATTGTTCTGAAGTATAGAGAGACTATATAAGTGCCGCACTGTTTCAAAAGGTGGGGGTTGAAAGTAGAGGATTGTAAAGTGGAAAGTTGTGAAAAGTTGAGAGTGGAAAAAGCGATTGTATGCAGTGGTTGATGTTCACTGAATAAAGTTGGAAAACTGCATACGACGACTTCAGCCTTGTTGATGATTGAATGGGTTGCGTGGATAAACGAATCTGAGTTACACCTATCAGGAGGATTCAAGCATTGGGGCTGAATCAACAACTGATACAAAAACAATATCCAGAGTAACATTTTGGGGGCCAAGCTGCCATCTACGCCATAGCCAAGGGTTCAACTGCGACAGCAAGCGAGTCAGCGTTACGAGAGGCAGTCATCGAGGGTAGCCGCCAACAAGTTGCGTCGGGAGGGGCCAACATACTGGGACTACATCCCCGACAGATTCGGGTTGACTGCAAGGGAGTGTAGTCGCCGAAGAGTTGCTTCGTGAGCGAACAACAGACCGGGACTACGTGGCTGCCGCAAGAATACGTCGGGGGACAGTCTCGGAGCTACATCGCCAGTATTAGAGAGAGAGCGACGAGCGGACGTCACGTCTACTTCAGCACAGGAGCGTGTACATCGACACCAGCGTGGTGCAGCGTCGCATACGACGAGGACAGCGGGGCCTGCGTCAGCGAAGGCGACTAGTGACAAGCATCAGCGCTACTGCAGAAAGCGTGCTGTTCTAGAACAGTCTAGAAAGGTGCAGCACAGTCAAGAACTTTCCAGAATAGAACTTTCCAGAAAAGCATCAGGATGGCTGATTTCTGGCAGAAAGGGATTGAACTGAATCTAAAAGGCAAGCAGCTGATGGAGTACGTCAAGTCTCAGGAGAGAATACGAAAAAGAGAATTAGAAGAACAGCGTCGCCGAGAAGAAATAGAATTGGAAGAGAAGCGTCTAGAAAAAGAAATAGAATTAGAACGGAAGGCGTCTAGAAATAGAAGAACATCGGCAAGAAAGAGAAGAACTGCGTCGGCGAGAAGAAAGAGAGTTCGAAGCGCAGCGTCGCCAAGAAGAAAGAGAGATGGAAGAGAGACGACTTCAGTACCAGCTAGAGTTGGCGCGTATCCAAAACAATCAGCACGCGCCACAAGTCATCAGCGACCACAAGGCTCCAAAACTGCCAGCGTTCGTCGACGGGAAGGACCGGATTGACAGTTACCTGGCGAGATTTGAAAGGTTCGCCGAAAGCTCCAACTGGCAACCTCAAGACTGTGCGATTCGACTCAGTGCACTTCTGACGGGGCAAGCACTTGAAGTTTACACCAGATTGTCGAACGATGACGCCAAAAACTACGACCTCTTGAAAGAGGCCCTGTTGCAGTGCTACAACTTTACAGAGAAGGGCTACCGTAAACGCTTTTGTGAATGCCGGCCTTTGTCAGACGAGACACCTAAGCAATTTGTGGAGCGCCTATCGTCATACTTACACAAGTGGGTGGAACTATCAGGCAAAGGGAAGTCTTACGATAGTCTCCATGACCTGATCGTGAAGGAGCAATTCCTCAATGCCTGTCACAAGAACCTGGCGACCCACTTAGAATTACAGAAGCTGCAGACGCTTAATAATGTGACCGAGGTTGCGGAAAAATATCTCCTCGTTCACGGAAAAACGCTGGGGCCACCCAAGGCGACGAAACCATTTCAGAAGACTGGAAACCATGGGAACCAGCTCCAGGAGAGTCAGACGAGCCAGAGACACACGGACTCCACGCCACCTTCCAGGGAAGGGCATTCAAGAGGCTGTTTCACCTGCAACGCTACAGACCACAGAGCGGCTAACTGTCCTCAAAACAAAAGTAGCGGACAGCGGAGCAATACTGGCAATGCAGCGGCGGGCAACCGGCAGAGGCGGTTCTCCAATCAACGGCAAACTAGTAGATCTGACCATCAAGTGTGCGGCGGGAGCGTCATTCTTCCGAGTGAGACCGAGCGCACAGCTACTCCTGCGGACGTGCAAGAGTGCGTAACTGATTGCCAACTTCTCCTTGCCAACGGGAAATCCATCCCCGTCGTCGCCAGCGCAGCTGTGACCGTACAGAACACGCCCGTTTCCAAAGGACGCGTCGGAAATCATAAAGTGACTGTCCTAAGAGACTCAGGTTGCAGTGGGTTCATCGTCATTGAAGACCTAATCGCCAAAGAACAGTTCACTGGCGATTCTAAATGGACACTTATGGCCGACAGCAAGTGTGTAAAAGCACCAGTTGCAAATATTCAAGTCAGCATCCCTTTCTACATAGGCGAAGTAGAAGCGGTTGGCCTGAAGAAGCCGCTATATGATTTGATGATCGGGAATATCGACGGCGCGAGACGACTAACCCCGATCTAGAGTGGAGTCCGGCCTCAACCCAACGCGTCGAGGTTGCGGAGGAGGATCCATTGCCATTTCCCGATGGAGACCTTACTGACCTGTTACGGGACAATGTGGATACTCCGGCTCAGCCCTGCCGACCAGAGATCGTCGGTGCTGTCACTACCAGGGCCCAGGCCAAGAGAGACAAGACGTCTACGCCACTGAAGGTCGCCGATCGTGTGACATTTGCCAGAAGACCATACCTCGAGGAAGGGTCCCGAAAGTGCCTATGCAGAGGATGCCTTTGATCGACCGACCTTTCAAGAGGGTGGCCTTAGACTTAATCGGCGAAATAAGACCTCCGAGTGAAGAAGGTCATCGGTGGGTACTGACTTTAGTGGACTATGCGACTCGGTACCCAGAGGCAGTGCCTCTGAAGAAGATTGACACTGAAACTGTTGCAGAGGCACTGGTGGACATGTTCAGCAGACTTGGAGTGCCTGAAGAGATCCTGACAGACCTCGGGACACAGTTCGTCTCTGACTGCATGAAGGAGGGCAACAGACTGCTGAGCATCCGGCATTTAACTACGACACCCTACCATCCAATGTGCAACGGGCTCGTCGAAAAGTTCAATGCTACGCTGAAGTCCACCCTGAAGAAACTATGCAGCGAGCAGCCCAGACAATGGCATCGCTACATCAACGCCTTACTGTTCGCCTACAGAGAAGTACCGCAGGAGTCCACCGGCTTTTCTATTTGTATATCTTTAGAACTATCTATCTGGCATCTGCTAGCCCAGTACGGACTAACTAAATACGTACCCACGATGGTGCATGAATATTATTATTGATACGTTTACCTGTCTAGTTATCTATCTAGCCTCTGTTAGCTCAGTACAGTCTAGCTAAACACGTACCCACGATGGCGCATGAAGAATGAACCCAACGGTTCGTGAAAGCAAAGAACTTCTGACACGGGTAACGTACAGTTGATGACCTTGGATACTTGAGCCAGGTGAAAACTGGTGGACCCTCTCCACCCAAGGCTGACTCACTCTGTATCCCAGGTACTTCTCGGTATTCCCCTTGGTCGTTTCCTTCAACTGGTGTGCCTTGCACAGTTAATGCAGTGTATAAAAAAAGGAGTCACTTGCACTTATTCTTCGATCGTTCGCCAGTGAAGTATTGCTGTTGTTGTTTTTTTTCCCTTTCTCTACTATGACGCAATCCGTCTATGACGTAATGATACACCGACGTCAAAACATAGAGTCTTTAGAATTTAATCCAAAGGCACCCAAAAATATTGTCATTTGAACATCACGAAAAAATAAAACAAACGATGTACCGTTGCTGCCAGGAAAGCTGACAGAAGAGACGCGTATTTTCGCGACAGAGAAGCTGGAGCAGACTCTCGAGATAGCCAGAGAAAACTTGAAGAAGTCCCAGGACTGTGGAAAGCATTACTACGATCGTAGGGCTGTGAACAGTAAGTTCAAACCTGGCAACAAAGTGCTGGTGCTGCTACTTACCGATCACAATAAGTTGCTGATGCAGTGGAAAGGCCCGTACGAAGTGGAGACCGTGGTTGGGATGAACCACTACAAGGTGAAGGTCGGTCAGCATTCCAAGATATACCACGCCAACCTCCTTAAGCTGTACGTGGAAAGGCCATCAGATACCGTACACGCTGCAACAGCAGCTGAGATCGACGACAGCTTGGACAGCGAGGAACTGTTGGAACTGGGAGACTTCCACAGCAAAGAAGGCATCGATCATGTTAAGCTAGGATCAAGCTTGACGGAAGGTCAAAAGTTGGAGCTCAAGGACCTTATGGGCGAGTTTCCCCATAACTTCAGCGATGTCCTTGGCTCTACGACTTTGGTCGAACATGAAGTCCACCTCAATTCAAATATTCCCGTACGATCCAAACCCTTCCCGATCCCTTTCAAGGCCCGTGAATTCTTGAAGAAGGACATCGACAAGATGCTGAAGATGGGTATCATCAGGGAGTCCAGTTCCCCCTACGCGTCCCCTGTCGTGGTCGTGAAGAAGAAGGTGTTACACTCAGTTTGATGTTGGTGTTTTCTATCAGTAGTGGATTCAGCCCCAATGCTGAAGTACTGATGAGTGTAGCTCAGATTCGTTTATTCACGCAACCCGCTCAAGCGGCATACAAGTCACAAAGTCGACGTATGAAGTTTTCCACTTTTTATTCAGCACACATCAACAACTGCATACAATCGCTCAATCGTCTTTCCACTCTCAAATTTACTTTCCAAATCACTATCAACAACAATCTTCAGCAACTCTCTCAACAACAGTGCCGCACACAATTTTATAACCTCTCTCTCTCTCTTCCCAATAATTTCGAACAAAGTAGAAATGACGCATTACCACCAATCGAATAAAAGATCGTCATCGCTGACTTACGTCATACATTATTATTTCTCCTTCCAGAACGTCTTCTTGCTTCGACATGTATCGGGAAATTTCTATCGAAAATAAACACGCAGATCCAGAAAATTCTACAACAATATCGACTAACGAAAATTATCAACGTTATACAAAGCCTCTCCTAACAACAATGCAAACTCAAATCAAAGGTAAATAAACTCCATTATTGAATACTTTGCAAAACGAAACGATTAGATCTATCGTGCGCGCTTCCGACGTACTGCCATTCGCGTTTCAACGTAACATAACCCCCCACTCAAGAAGAAATTTACCCAATTTCTTTCAACAACGTTGAAACGTAATGCACAAACAAAGTTCAGAATTAAAACTTATTTCAGACCGTCTGAACACTGTCAATGTTCTCAGCTCATTCACACAGAGTCAATGTTTCTCATCTTCAAATCTGTCTGGATATTGTCAATGTTCACAGTTCATTCACACAGAGTCAATGTTTCTCATCTGCAAGTCTTTCTGGGTACTGTCAATGTTCACAGATCATTTACCCAGTCAACGTTTTTCATTTTCAAGTCTGTCATTACCAATATTCTTAGTTCGTCCACACAGTCAATGTTCTTTCGTTCGCAAGGAAACGACGCCCTCGTCAGTTGCGGTCGTCATCGGCCCAGGGTCAAATACGATGATCACGTGGGCTTCCCTGGAATCAGTGCGTCCTCCGTTGTCTCCTTCTTCCATCGAACGCCCGATGAAGTCGACGTTGTCAGCTCCCAGAATGCATTCGCTGGGTCTCACGGTCAGGTCGGCTTCTGCGGGACGGTGAAACAGCTCCCTCAAGGTCTGCAGATGCTCCTTCCAGGTCTGGGTGTGGACTTCATGTTCGACCAAAGTCGTAGAGCCAAGGACATCGCTGAAGCTATGGGGAAACTCGCCCATAAGGTCCTTGAGCTCCATCTTTTGACCTTCCGTCAAGCTTGGTCCTAGCTTAACATCATCGATGCCTTCTTTGCTGTGGAAGTCTCCCAGTTCCAACAGTTCCTCGCTGTCAAAGCTGTTGTCGATCTCAGCTGCTGTTGCTGCATGCACAGTCTCTGATGGCCTTTCCACGTACAGCTTAAGGAGGTTGGCGTGGTATATCTTGGAATGCTGGCCGACCTTCACCTTGTAGTCGTTGATACCCACCACGGTCTCCACTTCGTACGGGCCTCTCCACTGCATCAGCAACTTATTATGATCGGTAGGTAGCAGCACCAGCACTTTGTTTCCAGGTTTGAACTTCCTGTTCACAGCCCTACGATCATAGTAGTGCTTTCCACAGTCTTGGGACTTCTTCAGGTTTTCTCTGGCTATCTCGAGAGTCTGCTCCAGCTTCTCCCGTAGCTCAAACACGTACTGGTAGCTGTTCTTCACCTCTGGGGTGTCTACTTCTTTCGTCCACAGTTCTTTTAGGATGTGCATCGGCCCTCGGATGGTTCTTCCGTACAGCAGCTCGAACGGAGAAAAGCCGGTGGACTCCTGCGGCACTTCTCTGTAGGCGAAAAGTAAGGCGTTGATATAGCGATGCCATTGTCTGGGCTGCTCGCTGCACAGTTTCTTCAGGGTGGACTTCAGCGTAGCATTGAACTTTTCGACGAGCCCGTTGCACATTGGATGGTAGGGTGTCGTAGTCAAATGCCGGATGCTCAGCAGTCTGTTGACCTCCTTCATGCAGTCAGAGACGAACTGCGTCCCGAGGTCTGTCAGAATTTCTTCAGGCACTCCAAGTCTACTGAACATGTCCACCAGTGCCTCTGCTACAGTTTCAGTGTCAATCTTCTTCAGAGGCACTGCTTCTGGGTACCAAGTCGCATAGTCCACTATAGTCAGTACCCACCGATGACCTTCTTCACTCGGAGGTCTTATTTCGCCGATTAAGTCTAAGGCCACCCTCTTGAAAGGTCGGTCGATCAAAGGCATCCTCTGCATAGGCACTTTCGGGACCCTTCCTCGAGGTATGGTCTTCTGGCAAATGTCACACGATCGGCAGAAACGGCTGACGTCCGCATGAAGTCCTGGCCAGTAGAATACCGCCTGGATTCTATCCGACGTCTTCTTGATACCCAGGTGACCTCCCATGATTGAGTCATGCGCTACTTCCATCACCTGGCGCCTTAGGGGTAACGGTACCAAGACTTGACGTAGTGGTTTCCCTCCGTTGACCCTCGGGTGCTGGAAGATTCGGTACAGGATCTTGGCCTTCACCTCAAAATAGACCATACCACTGCCTTTGGTCACGTGGTCTTGGCGGTTCCTGTACTTGTTTAAAGTAGTATCAGCTTCCTGGAGCTGGATCAGTTTATCTCCGTCCACGATGGCAGCTTTGGAGTTGTCGGCGACCTTCAGTGGCGTAGACGTCTTGTCTCTCTTGGCCTGGGCCCTGGTAGTAACGGCACCGACGATCTCTGGTCGGCAGGGCTGAGCCGGAGTAACCACATTGTCCCGTAGCAGCTCTGTAAGGTCTCCATCGGGAAACGGCAATGGATCCTCCTCCACAACTTCGACGTGTTGGGTTGAGGCAGGACTCCATTCTGGATCGGGGTCGTCGGGTCGTCTCGCGCCGTCGATGTTCCCGATCATCAAATCATACAGCGGCTTCTTCAGGCAAACCGCTTCGACTTCGCCTATGTAGAAAGGTGTGCTGACTTGAATTTTTGCAACTGGCGCTTTCACACATTTGCTGTCGGCCATAAGTGTCCATTTTGAATCGCCAGTGAACTGTTCTTTAGCGATTAGGTCTTCTCTGACAATGACCCCACTGCAACCAGAGTCTCTTAGGACAGTCACTTCATGATTTCCGACGCTTCCCTTTGAAACAGGCATGTTCTGTACGGTCACAGCTGCGCTGGCGACGACGGGGATGGATTTCCCGTTGGCAAGGAGGAGTTGGCCATCGGTTATGCACTCTTGCACGTCCGCAGGAGTAGCTGTGCGCTCGGTCTCACTCGGAAGAATGACGCTCCCGCCGCACACTTGATGGTCAGATCTACTGGTTTGCCTTAGATTGGAGAACCGCCTCTGCCGGTTGCCCGCCGCTGCATTGTCCGTACTGCTCCGCTGTCCGCTACTTTTGTTTTGAGGACAGTTAGCCGCTCTGTGGTCTGTAGCGTTGCAGGTGAAACAGCCTCTTGAATGCCCTTCCCTGGGAGGAGGCGTGGAGTCCGTCTGTCTCTGGCTCGTCTGGCTCCCTTGGACCTGGTTCCCATGGTTTGCAGTCTTCTGAAAATGTTTCGTCGCGCTGGGTGGCCCCAGGGTTTTCCCATGAGCGATAAGATATCTTTCAGCAGCCTCAGTCACATCTTTAAGCGTCTGCAGCTTTTGTTCTTCTAAGTGGGTCGCTAGGTCCTTGTGACAGGCATTGAGAAATTGTTCCTTCACGATCAAGTCATGGAGACTGTCGTAAGACTTCATTTCGCCTGATAACTCCACCCACTTGTGTAGATATGACGACAGGCGCTCCACAAACTGCTTTGGCGTCTCGTCTGACTTAGGCCGGCATTCACGGAAGCGTTTACCGTAGCCCTTCTCTGTAAAGTTGTAGCACTGCAACAGGGCCTCTTTCAAGACGTCGTAGTTTTTGGCGTCATCGTTCGACAGTCTGGTGTAAACTTCGAGAGCTTGCCCCGTCAGAAGTGCACTCAGTCGAATTGCCCAGTCTTGAGGTTGCCAGTTAGAGCTTTCAGCGAACCTTTCGAATCTCGCCAGATAACTGTCAATCTGGTCCTTCCCGTCGACGAAAGCTGGCAATTTTGGAGCCGTATGGTCGTTGGTGACTTGTGGCGCATGCTGATTGTTTTGGATACGCGCCAACTCTAGCTGGTACTGACGATCTCTTTCCTGCTGCTGCTGTTCAATTTCCAGACGCTTCAGTTCAAATTCTCTTTCTTCACGGCGACGCTGCTCTTCCTTTTCTAGACGCTTCTCTTCTAATTCTCTTTCTTCACGGCGACGCTGCTCTTCTAATTCTCGTTCTTCGCGCCGTCGCTATTCTTCTCTTTCTTCACGCAATATTCTCTCCTGGCATTTGACGTACTCCGTCAGCTGTTTGCCTTTCAGATTCAATTCAATCCCTCTCTGCCAGAAGTCAGCCATCTTGATGCTTCTGGAAAGTTCTTTTCTGGAAAGTTCTTTTCTAGAAAGTTCTAGACTGTGCTGTACCTTTCTAGACTGTTCTAGAACAGCACACTTTCTGCAGTAGCGCTGATGCTTGCCACTAGTCGCCTTCGCTGACGCAGTCCCCGCTGTCCTCGTCGTATGCGACGCTGCACCACGCTGGTGTTGATGTATACGCTCCTGTGCTGAAGTAGACGCGACGTCCGCTCGCCGCTCTCTGTAACACTGGCGATGTAGCTCCGAGACTGTCCCTCGACGTAGTCTTACGGCAGCTACGTAGTCCCGATCTGTTGTTCGTTCACGAAGCAACTCTTCAGCGACTACACGCCTTTGCAGTCAACCCGAACCTATCGGATGTAGTCCCAGTATGTTGGCCCCTCTCGACGCAACTTGTTGGCGGCTACCCTCGATGACTGCCTCTCGTAACGTTGACTCGCTTGTTGTAGCAGTTGAACCCTTGGCTATGGCGTGAATCGCGGCTTGACCCCCAAAATGTTACACTCAGTTTGATGTTGGTGTTTTCTATCAGTAGTGGATTCAGCCCCAATGCTGAAGTACTGATGAGTGTAGCTCAGATTCGTTTATTCACGCAACCCGCTCAAGCAGCATACAAGTCACAAAGTCGACGTATGAAGTTTTCCACTTTTTATTCAGCACACATCAACAACTGCATACAATCGCTCAATCGTCTTTCCACTCTCAAATTTACTTTCCAAATCACTATCAACAACAATCTCCAGCAACTCTCTCAACAACAGTGCGGCACACAATTTTATAACCTCTCTCTCTCTCTTCCCAATAATTTCGAACAAAGTAGAAATGACGCATTACCACCAATCGAATAAAAGATCGTCATCACTGACTTACGTCATACATTATTATTTCTCCTTCCAGAACGTCTTCTTGCTTCGACATGTATCGGGAAATTTCTATCGAAAATAAACACGCAGATCCAGAAAATTCTACAACAATATCGACTAACGAAAATTATCAACGTTATACAAAGCATCTCCTAACAACAATGCAAACTCAAATCAAAGGTAAATAAACTCCATTATTGAATACTTTGCAAAACGAAACGATTAGATCTATCGTGCGCGCTTCCGACGTACTGCCATTCGCGTTTCAACGTAACAGAAGGACGGGAGCAACAGAGTATGCATCGACTACAGGAAGGTTAATAAGATCACCGTCTTCGACCCTGAACCGATGCCTACTGCAGCAGACCTCTTCCGCCAATTATCGGGGAGTAAAATCTTCTCAAAGATTGACCTCAGCAAGGGTTATTGGCAAGTCCCCGTGCGTCAACCGGACATACCAAAGACTGCTTTCATAACTCCTGATGGGACGTACGAGTGCCTAAGGATGCCCTTTGGCATGGTCAACAGCGGTGCTACCCTGAAGAGAGGAATGAAGAAGATGCCCAATGGGATGGAAAACGTCGTGTGTATTTGGGACGACCTGCTAGTCCACACCCTTACCTGGGAAGAGCATCTGCAGACCTTGAGGGAGCTGTTTCACCGTTTAACAGAAGCTAACCTGACCGTGAGACCCAGTAAGTGCATCCTGGGAACTGACAACGACGAATTCATCGGCCATTCGCTGAAAGAAGGTCAAAAGGGCTGCTAGAAAATATCACCAAGATTCTGAGTGCTCCCCGTCCCCAAACAAAGAAGCAAGTGCGGTCTTTCCTGGTATTGGCTGGGTATTATAGGGAGTTCGTACCGAACTACGCAGCCATCACAGCACCTTTGTCGGATCGGGTGCGGAAAGGCTGTCCAAACCAAGTGCAATAGGGACCGTACTCTCAGGAGAAGGCAAACCAGACTGTGCGCGACCTCCTTTCGAAGGATCTGGTTCTACGACTGCCCGACACTTCCAAGGAATTCGTCTTAAGAACAGACGCAGCGGACGAAGGCATCGGCGCCATACTGATGCAAGAACACGAAGGGAAACTATTTCCGGTCAGTTACGCCAGCAAGAAGCTGTCCAGGGCTGAGGAAAATTACTCGACCATGGAGAAAGAGTGCCTTGCCATCATATGGGGAATCCGGAAGTTCGAACTGTACCTTCAAGGATTGAAGATCGTGCTGCAGACTGATCACAAGCCGTTAACTTACTTGAACTCTGCCAAGTTTGTGAACCGTCGCATCATGAGATGGGCTATGTACTTGCAGAACTTTAACATGCGAGTAGAATCTATCAAACTCAAAGGATCAGACAATGTTGGTGCGGATTTTCTCAGCAGAGTGTGTGAATGAACTGAGAACATAGACAGTATCCAGACGGACCGAAATAAGTTTAAATTCTGGACTTTGTTTGTGCATCGCATTAAGTAAATTTCTTCTTGAGTGGGGGGTTATGTTACGTTGAAACGCGCACAATAGTTCGTGTGTGACGCGCTCGATAGATCAGATCGTTTTATTTTGCAAAGCATGCAGTAATAGAGTGTATTTATCTTTGATTTGATTTTTGCGTTGTTATTAGAAGAAGCTTTGTATAACGTTGATAATTTTAGTTGGTCGATATTATTTGAGAATTTTCTAGATTTGGTTGTTTACGATCGATTGAAGTGCGTGAATAAATCTAGTGGTAACCACGAGACGCTTCCATCCCAAATAAGGTTGTATGACGTGAGACAGCGATGACGAAGTTAATTTTGATTGGTTGTGGTGCGTTACACTGAAGTGTCCTAAATTGTTCTGGAGTATAGAGAGACTATATAAGTGCCGCACTGTTTCAAAAGGTGGGGGTCGAAAGTAGAGGATTGTAAAGTGGAAAGTTGTGAAAAGTTGAGAGTGAAAAAAGCGATTGTATGCAGTGGTTGATGTTCGCTGAATAAAGTTGGAAAACTACATACGACGACTCCAGCCTTGTTGATGATTGAACGGGTTGCGTGGATAAACGAATCTGAGTTACACCTATCAGGAGGATTCAAGCATTGGGGCTGAATCAACAACTGATACAAAAACAATATCCAGTGTAACATTATTGTATTTTTATTTTGTTGTCTAAAATCACTTAAAGTGAACAGACGTAAAATTCAAATACTGAACTGAACTGAACGACGTGGGGTGGGAGACGACTGGTCATTCGTGAGGAAATGGTGGCACAGTGAGAGGGGGCCGGAGAAGGGTTGGGGAGAAGGGTTGTTTGTTTCTACAGTCCTGCGGTTGGCCTTATGCCGGGCGAGACAAATGATACATTTTTTCTTCCAGCCTGGCCCTTGTTCTTTTGTCTTGGGTGCACGCTGGATTTGAGCTCGTTATACTGTCCCTTTTATAACCACCGTGACCTTATGTTTGCAGAGCACGCGATGATGGTACTATGGACAGTTCGAGCATGGTTCCAGGGCCTGTCCTGCTTCTGTATGGCCTTCCGTCTGTCGCTAGCACAGTCCGGATTCCTTACTTACCTCGTGGAAGATCTTAAACACATGAAGCATCTCAGTGCTGAAGCTCTGGTAAAACATCATCACCGTCATCATCAACATCAACAGTATCGTCGTCGTCATTATCATCGTTGTCATTTCGTTATCATAGTTGTTGTCGTCATCGTTATCATCAGCGTCGTGTTCGTTATTATCAACGGCATGTCATTATCCGTATTATGTGTGTGTGTTATTGCTTCTACTACTACTACTATTACTACTACTACTACTACTACTACTACTACTACTACTACTACTACTACTACTACTACTACTACTCTTCTTCTCCTCCTCCTTTTTCTCCTCCTCCCCCTCTTCCTGCTTCTCCTCCTCCTTTTTCTCCTCCTCCCCCTCTTCCTGCTTTTCCTCCTCCTTTTTCTCCTCCTCCCCCTCTTCCTGCTTCTCCTCCTCCTTTTCCTTCTCATCCTCCTTCTTTCTCTTCTCCTCCACCTCCCCCTTCTTCTCTGCTCCTTTTTCATCTTCCTCTTTTTCATCGTCATCATTATCATCATCATCATCATCATCATCATCATCATCATCATCATCATCATCACCATCATCATTGTAACGGATGAAATTTGATGGCTGCCTGTTTGTAATAACTAACTGAATGCAAAATATGTCTGCAGTGATGGCGAAAGTTTTTAAGCTAGGGGTATTTATACCCTCAACCAAAACATGTGGGGGTTTTCATACCCTCATTGCAAACATAAGGGGGTTTTTATACCCCCTTTAAGTTTTTTAGGGGGTACACCAACATACGTAATAAATAATTAGTTTTGTCTGCTTTATTTTTTATTTTCTTCGGCTTCCCCTCAGATCGCTGCTTGTCGGCCATGTTTAATGTTGGGTTGTTGTCAGTCTTATATAGCCAATCAAAAGCGTCGAGAAAAAATAGTGAATATTATCGTGCATATGATTGGCTGTTTCTCGGAAGCGACAGAATGAATAGGAGGGGGGATAGAGGGTGGTAGGCGGTCGCGCAGGACGCACAGGCACACGATCCAAATCGAGCGAAAGCTGTACGCACGACCGAAATAGTTGTACTTGATGATACCTCCCAGCAACTTCGCTTTACGTTTTCATACCCCTTTGGCACTGACTTTGTGCGTGTTTATACCCTTTCATTACATTTTCGTTACGTGATTTCCCAACTCAGTACGTGAAACACGTACGATTGTACGTGATCTCCATCACTGGTCTGAATCTTAAATCAAAATAAACTGTGCATGTAAGAATCTCTGTTAACTGCCACATCCACAAATTCACAGATTCTCACTAACAGGCAAACACCAACACAAATATAAATTCCACGCTCTCAAAACTTTATATAAATAAACAATAGTATTTCACACCAAATCCTTTACTCATATATTCCACACACAAATCCTTCACACATATAGCAATGTGCTAATGGAATTCCTGGACTGGCATGTTCATGTCCTGCGCCAAATTAATAATTCATTTGCCTACGTGTGGCAACTGTACGATGTCCGCACACACAACGGTTCACGGGTCCTATCCTATCCTATCCTATCATATCCCGTAGCTCGGAGGTCGTTGGAGTACCACAGATGATCGTTTAACCAGCGTACTCCAGCTTTTTCTGTCCTCAGCAACCCTTATGGCTTCGCTCAGTGTCAAAAACCAGTCCACTCTCAAATGTTGTCCTCCCACCTCTTTTTCGGTCTCCCTCTTCTTCTACCTCCTTGCACTGTGCCTTGCAGGATGGTTTTTGCAATGCCTGATACTCTGGTAACGTGGCCATACCATCGGAGTTTCCGTTTCTTCACCACTGTGAGCATGTCATCGTGTTGCCCAATGGCTTGCATGATGGTCTGTCCGACTTCGTCTTTGGTGATGTGCTGGGTATAGGAAATGCCCAGGGGTCGAATTCATGGCCCGTTAAATTATAGGCGATGGTTAACGTTACCAACATTGGTTTTGTAACCAACAATGGTATCGTTAACCATCGTTTAGCAGATCGCTATTCATGAGGGAGTGTCCACCCATTGGTACTTAACCAAGGCTATTTTTGGGCTGTGCGGGAATATCCGTAAGGGGGCATAATTCAAGCAGCTGTTTTCCTTCTTTCGTCAACAAAATAGGCCTATAAAAATGGCTGTGGCAATGGCAAAGAGAAAAGCAATTTTTTCGTACACTGAAACTAATGTTCTCCTTGAGAACGTTATAGAATTTAAACATATACTGATGGCAAGTTTATCAACTGATGTCACGAACCGCCTAAAAAACGACTGCTGGAAAAAAATCGCCGAAAGAGTGAGTGCAGTTGGTGGTGCGAAGCGAACAGCCGAAGACGTGAGGGAGAAGTTTTATAACCTTAAAAAAGACCATCGGAATCGTGCAGCTGCACGATTAAAGTCTGGCAATGGTGGCGTGATTAGCAAGCCTACCGACAGCATGCTGGATATCATAGTGAGCAAGGAGAGCGAGCTTTCTGTTGGGGTGAAAGGAGAGAAATCACTTTTGATCACTTTGTAGTTTGTAATGTTAGGCCTACATTTTGTTTTTAGACTGAGGTGTCAATTTCTGCCGTTTCTGGGTAGTTTGGAACTTGAAATGTTGTCTTTATTTCGTAGGGTTGCATTACACTACGAGTATAAACTATACAGATACACAATAAGCCTACACATCACCAGTCAAAATCCAACAACAATATTTTAATAATAATAATATTAACCCGTTTTATTAATATGACAGATTATTAAAGGTGCCAGAGGCATAAAAACAAAGAGTGAGACACACATGTAAAAGTGGTGACAAAACGCTTTGCCGATCACACAGTTTCAGTCTGTCTACCGCGTTCGTTAACGTGATGATATCATGCCGACGAAAACGAAATTTTGATACCAGTTCCACATCATCAAATTTGTCAAGTGGATTACTTCTGTCGCGAAATACTCTCTCTCTCCTCGGAGCTCGTCTCTGTCGAAGTTGCCACCAAACGATGGCCGCCATTTTTAACCAGTGTTCCATTGGTTATCGGGTGGTCCCCCCTCCGTTAAAATAACCATGGTTAGCAACCGTCGTTAACTCTGCTAAGGCCTCATGAATTTAAAATTTCCAGCTTAACCAACGTCGTTAATTTTACCAACATTGGTTAAGCCTTAACCAACGGTCATGAATACCACCCCAGAAGTCTTCTGTAGCACCTCATTTCCACGCTTTGTATTCTTCATTGTAGATCTGCTGTGAGAGTCCATGTTTCGCAAGCGTATAGGAAGATGCAGATGACAAGGGAGCGCAGCAGTCTTATCTTGGAATGTAGGCTGATGGTCCTGTCTTTCCAAATGGGCTTCAACCTTGCCAGGGCAGCAGTTCACCGGTAGCTTTTGTAAACTGGCAGATAAACCCGTCTATTAATCTGTCTGAGGTTGATTTAAAATCTTTCTTCGAAGGTAGAAATCGCTGACAGCCGATGATGTAGCTCGTTCCCCTTAGTAGCGGCAATCACCTTGTCTTCCGAGGCAATCGGGTATCTCAGAGCGATAACCTTGTGTTTCGAGGCACTTGCAGCCAAACCAGCCATCCGTAGGAAGCTGTGGGAACAATAATATTTACCCCAGTCAATAATCTGATTGCTATAATTATATTAGTCATTCCTTGTTTCATTCTTGCTCTCCTCCCTTGTTTTTTTTAACTCTTTCAGTCTCGATCCACATGGGATTGTTTGTTCCCTTTTCCCATTATTTCAATCCATATTCAGGTTTAATTGTTTCATGAATGAAAATTATTATCAACATACTTTCTACCTTCCATCCATTCGTCATTATCTACAACTCTATAATTATAGCCCCAATAATTAATAACATTATTACCTCAATGAAAACAATTATCATAGTTTATCTTATTTGATAACAGTTCACCAACTCTACACACAATACATCCAGTTAACACCAAACAAAACCCTTCTCCAACATTTCACAATCATTAAAATATTGGTATAAATACCTGCAATCTTTACAGCACAATACACAATCCAATTTCACAGAGAAATTTTACCGAACCTATTATAAGCCTACTTCCTTGATACCTTCTCGATGCCTTCTATCTCCTCAGTCTTACGCTTCATTTTTTGTTTTCTCCTCTGACGCCTCTGACAACCTACCTTCACACAAGAAGTGAGCTTCAATTGCTATTATTTCTGGATAATTATTATTTTTATTATTGGTTCTGATTTTCGACTAAGAAAGTTTTAAATACACTTGCAAATAAATATTTTCCTCTATTCCAAAAATAGACACCGGCCACGTACCATCAGACTGGAGACATGCCAACGTAGCTCCAATATTTAAGAAGGGCGAACATTATGATCCTGCCAATTACAGACCTGTTTCCCTGACAAGCATCCCCTGCAAGATATTCGAGCATATAGTTGTTAGCGTCGTGATGAGCCATCTTGATAACAATAACATCCTACGTCCAGAACAACATGGATTTTGTAAAGCAAGGTCATGCGAAACCCAGCTTCTGAACTTCACAGAAGAGCTGCTTACCACTATGGAGGGAGGCAACCAAGCTGACGTCATCATTATGGACTTTGCCAAAGCCTTTGACCGCGTTAATCATAGCCTCCTGCTGCACAAGCTGCACCACTATGGTATCCAAGGCGAAATCAATAGATGGATTGGAGCATTTTTACATGACAGGCAACAGGTGGTAGTAGTCAACGGTTCAGCATCAGGCCAGGCCAGAGTGAGATCTGGGGTCCCTCAAGGCTCTGGTCTGGGCCCAGCACTTTTCTTGGTGTATATTAATGACCTCCCAGAACAACTCTCTTCACCGACCTGCCTTTTTGCTGACGACACAGCTGTCTACCGCCTGAACTCCACAGACCATGACCAAAACCAGCTCCAAGAAGATCTACGCCGACTGGAAGAGTCGGGACATGGCCTTCCACCCCGACAAATGTACCACCCTCCCCATCACTAGAAAGCGGACCATCAAACCAACGGACTACCAACTACATGATCACACACTGGAAACTGTCACCTCTGCCAAGTATCTAGGTGTTACCATCTGTCAAAATCTCAGCTGGGATAAGCACATCATTAACATCTGTGCTAAAGCCAACAAGACCCTTGGCTTCCTCCGGCGCAACCTCAAAGTCAGCGCCACCCACCTCAGGGAGACTGCTTACAAGACCTTCGTCCGCCCCATACTGGAATATGCCTGCACGGTATGGGATCCCCACACAGAGGTTAACATCGACAAATTAGAGGCAGTCCAGAGAAGAGCAGCACGTTTTGTCGTCAACCGGTACCACAACACTTCCAGTGTCTCCAAGATGATCGACAAACTGCAATGGCCTTCTCTCCAACACCGCAGAAAGGTCGCTAGACTTGCCATGCTACGTAAGATACTCAACAACGAGGCAGTCGTCGACACCAGCAAATTAGTCCCAGCCCCTCCACGTCAGCGAAGAAGCCACCCCCAACAGCTCACCCAAATTCAATGTAGAACCAAATACCGCCAGTTCTCTTTCCTTCCCAACACCATCAAGGACTGGAACGAGCTGCCCAAAACAACAGTGACAGCTGATACTCTTGACTCCTTTAAGTCACGAGTGCCACAACTATAAATAGTTTTCCAGAGATTAAATAGAGTAGGTAGGCTCAGATTGTCCCCATCCCCATCTCTTTCCCCAATTCTTTTTTTTTGGGGGTGGGGGGTGTGTGGGGGGGGGGGGGGGGCCAGTTTTGTGTTAGGACATACTGGGACTTGCTAGTTCCCTGGAGCGAAGAGGGAAAAGTAGTACCCTGCAAGTAAAACCCACTTAGAGTAGGTGTCTTTTTAGTGCAGATTTCATTCTCATCTGTCTTAGGTCTGTCACTTCCTAACAATTTTTTTTTCTTTTCCCCACGCAAACCCCGTTCAATACGGCAGAGTAATCAACCTGATGATTGAGGCCGTCTAATGGATGAAGATGAAGATAGAAACCACTCTTGCACATGGAAAATAGAAAATTGACGTTCTCTACAATCATCGTCTTTTTTTTTTAATTGCTTTGTACTTGTTCCTGTTTGCCAGACATTTTATTGTTGTCATTTGTCAAAGGGTAGCACTTATTTAAGCTTTGCTTTTTTTTTTTGCTTTTTATGTTCTCCATGCTTTGTTTGCTTGTCTCGTGAATAATAAAATTCTGTTTAAACCAATCATCATCATCATCATCATCATCATCATCATCATCATCATCATCATCATCATCATCATCATCATCATCATCATCATTTTCTTCTTCTTCTCCATCTTCATCTTCATCTCCTTCTCCTCCTCCTCCTTCTGCTTTTTCTTCTTGATCATGCATAGCGCAGAATTTTGTATGATCGCTGAGCGATTTCAGTCCTTATCGTCTGGTTGATTTATTTGTGTATTAATTCAACCACTCCTTCATTTGTGGACTGTCTTATCCCATCCTATCCTATCCCGTAACTTGAAAGTTGTTGGGACACCACAGATGATCGTTTGACCAGCGTACTCCATTTTTCTCTGTCCTCAGCAACCCTCATGGCTTCGCTCAGTGTCAAGCCAGTTCATTCTCGAATGTTGTCCTCCCACCTCTTTTCCCGGTCTCCCTTTTCTTCTGCCTCCTTGCTCCGTGCCTTGCAGGATAGTCTTTGCAAGGCCTGATGCTCTGGTGACGTGGCCACACCATCGGAGTTTGCATTTATTGGCCACTGTGGGCATATCATCGTGTTCTGCTCACAGTTTATGGACTAGTTGGCCATGAAATGAAATGGACCGATCGATTTACGAAAGTTGAATTTTTAATTCAACTTATATTTGAAAGCTATGGTTTTGAAACCCTGGTGTGCTGCAACTTGACACTACAGCTGCTCTGGTCAAAAAAGGTTGGGACCTATTGGGTAACATTTAAACATCACTTGGTCTCCTTTCACTTTTTTTTCCAAATTGATAGACTCGTTGCTGATTGATTGACTGATTTTTGTTATGATTGAATGGTTATCAGGAAATAGGTACATGTGCCTATAACAACGCTATAGGCACTATCTTCAACTGCTGTCGCCATCCAGGAGTTGTGGACCTGCTGAGGCCGCTAAACCTCGTTCCAGATCTTCTCCCTTTCACCGACAGACCTATTTTTGGTTAGTACCGATTTCATCACATGTGTGGAAAAGTATGCAGTATGTATTATAAGAACGACTGCTAGAATTTGTAAGCCCCATCAGGTAGCCGATGAGACATTGTTTTCATCGTTGTTCATGCCTGCGTGCGTTACCCGATCTTGCGCCGCTTATGCTGAGGGGATTTTCACGGATTTTGGTGTGTGCAGAAACAAGTTATTACATTAACAGGATAATTAATTTAAAAGAACGGCAGCGTAGTGATTTGAACTCCGAGAGTCAATGTCTAGTTCTAATAGTCTAGGTAACAATGATTTTGTGTGTGATGTAATAAAACTTGTCAAAATCATCTTTTTCTCAGTGATCAAAGGACTGGCCTTCATCACCATTGCTTTCCTGGCCAGGGACAAAGAGCTGGAGGCGGTACGGCTGGACTGCAACACTGTCCAGTATTTTCTGAACTGCGTAGTCCAGTCGTTCGAGAGCAAGGGGCAGCAGTCGGAAGGCTGGCAGACGGACGCCGTCATTCATGGGTTATCTAGATTCGCTAGACACCCTGATAACCGCTGTTACATCGTAGCCCAAGGTGTGTGGTGGCAAACGTCATTATTAGTGAATCAATGAATGAACTTTAAAGTTCAGCGTCTACACCCACCATTCGCGATACGGCAGACGGGGATAACCATCCCAGGTAAGAGGGGGGAAAGGGAACTAAATCAACACTGAACTACCAGAGAGATGTTATTTTGCCCACCACGGAACTGGATCCTGTGTCTTCAGTGAGCCACTGAGCTACGTAACTTTGACTATTTTTTGGTTAATAACGGTGAGAGTGGTTGTGGTGCTTGTTGGGTGATGTTGGTGATGGTATGGTAGTTATCTTCGATTTGGTGGAGTTATCTACTAATGCGATTTCGCTGACTAAACACTCACCAGATTACCATATTAACTCAATGATTTCTTTTTAATTGATCGTTTGACTTATCTTTTGAACGATTAATGAAGTTCTGTTGATTGCAGGTGGGTGCAAGACGTTGTTACAGATCTTGCAGCAAGGCAATGAAGTACAGAGAGATGTGACTATGGATGCCTTCGAAGAGCTTGCCAAGGACCCAATCAACTTGTGGATATTTCAGGTAGCAAAGTTAATCGTACTTAGGCCTACTATAACGCGCTTAGCAGCCAAGAGAACGGCTCGAGCCGCTGGTCGAAATAAGGATCAAATTTAAAACATTGACTAGTACCGTTCTGCGCAGTGGACCCTTAAACCCTAACTGAATGCCTGTTGATTTGAACATATCGCCTGTGCTTTTGACAGAATATCTGCACTTTTTAACGCACTGCTGCAGCTGGGCGACACGGAAGCCCAGGAAACTTGCACTCCGTACAAGAAGTCATTACGAAATTTGACTATTCCCCCTCTTCCCTCTCACCCCCTCCCCCCACTGCTTCCTACCCTTCACCCATATCAAAACATTAATCTGCCTTCCTCGAGTATCGGACGCCTGGGTTGGTTGCACGATAGGCGACAATGACTGCATGAAGGATTTGTAGAGCTGTTGTTTAAGTAGAATACGATTTTTTAAACTGTTGTTGTTGTTGTTGTTGTTGTTGTTTTATTGGCTCTTCTTCTTCTTCTTCTTCTTCTTCTTCTTCTTCTTCTTCTTCTTCTTCTTCTTCTTCTTCTTCTTCTTCTTCTTCTCCTCCTCCTCCTCCTCCTCCTCCTTATCCTCTTCTTCCTCCTCCCCATCTTAACATGATATCACCATTTTCTTCCTCAGCGAGACCGACAGTTGATGCAGTCGTTGAGGAGCGTAGAAAGCGATCAGGGCTGCCCAAAACTTCGCCAACAAGCTCGCGCTTTGCTGGCCATGGCAACGAACATCCAGCAGGCCCAAGAGGGTATGATCGAGACTTCGCGTACTGCGATGTTCACGCTATTATAACATTATCAACCCACAGGCGCACGTATATTGATGCGATAGGGTCTGTCTGGATGGAGAACGCGTCCCTGTCTGTAATCAATATTACGTTATATGCGAACGATTACATAAATACTAAACAAGACTCTAATACTAGATGCAGAGAGGTACGCGATCTGTAGAGAAACGGTATTGCATCCAGATACGGTTTCCTGTGTATCAGACAGTCTGTAATCCAGGGGTGACTTCAGTTTACAATATATTAGAATGTCGCCGGTCTTGTTCCATAAAGGCAAAGCAGGCGGATGAGTGAGAAGATAACAGGTCATTATTGTAAAAATTTGATTTTTCTTAGATTCCTGTTTTTCTACAAATTCTACTGTCTCAGCAAAGAATAACTGATTCGAAGACAAGACTTGAAAGTACTCGGTATTTTAGTTAAAATTGGACAAGAAATTCTTCGACCTTTCTTCGATCTTTTGATATTATTATTATTTACTTAATCGCTATAAGGAATGGTCAAGCGCAGGTATGTCGACTTTGCACAAAGATCGGCACATAGCAAATGTATGTCTAGTGGCTCCGTGACATTAATATTTCATGCGAACGTAATATGGCAATAATAATAATAATAATAATAATAATAATAATAATAATAATAATAATAATAATAATAATAATAACTTTAAGTGTGCTTGTGTCTATACGTAGGTTCTAGTCTTGTTGCAAGGCAAAATGGTTGCATCGAAACTTAAAACAAAATAAAAACGCCATAAACATACATTGTGAAGAAGTTAAGATTTGTTTTATATGTAGGGTATACAAAATGGTCAAAAATAATAATAATCATAAACATTAATCTTTATACAATTGTTTATGCTTGATGGATGTGGATTCTAGCTGTAAATGGTCAATGCTAAATAACAATTAGAACAATAATGATTGACAAGTATATTTTATAGAAATATTCACGCTTGATTGTTCCGGATCTTTATCTGGGTTCTTACTGTTGGAGGTGAGTTGGGTAATCTATCACAGGAGCCAATGGCGACTTTCTACATGCCCAAAAACATCATCTACACAGTTGTTACAGTACATTTGAAAACAATGGCGTTAGTACTGGTCAACGTAGATGTTGGCTACACAATTGTTACAGTACATTTGAAGACAATGGTGCTATTACTGGTCAACATAGATGCTGGCTACACAGTTGTTACAGTACATTTGAAGACCATTGTGTTATTACTGGTCAACGTAGATGCTGGCTACATAGTTGTTACAGTACGTTTGAAGACAATGGTGCTAATACTGGTGCTGGCTACACAGTTGTTACAGTACATTTGAAGACAATGGTGCTATTACTGGTCAACGTAGATGCTGGCTACACAGTTGTTACAGTACATTTGAAGACAATGGTGCTATTACTGGTCAACGTAGATGCTGGCTACACAGTTGTTACAGTACATTTGAAGACAATTGTGTTATTACTGGTCAACGTAGATGCTGGTTACATAGTTGTTACAGTACGTTTGAAGACAATGGTGCTAATACTGGTGCTGGCTACACAGTTGTTACAGTACATTTGAAGACAATGGTGCTATTACTAGTCAACGTAGATGCTGGCTACACAGTGGTTACAGTACATTTGAAAACAAATGTGTTATTACTGGTCAACGTAGATGCTGGCTGCATAGTTGTTACAGTACATTTGAAGACAATATTGTTACTACTGGTCAACGTGGATGCTGGCTACAAAAGGGTTGAATTGACAGGAACATCTCCCGTCAAAATATCGTTCAAAAGGCCCCAATTCGAAGGCTTTGTTTGCATTTGACCAAAATGGGTTTATCCTAAATTTCGCATTGTTATAGCATTACACAGTAATAAAGTGCATGGGCTTTTCTCGCTCAAACCAACTGCAAAATT
Organism: Oncomelania hupensis; assembly: GCA_036898135.1. Classification (NCBI taxonomy): domain Eukaryota; kingdom Metazoa; phylum Mollusca; class Gastropoda; order Littorinimorpha; family Pomatiopsidae; genus Oncomelania; species Oncomelania hupensis. The sequence goes on along the minus strand of CM072520.1, from coordinate 6,849,088 downwards.
TTGAATTTTACCTTTTGGTCATGGCCGGGAGTGATTTTCTCTGTTTTAACGGCACAACCGTGTGACCTTTGACACTAAACGAGTGAACCACCCGCCTTAAAGAGTGCTTCTGTGGTGTGTGGGGTAGGGTAGGGTATGTTTTATCAACCTAAAATCAAAAACCTTACGAGCAATTTTTTGGACGGGTTCCGTCTCTTGCCGGCTTTGGTAGCAGCTATTTTTACCCTCACAATGGTATTAACACAATGTTATATTAATAGCACCCAAAAAAAAAAAAGAATTTGTTCGTTTTAAAAATAACTATACTTTAAAAAAATTTTTTGCATGTTGTAAGCTTTTGTTTTCTTCGTTGGGCGACACTCATGGTGAATGTTAAAAGGATCTGTCGAAGGGGCAAAGTCAAAGTGTGCCCCGTTAATATTGGTCAATGTAGCTGTAGTTATTTTCTTTATCCCTTGTTAACATCCCATAGCTACATTACGG
>CM072520.1:6686105-6846105 GCA_036898135.1 Oncomelania hupensis | reverse complement strand
ATACTCTCATCCGAAGGAGTACGAAAAGAAGATAAAGTGTCTTTCCCAAGGACACAACACAATGCCCCGGTCTGGGCTCGATGCCCTGGGACCTTCAGATCCGCAAGCCAAAGCTCTACCATTAGGCCACCGTGTCTCCAACATCAGCCCTAAAATTATTGAAGTCATAAAAGCCTGTATGACAAGGTTACCAGTGCAGTCCTCCACAACAGCGCCTTTTGAAACTGGTACAGAACAACAATCGGTGTGCGTCAAGGATGCCTACTCTCTCTAACACTTTTCAACATCAGATGCCCTTGCAGATCACGAAGGCACGGTCAGCATATGGGGTAGAGCAATCTCCAACCTCCGTTTTGCAGATAGCATTGATGGATTGGCTGGAGAGGGACAAGAACTTGAACAGCTGGTACAGAGGCTTGACACCACCTCCAGAGCCTGTGAAATGGAAATAAGTGCAGAAAAGACCACAATGATGACCAACAATACCAATGGCATCAACACGGACATCAAAGTCCAAGGCCAATCCCTCAACACAGTGCATAGCTTCAAATATTTAGGAGCCACTTTACCAGACAATTGGTCCCGACAGGAAGTCCTCTCCAGGATCGCATAAACAACTGTTGCCCTGAAAAGGTTGAAGCCCATTTGGAAAGACAGGACCATCAGCCTACATTCAAAGGTAAGGCAGCTGCGTTCATTTGTCATCTCCATCTTCCTATACGCTTGCGACTCACGACACTCACAGCAGATCTACAACGAAGAATACAAAGCACGGAGATGAGGTGCTACAGAAGACTTCTGGGCATTTCCTATACCCAGCACATCACCAACAGCGAAGTCCTACAGACCATCGCACAAGCCATTGGACAACACGATGACATGCTCACAGTGGTGAAGAAATGGAAACTCCGATGGTATGGCCACATCACCACACCATCAAGTCTTGCTAAGACCATCCTGCAAGGCACGGTGCAAGGAGGCAGAAGAATAAGGAGACCGAAAAAGAGGTGGGATGACAACATTCTAGAATGGACTGGCTTGACACTGAGCGAAGCCATGAGGGTTGCTGAGTACAGAGAAGGATGGAGTACGCTGGATAAACAATCATATATGGTGCCCCAGCGACCTTCGAGTTACGGGATAGGATAGGAAAGGATAGAATAGATTGACTGCTTCCAATACTATTATTGAAGGTAGGGAGGAAACCGACGTACCAGGAGAAAACTTTCGGTTACTTGAAAAGTCTGGTACCGAAATCACGGACAATGAAAGAACATTGAAGTTTAACAATCTACATCCAGCATTGGCGATATGGCAGATGTGGAAAAACCATCCCTGGGAACAAGGGATAGAGACCTAAATCAGCACTGAACCATCAGAGCAATCCTACTGTTAAAATGGACAGTGACCAAATGGCCACTTTTAATTTCACGAACCCACGACCTTTGACCTAGGAAACGGTAGTCAATCAGTCAGTTAGTCAATCTGTCAGATAATTATTTTGGGTTACTGAGTGAATTAATTTAGTTTACTTTAGTTTACCTTAATAAGTGAGCTAATTACTTTGTAAGTTTAGGTAGGTAATTAGTGGTTAATTCCTTCCTATCCTATCCTACCCTATCCTATCCCTTAACTTGGGAGGTCGTCGGGGCGCCATAGATGATCGTTTAGCCAGCGTACTCCATCTTTCTTTGTCCTCAGCAACCATCATGGCTTCGCTCAGTGTCAAGCCAGTCCATTCTCGAATGTTGTCCTCCCACCTCCCACCTCTTTTTCGGTATACCCTCTTTTTGTTAACTCTTTGCACTGTGCCTTGCAGGATGGTCTTTGCAAGGCCTGATGAACTGCTGACGTGATGTGAACATGTGATGTAAATCTGTTAGTTTTGATTGATTGATTTTACATACACACAGTCAAGCTTGTAATTTCTCTTGTAAAGATTAATAAGAACGTATTTTATTGTATTATTATTATTATTATTATTATTATTATTATTATTATTATTATTATTATTATTATTATATTACAGATGATTGAAGCACTATCATTATTATCATTATTATTATTATTATTATTATTATATTACAGATGATTGATGCACTATTATTATTATTATTATTATTATTATTATTATTATTATTATTATTATTATTATTATTATTATTATTATTATTATTATATTACAGATGATTGCACTATTATTATTATTATTATTATTATTATTATTATTATTATTATTATTATTATTATTATTATTATTATTATTATACTACAGGTTATTGAGGCGCTCTTCCACATGGCCCAAGATGACAATAAGAAACGAGAGATCTTTGCCAGAGGTGAGGAAACTATTTTGTTTAGATAACAAGGTTTTTATGAAGCTACAATTGTTTTGTTTATTTAAATATTATTGACAGATGGTATCGTGTTGGTGTTAAATCTAATCTAAATTTACTACTTTTCTATTTATGTATTTGTTGGATTTTGTTATTTATTAAATTTATTGATTTGTGTATCCACTCGTTCATTCGTTTGTTTTTCTTCATTTGTCAATATTAATAGTAGTAGTAGTAGTAGTAGTAGTAGTAGTAGTAGTAGTAGTAGTAGTAGTAGTAGTAGTAGTAGTGGTAGTAGTAGTAGTAGTAGTAGTAGTAGTAGTAGTAGTAGTAGTAGTAGTAGTAGTAGTAGTATTCATTACTGTGATTGTCCAACACAGCGTCAAACAACATCGTTACTACAAGAGCTACAATGCTCGAAGAGGGGAAGGAGTTTGCTGCCCATACATTTAATTTATTTTGAATTCTTTTATTTATTTATATCCCGATCTAAATTCTTTAGCTTTTATTTTGGATGATTTTTTCTTCTGTAAATGAAGACAATAACTCATTTTGTATCCTGAGAGTTAAGCCGATTTACCACACCGCCAAGAACATTACACTTTTGAAAATGCTGATTTGTGTGTGTGTGTGTGTGAGTGTCTTCAAACACATTTCAATGGCTTTCCATGATCGTTTTTTTCGTTATCTGTTCTGGTATAATATTATGTTAATATATTTTTGCAAACCATTGTGTGTATTTTCTCGCCATTGATATTGTTGTTTTAATTTTTGAAATATTTTTTATTTTTATTTTTATTTTTGAAGGTGGGCTGGGTTTTCTGATGCGGTACATTCACAAAAGCAACGACCAGGAGAAAGAAATGGTTCTCAGGGTCATTACACGTCTTGCTTCCAACTCGCAATACTGTGAAATACTGACGGTCAGTATTTAGTATTGGCTCTAAAGCTTTGATTGAATAGTTGGAGTGATTGTTTGATTTACTGGTTTTATTCATTGACGATTTATTTCTTGACTTAAGTTGATTCTACTTACGTTCCTACTTACTCATTTAATAATGGTTCTGGATGCGGTTAACGCACATTAAAACAAAATTCTGTACGTCCTCTTATAAAGATCACCATGCTTTTACACCACATGGTGATGTGCATTGTGCGGTGATTGTGCGTTTCGGTCTGTAGTTGTGTAATATGTGAGCGCGTGTGCTGGTTACAGATCGCCGCGCTTTGGAATTTAACGCGAATATTGCGTCCTCCATGCTGATGGCGACGACGATGACGACGACGACGACGACGACGATGATGATGATGATGATGATGATGATGATGATGATGATGATGATGATGATGATGATGATGATGATGATGACGACGACGATGATGATGATGATGATGATGATGATGATGATGATGATGATGATGATGATGATGATGATGATGATGATTTTTAAAATAAATTTTATTACAGTCGGATGTATTGTTTATTATTATTATTATTATTACATGTATTATTATTATTATTATTATTATTATTATTATTATTATTATTATTATTATTATTACTTACTTACTTACTTACTTACTTACTTACTTACTTACTTACTTGTCAACAGTCTTACCAAGGCCTGTCCGAGACGATAAGGGACTTAACTCAGTCCGACAACGCTGTGACATCGCAAGCAGCAGGAAGGCTGCAGAGAGTCATCATGGGCGGTCATTTCCAGTAAACAGTCTGACTTGGACAATCTACACGTGGACATCACAACGGGCCCTTACCCACCAGAGCACACTCCATTGCAGGCTCAACTACACAATAATGATACCTTTCCGATTATGTTCTTGTGGGAGCCCTGATGCAGCCAGGGTAGATGAATTTTACCTGACAAATTCGCAATACTGTCACAATGCGAAGGTTATCAATCAGCAAACTTGCGCCTTGGGAGGCTTGTGAGGTAGATTCTGTTCTTTATCGCACACCGACTCAACCAAAGCTTTTTAGTTTTGAGGTTAGGTCAGCCAGGCTAGCTATAAATAGCTTCGCCGATGCTACCTTTCCTTGCGTAGAGGGGCCGGGTAGCTCAGTTGGTAAGAGCGTCTTGCTAGTAACCGAAAGGTCGCTGGTTCGAATCCCGGATTGGTCAACGTGTGATCATATTATTTTCCCCTTTACCAACAACTGGCCCGCTGGTGTCAGTATAAATCGGTCCAGTAGTCACCTATATGCGAAAGTGTCGTGTGACTATAATCTACAAACAACAACAACAACAACAACCTTTCCTTTGGTGGTGGTGTTTCACCCGTCCCCTATACGCTTAATGTGTCCGGGGACGTAAATTTACTCCCAAAAAAAAACAAAAAAAAAACCAACCTTTCCTTTCCTTTCACTTAAAGGGCCGGTGCAGGCAAGCTATAAATAGCCCGCAGCCAACAAAATGTGGAGGCACTAAACAGTGCTGCTCACATAGGCATTGAGCTGGTGTGATCGGCGCCTTGAGCATTTCTTGAGCTGGAAAAGCCTTATATAAAATCCATTTATCATCATCAAGATTTGGTCGAACAGCTTACCTCAAATCTACTCCGCCATGGCTGAATGGTAGAGCTTGCCACACCGGGAACCCGGGTTCGAATTCCGTAGTGGGCAAGATTAAAGTGGCCATTTTTCCTTGTCCATCTTAGTAGTATGTTTGCTTTAGTGGTTCAGTGTTAATTTAGGTCCCAATCCCTCTTTCCTGGGAAAGTTTTCCCCGTTTCGCCATATCGGCAATGGTGGTGGGATGTATAGATGTTTAACTTTTATGTTCATTTTTTCTCTAGTCAAGATGGCTGCCCTTGAGATACGAAGTTACTTTTTCATGATTGCATTAATACCTCAAACAGGACAAACAAACACTACAGCTAAAAATGGAAGACATACCTCCATAGAAAGATTGGACTGCTTTATGCGTTTATTTATATTTCATATTATTTGTTTATTTATTTGTGGTTTTTTTTTATGTTGTAATATATTTGTCATTCCCCATGGCGACATTCGGGTCGTATTTCTCAGGGAAATCTCTGCAGCCTTTTATAAGGGTAGGACGGTTAGAGAGGCTGGTCGCCACTGATGAACTGTGCTGATAATCATTCCAATCCTGGGTATGTTGGGTACAGATCGCCACGCTTTGAGTCTGATTTTGGAATAAAACGCGTTTAGCATCCAGTGTTTATTATTATTATTATTATTATTATTATTATTATTATTATTATTATTGTGAACGTTATTTGGTTGTAATAACACTCATAAAAATGTACACCTACATGACTGGGAGATTTCCTATCATTCTTGTAAAGGGTCTTGATCTCAAGGAGTTCTGTTCAGTTTATTTTATTGAGAATTCATTTTATCTGGGAATGCAGTAACCATGATTGTTTCGCTCATTGTCAAACCAGTCCATTCTCGAATGTTGTCCTCCCACCTCTTTTTCGGTCTCCCTCTTCTTCTACCTCCTTGCACTGTGCCTTACAGGATGGTCTTTGCAAGACCTGATAATCTGGTGACGTGGCCATACTTTGTGGAACAAATTTTCTGAAGATCTCCGCACTCCAGTATCTAAATTTACATCATTTAGAACACCTATCTGAAAACCTTAAAAATTAAATAAATATGAATTGTATTGATCAATATTAACAACATTAATTTGATTTCAACTAATCCGCTAATGATTACCTTGTTTATTTGTCATTGCTCCATGATGTTAATGTTATCAAAGTAATTTGTTATATTTAATGGATATTGTTACAAGCCCAACTGTGAGATATAAAAAAGGGCATCCAGCACTTACTCTTTTACCCTTGCAAAATAAAATTATCTTATCTTACCTGAACTTACCTTGCACTACCTTATCTTATCTTCTCTCTCTTAACGGTGTGATACAGTGTTCGCCTGGTCCACCATTGATCCAGGTTCAAATCCCGTTGTGGGCAAAATGAAAGGGGCTATGTTTTGCTGTCCATCTTAGCAGTTTTGAGTGCTCTGATGGCTCAGTGTTGTTGATTGATGGTTGGTTCACTGCCGTTCAGTGTTGTTGATTGATGGCTCAGTGTTGTTGATTGATGGTTCAGTGTTATTGATTGATGGTTCAGTGTTGTTGATTGATGGTTCAGTGTTGTTGACTAGAGTCCCTATGCCCCCTTCTCTAGGACGGTATCCCAGCTGCTCTCATTGCTACTTTTTCTGGTCTCTCTTTGAGAAATGTTTATCGTTATGTGTACGTTTTTTTTCTGTTTTCTTCCAAGATGTGAAACTGAATTTTTTTTTTTCTTTTTAAAGCTTAGGCATCATTTGTTGTTTAAGACGCTCTGTCAAATTGCTCGTTCACTTTCTATCAAGCGCGCGCACTCACACACACACGAACACACACTCATGTACACACACACACACACACATGCCCACACACACACACACACACACTCACACACACATGCACACCGAGGCACGCGCACACACATACACACAATAAAAACCATACAAACACCACAAAATACATACAATGTAAACGCCAAACGAACCTCTCGGAACGGCAGGACAAGAAAGAAAGATGAGAGAGAGAAAGAGAGAGTGTGGGAAGGGCAAGCAAAGACAGATTAGAAAAGAAAAGAAACAAAAGGAAAAGGATAAAGCAGAAAGTAAGATCTACAATTATTTTATTGTTTTAATCTTCCTTTGGTAACAAAAAAAAAAAATGCAAGGCCACAAAACCAGTAAAAACTAATGTAAAATAATTAATTATAAAATTTACTAAAAATCAATATATATTTATGAATTAATAAAAACAAAGTTGTTGCAAGCTCAAAATGTGAACAAGTAGCATCAACAACAACAAAATATACAAACGGAAAACAAATCATGTTACATGGTACACATCATGTTCTTCCAAAATCCCTTTTGTCTTTGAAAAATAATTATGTGATGTTAAAATGTATGGAAATGTAGTCGGTAACAATATTGTTCACAATTTAGTACATACAGCATAAATTGCATGGTTGTTCACACACTCCAACAAACATAAACAACAGCAAACTGCATGGAAAGAACACGATGATGGAAATTGTACATGGTACCCATAAACTGCTGCCAATGGTGAGAGTTAATTTTATAATTAATTTGTACACATTAAAAAATTTATAGCAATACCAGTAATAATAATAATAATAATAATAATAATAATAATAATAATAATATAATAATAATAATAATAATAATAATAATAATAATAATAATAAAAGTAATAATAAAAGTAATAATAATAATAATAATAATAATAATAACAACAATAATAATAATAACAATACTACTACTATTACTACTACTAATAATATTGAATGGCAAGTAATATAACGTTGCCCCCTGTGCAGGCAATGGTTTGAAGCTCATTAATGGCCTACATTTAAAAAAAATATACACACTTTTTTTAAATATTTTAATATAATAATGATTAAAAAAATGACCCTAAGTCACAGTGCACTTCTCCTTTCAATAAGAGTATAAACTAATGCTTAGTCTCTGCAACCACACATTCCATCGCACGGACTTTAAAGGTCCTGATGCTACTGTTGTAGATGAGTGAGTGTGACGACATATATTTCCCCAGCAAGCATTAGGACCCTTCTCTTCTATCGACCAACAATGTGCTCAGAGGTTCGGGCATCAAATAATGCACACAAATGCTGAATGTGGGCTTCTCAGGCAGCTTCAGTTATAGTCTGCATTGGCCAGCACCATCAGCAGCTCATAAGCTGGAAAAATAATATAGGATTAATTTTAAAACATAGATATACAATAATAATAATAATAATAATAATAAAATAATAATAATATTCAGTCATCTCCGTCTTCCTGTGCGCTTGCGAAACGTGGACCCTCACCGCAGATCTACAATGAAGAATACAAAGCATAGGGTTGGGGTGCTGCGGAGGACTTTTGGGCATTTCTTGTGCCCAGCACATCGCCAGTGATGAAGTCCGATGGACCATCACGCGGGCTGTTGGGCAGCACAATGGCCGGCAGCCAATGGCCGGCAGTACGAAGGCCGGCACCACGATGGCCTGCTCAGTGGTGAAGAAACGGAGTCTCCGATGGTGTGGCCGCCTCGCCAGATCATCGGGCCTTGCAGGGACCGTCCTGCAGGGTGCGGTGCAGGGAGGTAGAAGAAGAGGCAGACAAAGGAGGAGGTGTGGGGAAGGCATTCAAGAATGGACTGGCTTGACATTGGGCGAAGCCATCAGGGTTGCTGGAGACTGAGAAAGATGGAGTATGCTGGTTAAACGATCATCTGTGGTGCCACAACGACCTCAGCGTTAAGGGATAGAATAGAATAGAAATAGAATAATAATAATAATTATAATTTTAGTATAATTACAATAATACTAATTAATATAAATAATAATAATAATAATAATAATAATAACAATAATAATAATAATAATAACAGCAGATATATTATGATAATTATTATTATTATTATTATTATTATTATTATTATTATTATTATTGCTGTTGTTATTGTTCTTATAAATAGGACTTTACCAAGCAAGAGCTGATCAAGGTTCTTACTAAAACAGGATCTAACTCAAGCCAGCCAAGATACCAACTTGATATAATACAAATAACAACATCTACAAAAATCAATAATCATCTTTTCCAACAACAACAACAACAAAGATAATAATAATATTAATAATAATAATAATAATAATAATAATTATTATTATTATTATTATTATTATTATTATTATTATTATAGCTAATTAATAATAATAATAATAATAATAATAATAATAATAATAATTTTAATAATAATAATAACAACAACAACAGTCAAGGTGAACTGTTTTTATGAAGACAATAAAGATTCTGATTCAGTGATTGTACAAAATTTACTCTGCCTCTTTAGTAACTATTCTAAAATGATCTGCTCTTTGAGCCAAAGCAGGTATGCTGAAATTACTTGTCCAGTCGCTTCATGCATTCTATTTTCAGTGATCCTGTCATATTCAAAAATGTATCACAAACTGTTTCCTGTTACTGTTCGTGTAAGTTATTTATGGCCTAGTGAGAAATGCTATTTAAGCAAGTAACTTGGAGGCAGTTAAACTGATGCTAATACTACAGTTCTGTTCACAAACAAGGTCATTTTTACTTTAGGTCCATTTGGACTTGAAGCTACTCAGCTAAAAATAGCAAAAAGCATTCCACAAAATTAAAATGTTCAACTAATATTGTAACTGATTGCATCTTCAAAAGTATATTTGCAAGCATACCTGTCACACTCATTTCTCGTACTCTTGCTCTTGCGATCTCTGACATATTTGGTGTTTGATCATTCCAAAAAGTTATTTTTCACTGTGCTTCTTCTTTAGGTGACACTGATAATGGTCCCGCTCACAAAACACAGCGGTACAGTGTTGACATTGGGTTAACTCCCCTCTGTGCTCTTTGCTATGCATGTTAAGCCCTACCCTGTGCACAAACTTCATCTCACACTCCTGACACTTGTAGTTGTAGGCCACAGAGTCTCGATGGGCCAGCATGTGAGTGCTGAGCTGGCCGTGGAGGGAGAAAGCGCACTCGCACATGCGACAGCTAAACATGGGGCTGGTGACGGCATGGGTGCCCAGATGCTGAGCCAGTTCAAAAGGAAAGGGGAACTGCTGGGGACAATATGGGCATGGAAACTGCACCCTGTGGCACATCGCCTTGTGCGCTTTCAGGATGCGCTTTTCTTCAAAGGCTGCCGGGCACAGGTGACACTGGAGCACTTTCTTCTCGCTCTGGCAAAGATTTAAGTATCTCTTAGGAAGGCACTCGACGTCTTTCTTCTCGTTTCGTTGACCCTGGGTTTCTGCGTGGCATTTCATGTGCCAGTTGAACACGCCTTCAAACACAGTAGAAAAAGAGCAGTGGGGACATTTGGTGGAAGCGTTGATGCCGTGTGACCGTAAATGAACTTTGAGGGCCCAGTTGTGTGGAAAGGCCATGCTGCAATCAGTCTCCAAGCACTTGTATGTCTTTCCTTCTCCATCCTCCTCACCTTGGCCGGTTTCTTTACCTTCTTCTTCACCATCTTCACCTTCCTCTCTCTCCTCGTTCTCCCCATCTGCTGCTTCTTCACCCTCTTCTTCATCATCGAGATGTTGGCGCTTACGTGGTATAGTGCTGGAAGTCTCGGAGTCTGCCACTTCAGCTGATTCATCCGCCACAAAGTTTGATAACTCATCCATTCTGGATACCGCTGGACATTGTTTGACGCTTTAAGGAAGTCGGAACGGATGTGCAGAACTTTGATTCACAGGATATCAAAATCTGAAAACAAGCAAACAAAATATAAATAAAGATATAATTTTTTAATAAATAAATTTTAATAACAATAATAATAATAATAATAATAATAATAATAATAATAATAATAATAATACCAATCAATAATAATAATAATAATAATATCCTCTCCTATCCCATAACTCGGAGGTCGTAGGGGCATCATATCATAATAATAATAATAATAATAATAATAATAATAAAAATAATAAAAAATTAAATAAATATGACTGATATTTATCACAAAAAAAATAATAAATAAAGTAATTAAACAGAAATCATAACACACATTCAGCAAAAGAAACCTCACATGCAAATTGCATACAAACACATAACACAGTACGCACACACAACCACACATGCCAACACACTTATGTACATGCACATCCAGAGATGAAACCCTTTGTGAATTATACATTAGCACAACACAATCGTAAGTGCGGTCAGTGCAGCAAGATGATCGCAGCAGCAAAACACCTAACACAACCTTACCAAGGTCCTAAGGCTTAGAACGTTAGGTATACAATTTCAACAGGAGGTGAGAGGGAGGGGGTGATTGTTTAAAGTTGGAAATTTTCGGCAATATCCAGATATAGCCCCCTCATCCTTGTAACAGCTCCAAAATCATTTGGCTTTTTTTTTTTTTTCAGTTATTTACATTCTATTAACACAACGAATGCCATAATATACATGAACACCCACATTGCAGACAATATAAATAGGCTACCTTCTTTTTCCGTCGGAAATATGTAGGCCTAACTAATAATTATTATTATAATATCGAGGGGAGTATATATCTGGATATTGTCGAAATTACTATACGATCTAAACAGCGAGGATATTTCCAAAGAATGTACAAAACAACACTAATCTGACGTATAAACGCTTCTATAAGCTTGGAGTTAACAATGCAAATGTTTCAACAGTTAGTTAGTACACGCCTCGATAAAATGTTCATTCAATGATTCACATTTACTGATTTTTAGTGAGCACGATGCTAAGCACTAAACAAACACATCATGCACACTTTCTGCACTAAAAATGATCTTGTGCAAATAATTTATTATTTGCTTATCTTGAAAAACGTTGGTTATTCACTAGCTGACAGCAAGAAAGCAAACAATGGGACATACTTTCGTTCTCTAATGGTGCGCGTCATTAATTGGCTTCCATTTTGGATCAGAAAATTAAACGAGTAGCCTCCCCTACGTTTAAAAAAAAAAAAAAGAAAAGACAATCCACACACAAAAATAAAAATAATAAATACTGGGAAAAAAATCACTATATCTACTAATTATATTTTTTTATGTTAGACTTACAAAATGAGTCTCTATGCTGATAGCTGAAAATATAAGATCGCAGGGAATTAAGCGCTCATTATTGTTGGTGTCGAACAAAATAAAACATCGAATCAGGGAGGTAACATATTACAGCTAACCATCACACCAACAATAATTGTGATTGCTTCCCTTTCATCGTCTGGCGTCAGAGCTCATTGCCATAGGAGGGAGAAAGAGATGCCGATGCAGACCGACAGGGATGCTGCAAAAACAGAGAATGACTTTTATTTGCTCAAAGTTGACATTGCCTGCGGAAGCTGACGCTGTTAAATACACAGACAACAATGGTCTATTCTTTTTCTGTGTGTCTGCTGGCATTTCACAGAAATACAACTGCACTGAAACGCCTCCATGGCTTGAGCGAACACTGTGGTTAGTTTTGTACTACCTTTATGTAATACATTATTTATTTTTATTTAATAAGTTTTTATTTATTTATTTATTTAGATTTTTAAAATATAATTATTTATTTATTTCCCTTCAATATAATGATACCTAGTGCAGTCTAACAATTCAAAACTAAAATTCGATTTCCATTTCCAAGTAATTGTGATTTTGCCGTCTTTACAGCACATGTTTGAGCGATGAATATGTGTTTGTTGTGTATGTAGGAGTGTCTGTAACATGTGAGCGTGCATGTTGGTTACAGACCGCCGCGCTTTGAGTCTGATTTAGGAATAAGGCACGTATGGCATCCAGTATTATTATTATTATTATTATTATTATTATTATTATTATTATTATTATTATTATTATTATTATTATTATTATTATTATTAATTTATTTATTTATTTATACTTTAGATTGTGACAGGGAGTTTACATGGGACATTGTATTGTTGTCACATTACTTGAACAGATGATATAATCGTTGTTCACAAGACCGTGTTCAAAACGTACTTAGCAAGGTCGTGAAGCATCCCGATTGTCCACGTTCTGTCTCGATGTTACTGCGTCAGAATACCGATGAAATCCTGACTCTACCACGCTCAATCACGTTTTAGCTGATTTTCCTGATCGTAGCGCAGTCTTCGTCCTGTGTGATGAGGGTATAAGCTTTTAAAGTTAGTTGAAATTGTGTTGAGAGTAGGTCTACTTCACCAGATGCGTTGTTTGTTTGTTTTGGTTTTTTTGTTTGTTTTTTGTTGTTGTTTTTTTTTAACTGCAATTAATTCAAAAGCTCCTCGTACACGAGAGGCGACTGTTTGAGCGGTGCGGTGTTGAGAAATGAATCTTTCCCCATTCCCCATCCCCCTCCACTCCATCTCCTCTCGCTCCAACCCCTCCCCTTATCCCTCTCCCCATCCCCCTTGTAAATTTACTTCTTTTGTCCGGCACAACTTGAAAAGGCAAACACTGACGGGAAGTGGGTGTTTATCTAGCATGGCTTTGTCGCTCTGTCACTCGCGACTTTGTTTCTTCCTCCAAATGGAATGGCAAACATTAGTGAACAGTGTGTACATTGTTTTGCGATGGACGGAATGAAACACACTGCGCAGCTGAGGCTTGCCGAGACTTTCCTTCGCCAATGCCGAGCAAAAATAAGCAAATAATCTCAATGAAATACAAGTGCGTAACAATACACTGTCTGTCCGTCTGTCTGTCTGTCTGTCTCTCTCTCTCTCTCTCTCTCTCTCTCTCTCACACACACACACACACACACACACACACAAACACACACACACAGATTACTGTTTTGCAGGAATAGAATCTTCTGAACCTTAAGTAGGATAGATACACCCTTATCCTCACCAACCCACCCACTCCCCACCCCCCACCCCCACAAAAAAGAAAAAAAAAGAAGAAAGAAAAGAAAATCTTGTGAAAACCGGACTTTTACGCTCTTTTGTAGCCTTGATTTGATTTGCCACTCCACCACCTCGGTTTAAAAAAAATATTTAAAAAAATAAATAAAATTATTTTTTTAAGGACAAATGGAGAAAATAAAGTACTCGGTAAACATTCACCTGCCAACATGTGGTCTTCTCATACGGGCACGCGCAGGCGCAAACGGCCATTTCCGGTGCCCGGGCGGAACACGAGAACCATCTTAAAACCAGAAAATGGTGGGAGTTCATCTTTTCACTCGCATCAGCTGCCTCTCTTGTCCACGTTTTGCGTCCATTAAATACAGTTTACAACTCGGGGGCTGAACACAAAGATTCAGCCTACTTCCCCCCAAAAAAGATTCCCAAAGAAAGGATGATAAAAATCAGTGCTGGAGTACTACAGTTGAAACGGAGCTTGAGAGAAACAAGATGACTGTCTGAATGAAAGCGTCTTTCATGTGAAAGGTAAAGCTTGGCGGTATTATTCTTGTTTAATAAATGTGGAGGGAGTAGAAAGGCATTAAAACATTTTACATGTTTATCGTTCTGCCTAGAGCTAGAGAGAGAGAGAGAGAGAGAGAGAGGGGGGGGGAGGGAGGGAGGGAGGAAGAGAGAGAAAGTCTCGAAATAGCAATGCCATCTAAACCATTTTTGACCAAATATGTCTTTGTTTTTTTATGGAAAGTA
The DNA here is from genome assembly GCA_036898135.1 of Oncomelania hupensis. Classification (NCBI taxonomy): domain Eukaryota; kingdom Metazoa; phylum Mollusca; class Gastropoda; order Littorinimorpha; family Pomatiopsidae; genus Oncomelania; species Oncomelania hupensis. The sequence goes on along the minus strand of CM072520.1, from coordinate 6,831,557 downwards.
TAATACCAGCCAAAGTATAGAAGAAATGGATGGAGTGAGGAGGAGGGGGAGAAAGGGTGGAAGTAGAGAGATGGGGATGGGGGGGGGGGTCAACCCTTCCTCTACGTTTTTCCCGCCCACTGTTTTATATTTGTATCATTATTTTTTTTTTTTTTGTTCTTACATAGCGTTTTTCAGGCTCAAGAGCTGCTCAAAGGGCTGGCTGATACAGGATCTAACTCAAGAGCTGCTCAAAGCGATGGCTGATACAGGATCTAACTCAAGAGCTGCTCAAAGGGCTGGTTGATACAGGATCTAACTCAAGAGCTGCTCAAAGGGCTGGCTGATACAGGATCTAACTCAAGAGCTGCTCAAAGGGCTGGTTGATACAGGATCTAACTCAAGAGCTGCTCAAAGGGCTGGCTGATACAGGATCTAACTCAAGAGCTGCTCAAAGCGAAGGCCGATACAGGATCTAACTCAAGAGCTGCTCAAAGCGAAGGCCGATACAGGATCTAACTCAAGAGCTGCTCAAAGGGCTGGTTGATACAGGATCTAACTCAAGAGGTGCTCAAAGGGCTGGCTGATACAGGATCTAACTCAAGAGCTGCTCAAAGCGATGGTTGATACAGGATCTAACTCAAGAGCTGCTCAAAGCGATGGTTGATACAGGATCTAACTGAAGAGGTGCTCAAGGCGATGGTTGATACAGGATCTAACTCAAGAGGTGCTCAAAGGGCTGGCCGATACAGGATCTAACTCAAGAGCTGCTCAAAGCGAAGGCCGATACAGGATCTAACTCAAGAGCTGCTCAAAGGGCTGGTTGATACAGGATCTAACTCAAGAGGTGCTCAAAGGGCTGGCTGATACAGGATCTAACTCAAGAGCTGCTCAAAGCGATGGTTGATACAGGATCTAACTCAAGAGCTGCTCAAAGCGATGGTTGATACAGGATCTAAATGAAGAGGTGCTCAAGGCGATGGTTGATACAGGATCTAACTCAAGAGGTGCTCAAAGGGCTGGCTGATACAGGATCTAACTCAAGAGCTGCTCAAAGCGATGGTTGATACAGGATCTAACTCAAGAGGTGCTCAAGGCGATGGTTGATACAGGATCTAACTCAAGAGGTGCTCAAAGGGCTGGCTGATACAGGATCTAACTCAAGAGGTGCTCAAGGCGATGGTTGATACAGGATCTAACTCAAGAGGTGCTCAAGGCGATGGTTGATACAGGATCTAACTCAAGAGCTGCTCAAAGCGATGGTTGATACAGGATCTAACTCAAGAGCTGCTCAAAGGGCTGGCTGATACAGGATCTAACTCAAGAGGTGCTCAAGGCGATGGTTGATACAGGATCTAACTCAAGAGCTGCTCAAAGCGATGGTTGATACAGGATCTAACTCAAGAGCTGCTCAAAGGGCTGGTTGATACAGGATCTAACTCAAGAGGTGCTCAAGGCGATGGTTGATACAGGATCTAACTCAAGAGGTGCTCAAAGCGATGGTTGATACAGGATCTAACTCAAGAGCTGCTCAAAGCGATGGTTGATACAGGATCTAACTGAAGAGGTGCTCAAGGCGATGGTTGATACAGGATCTAACTCAAGAGGTGCTCAAAGGGCTGGCTGATACAGGATCTAACTCAAGAGCTGCTCAAAGCGATGGTTGATACAGGATCTAACTCAAGAGGTGCTCAAGGCGATGGTTGATACAGGATCTAACTCAAGAGGTGCTCAAAGGGCTGGCTGATACAGGATCTAACTCAAGAGGTGCTCAAGGCGATGGTTGATACAGGATCTAACTCAAGAGGTGCTCAAGGCGATGGTTGATACAGGATCTAACTCAAGAGCTGCTCAAAGCGATGGTTGATACAGGATCTAACTCAAGAGCTGCTCAAAGGGCTGGCTGATACAGGATCTAACTCAAGAGGTGCTCAAGGCGAAGGCCGATACAGGATCTAACTCTAGCCGCCCGCTTGCAGCCTTTGGGCGCACAGTCTAACGCTCAGACAACTGAGCACAATCCTGGGCGACCGGGGACATGGGAGAAGGGACCTAGTGCATGCTAGGCGTATTTGTGTAACCGGCACTCACCTGTTTAGGACATGAGCGTCAGGATCTTAAAAAGTCCGTGCTATGGAATGCGTGCGTGCAGACTAGACCTCGGTTTATGGTCACATCCGAAGGAGCAGGGCGCAGTGCAGTGTCTTAGAGTAATTCTTTTTTTTTAATATTCAGGCCGTCAACAGGCTTTTGAACCACAGTGTGTACAGGCTGCAATGTTATCTCTTGACATTTGCGCACACTGCCTACACCACTGAGCCAACTGCGATCCCAAACAAATTCAAGGTTTGCCTTTGCCAACACTGAATGAAAATCTTCATTGAGTTATTGACTTCACTTAGTTCTTGTTGCTTCCTCTACACAATAAGTGGACAGATATTCATATAATATGGGACACCCACTCGGGCGAAATTTTAAAACAAAAATCGGATTGCCTTCTCAGTGAGATCGCTGTATCCAAGGGTAAGGCGAGGTGTCTACATTTGCGTTCGTTTGTTTGTTTGTTTGTTTGGGTAGAATTAACGTCCCCGGACAATTTGCGTTCCGATTTAGGCTGTCTTTTATAACCACGAGTCTTTCATTAGTGGCTATTTTTTAAAGCAGTATGATTGCTCTGGCGGTTTAGTGTTGATTTAAGTGAAAAACCCCTCTTTTTCTTGGATGGTAATTACTTGTCACGATACGCCCGTGATGGGTGTGGACGTTATAAGCTTCAAGGTTCGATCGTTCCACGAGTCCCACCAGCGTCCTTGCAACGAAACTGCTCTGCCCAACATCTCTCTGGAACTTCTACTTTTGTTTGCCATAGTATCATCATTTATGACTAAAACCAAAAGTATTTGAGTTAGTCTATCCCTTTCGCCTTTGATCCAACACTTCAAAGAAAGCGACGAGTAGGCTACCCTATCCAAACCAACGGTGATCTATCCCCACTCTCACCGAAACCATCGCTCTCTGTCTCTCTGTCTGCCTTTCTCTGCCTGTCTGTCTGCATGCCTGTATTTGTCCCTATGTGTCTGTCCGTCTGTCTCTCTCTCTCTCTCTCTCTCTCTCTCTCTCTCTCTCTCTCTCTCTCTCTCTCTCTCTCTCTCTCTCTCTCTCTCTCTTTGCTTTTGAATACTGTTGTGCTACTGCATAAAATCTTCAACATTTGATCTGCTCTAACCCGTATGTAGAATGGGATCTATCGGATTACATTTAAATAAAACTCCAGTTGTTTCTCTCTCTCTCTCTCTCTCTCTCTCTCTCTCTCTCTCTCTCTCTCTCTCTCCCACACACACACACACACACACATCGGCCTTAAACGTTTGAAGAAAGTGAAGATCAAGCAAAACAAGGTTATGCTGTTTGAAGACCACGTCTTTGCCATAGAGTGTAATGTTAGTCCAACACTGTGAAGCAAAGCACACCGTAAGATGATGACACTCAAAACAGAACAAGATCCTCTTTGCCTTTCAACGCTTAAGTACCTTTACTGCAACCAGCTCTTATGAATAGAAGGTGACTGATGTGGGTGTGGTTGTGTGTGTGGGTGTGTGTGTGTGTGTGCGCGCGTGGGTGGGTGTGGGTGTGTGTGTGTTTGCGTATGGGTGTGAGAGTGTGTGTGTGTGGGTGTGTGAGAGTGTATGTGTGTGTGAGAAAGAGAGAGTGTAATTATGTGTTTGGATGAAAGTGTGTGTGTGTGTGCGAGTGTGTGTGTGTGTGCTTTTCAAAAGTTAAATACCTTCAACGAACTATTTTGAATAGAAAATGACTTATGAGTGGTGGGTGGTGGGTGTGGGTGAGTGTGTGCGTGTGTGTGTGTGTGTTTGTGCGTGTACGTGTGCGTGTACGTGTATGTGTATGTGTCTCTTTTGGTGCAATGTCTGTGTCAATATGAGCTGAAACGATTTTTACCTGCAATCTGGGAATACGGATAAGTTTTCAACAATTAAACACCTTGAGGGGAACGGTTGAATAGACAACAGTGGGGTTATGTTGAAGTTTTAAATGTCTGTATCCACATGAAAAGACAAACTTAATTTGCAATATGTGCTAGCTGAAAAGTTTATTGTTGCTGTTATTGTTGTTGCCGTTGTTGTTGTTGTTGTTGTTGTTGTTGTTGTTGTTGTTGTTGTTTTTTACATTCTCGACAGTTTAACAGTTAAATATAGCCTTGAGAAAAATCGTCGAGTATCTGATGAGTGGCGAAGATAGAAGAAGTGTCAACGGCGCTTTCAGTTTAAGTGTCAGTGTCAACATGAGAAGAAAAAGTTTACCCGCAAATCTCGGTGTTGAGTACAGTTGCTATAAAGTGATAATTTGATTAGCGGCACCGTGGGAAAGTCCAGAACTCCTGGTTTCCATCTTCCCATCCATGCACTTTCTCATCTGTCGTCTCCCAAACCAGGTGTTCCCGTAACCTTTCGGTCGTTGTAGCCTCTCTTTTCTCTGGGCCTGCTTAATGAAGGCGGTGCCCATCCCCCCCCCTCCCTCGCTGCTTTACCTCCCTTGGTTGTAAACAGATCCAGGTACCCCTTCACAGCTGGTGGGACTGGGGTGTGTCGCGGGTTTGTTTCATTATTTTTGTCGTTCGATGGCTGCCTTTCAGGTATCGTCACCCATCCAAATACTAACCCGTCCTTACCTTGCTTAATATGAAACATTGTTAGTCTGCGCCTAAACCACTACGCTACTTCGCCACCCTTCAGATTATGCCTTACTGTGAACCTTGTTAGTTCATAGTCCTATATTGCGCTGTTTACAGTGTTTGTGAGAAGTTGGATTTCATACCTCAGTTAGCTCCTGATTAACTCCTTTCGAGGTCTTTAAACGAAATACAGGTAAAGAGATTTTTTTTCACCTGTATTTTTCTTGTATTGTAGTAATGGCTTTGCTGACCATTTGTTTAAAAATCTGATAATATGGTTATTTTTTAACAACTTTATCCAGTTTTTTGGCTCATGTAAAAATAAAATCATCGGCATAGTTACTTAACTAACAGCGTGTGGGCTAGTCATGTTACGTGAGCATTTGACCACTTTCAAAGTTAATTTTAGTGTGCGTGTGTGTGTGCGGGCGGGCGCGCGTGTGTGCATGTGTGCGTGCGTGCATGTTTGTGCGTGCGTTTACAAGTTCGGTGGGTTCATCTTTCAGTGTATTGATAAGGTTTCCTGTGACCGTCCTGTTTTATAACACAAAACTACACAGCTGCAATTGAGTACACACTTTCTGGTTCGATAAAAAGCGCATAAATCATCACGCCGAGTATGTTACAGTAGCGCAGATGTTAATAATAATGATTTTCATCATCATCAGCATCATCATCATCATCATCATCATCATCATCATCATCATCATCATCATCATCATCATTATCATCCTCAAGTCTCCTCAACTACTCTCCGTCTAGGTGATATATATTTCAAACTTAATCTCTGGTTTCTTTTATAAATATAAGTATGAAAAACAAATACATGTAAATACACAAACCAAAAGAATGTTTGTTGTTGTTGTTGTTGTTGTTGTTGTTGTTGTTGTTGTTGTTGTTGTTGTTGTTGTTCTTCTTCTTCTTCTTTTTCTTCTTCTTCTTCTTCTAAAGAGTCTCCTCTCTGAAAATCTTTATCGGGAAGAGAGGGGACTTTAAACTGATACATACATACATACTTCTTCTTCTTCTTCTTCTTCTTCTTCTTCTTCTTCTTCTTCTTCTTCTTCTTCTTCTTCTTCTTCTTCTTTTTCTTTTTCTTCTTCTTCGCAGTGATATTTAGGCGTTTTTAGTCATTCATCCATTCGTTCATATATTAATTTGAAAGCCATCATCAGCTACGTCTCTGATTACCTAATCCAGATGACTGTGCATAACCGTTATACCAAGTCTGTGTGCGCATATCACGAAAGCAATAGATTTTATTATTGTGACTTTCTGGCTACATTTTATCATAGATTTGATGGTGTTGTGTCGTTTCTCCTAGTTTACCGTGTAGTACTGTTGACTGACGAAATCAATGCTTTAACAAGATGGCAAGTCATTCAAATGTATTTCCAGAAATTCACGCACATAGTCCAAAAATAATCATTTTGAAAGTGCTAATTTTCTTGGTGGTCTTGCGACTTGGCTTTAAAAGACTCAAAAAAAGAAAACATGGAATGATAACCCGCGACCTCAACTATCTGCAAGCTACAAAACGAAGAAAATAAAAAAAAAGTTAAAATCAAAATCAAAATTGGTCCAGCCAATTTTGAGATACAGCGCAAAACATTTTTTTTAAATGGTGGGGGGAAAAAAAACTTGATCTTTGATCTAACGTGCTTAGGTAGCAGGGTTGGCTACTGGAATTTCTGACCATACGATAGGCTTACTCTATCTCTGTTGGGTTTAAACTAGCTATGTGCAATTACTTGAGATACACTTTTCCGATCCCTTAAAGAACGTGGCCATTAGATTTAGCATTCCATTCTCTATCAGAATATATAAACTGTTGTTTTTTTGTTAATTTATGTAGCAGCTTCGAAGGGGAGCGAGATGTTTAGAATAGCGCGATGCACATTACGTTGATGAAGACACCGCGCTGTTATAGACTAAGCTTCAGCGTTAGTATTTCTCGATTACATTACATCACATGGTTATTGGTTTAGGTCCAGCGGACTCTTCCGAGCCAAATCAGGACCGGACAACCCCTGATCCGCATAAAAGATCTGCTGAAACAACCCTAGTGAGAAAACTGAATACTCTCCACCAGCCAGTCACTTTACAATAAAGACATCCCACGCAGGGGACGCTGAGGCTGTACTCTAATTTATCGAACCCCTGTTTACAAAAACAAAATAGAATACAAACATCATTATAAATTATCAACAAAACACATACATATAAAATGCCCACATTGCTAAATAATAACATCGTAGGAAGCCCTAGTGACCACCTGGCAGAAAGCGTCCAATATTCCCAAGCTGATCCAACAGACCTCACACACAAATAAGGAGTCTTGTCCCGGAAGAGTTTTCAAGAAAAAAGGTAGGTGACTGGTATAGCGAAGAAGAAGATAGTATAGCAGATTGATAGAACAGTGCAGGAATGAGAAAGAACAAATGAGAAAGACAGCGACAGTGGGAATGTAAAGCACTAAATTTCCAGAAAGTGGGGATACTATTTTTACTGAAACCCCCGGCACCCCAACGGGGGTATTCCTCGATTTATAAACACACCGACCGGCCAGTGTAGTGCGTAGCGTAACTTCCCTCTTTCCTAACACCTGATAAGAGAGTTTTAAATAACGTCTATAGCAAAGATTCTCTACACTGTACCACCTTAAATGGAGCGAGAGAGAGAGAGAGAGAGAGAGAGAGAGAGAGAGAGAGAGAGAGAGAGAGAGAGAGAGAGAGAGAGAGAGAGAGAGAGAGAGAGAGAGAGAGAATGTGTGAATGAGACTTCGTCAACCCGAGTCTACCTCTTCCACACTCTAACAACCACCCCTCCATCCATGACTACACTTAGGAGTTACAGTCTCGGCAAAGTAAAATGGATTTATTTGGGTTCAGTTATTCTTGAGATAAAGCATAAAAGTGTGTTTTGACATTGGGAGCAAATGACAGACTGACCAACTGACCGACAACCGGGCTGCTATTGAAGGATGGCCCATGATCTGAGGTCCCTGTATACCCAAGCTCAACAAAATTGCTTTAGCCGGGTTTTCTTTCTTTTATAAAACATTTTTTTTAATATTTTTTGTAATAGATATTCAGCAAAACGTGTTTAGCGACAAAGTGAGTCCAGTGACCTTGACCTTTGTGGGAGAGCCAATCTGGTGGCACGGGAGGCAGGGCACTAACCTAGATAATGTTCCTGTGAAGTTTGGTCAAAATGCATTCAGTGGGTCTTGAGATATGGCTTCCAACGGACAGGCCGATCTATCGACAGACCGCATTTGGCTTGTTCTGATTCCAACGGACAGGCCGATCTATCCACAGACCGCATTTGGCTTGTTCTGATTCCAACGGACAGGCCGATCTATCCACAGACCGCATTTGGCTTGTTCTGATTCCAACGGACAGGCCGATCTATCCACAGACCGCATTTGGCTTGTTCTGACAACGGACAGTCCGATCTATCGACAGACCGCATTTGGCTTGTTCTGATTCCAGCGGACAGGCCGATCTATCCACAGACCGCATTTGGCTTGTTCTGATTCCAACGGACAGGCCGATCTATCGACAGACCGCATTTGGCTTGTTCTGATTCCAACGGACAGGCCGATCTATCGACAGACCGCATTTGGCTTGTTCTGATTCCAACGGACAGGCCGATCTATCGACAGACCGCATTTGGCTTGTTCTGATTCCAACGGACAGGCCGATCTATCCACAGACCGCATTTGGCTTGTTCTGATTCCAACGGACAGGCCGATCTATCCACAGACCGCATTTGGCTTGTTCTGATTCCAACGGACAGGCCGATCTATCCACAGACCGCATTTGGCTTGTTCTGATTCCAACGGACAGGCCGATCTATCCACAGACCGCATTTGGCTTGTTCTGATTCCAACGGACAGGCCGATCTATCGACAGACCGCATTTGGCTTGTTCTGATTCCAACGGACAGGCCGATCTATCCACAGACCGCATTTGGCTTGTTCTGATTCCAACGGACAGGCCGATCTATCCACAGACCGCATTTGGCTTGTTCTGATTCCAACGGACAGGCCGATCTATCCACAGACCGCATTTGGCTTGTTCTGATTCCAACGGACAGGCCGATCTATCCACAGACCGCATTTGGCTTGTTCTGATTCCAAACTTATTCAATGACTGTGAGGTAGGATTGTATACCTCAGCTGGCTTATAACTCCTGATGTAGCAATTTGCAAAACAGACTGCATGTGTTGATAATAAATTTAGTTTTCTGCGTTTTATTTTCTTTTTTTTTAAAGACTTCAACGAATCTTCTTCCCTTATATTTGTCATGGTGTTGGATGCTCTATTATTCACACTTGCTGCAGTTTCCTGTTACTAAAGAAGTGCAAGTGTTCACTTTTACCATCTGTTGTACGGTAGATGACATGCAGTGTTACGTACATCAATAAAGCCCGCAGTTGTGCGTATACCGCATGTCGCAGTAGTGCAGTGGTTTGGCCAAACGTTACAAATATTGTATGTTAAGCAACGTCGGGCGGGGTTAGTACTTCCATGTGTGGAAGGCATTCACCCAACGACACAAACAAGCGCACGACACCCCCCTGTCCACACAGCCGTGAATGGGTACCTGGATCTGTTTAGAACCGGGGAAGGTCAAGCAGCGAGAGAGAGAGAGAAGACAGACACCGCCCTCATTAAGCTGGTGTAGAGAAAAGAGGTGTCCCAAATGCCTCTCTCCCCGACGACCGAAGGGTTACGGTAACACCTTTACCTTGTTATGAATATGCAGTGAGCAGTTATGGGTCTCTGTAACACCTTTACCTTGTTATAAATATGCAGTGAGCAGTTATGGGTCTCTGTAACACCTTTACCTTGTTATAAATATGCAGTGAGCAGTTATGGGTCTCTGTAACACCTTTACCTTGTTATAAATATGCAGTGAGCAGTTATGGGTCTCTGTAACACCTTTACCTTGTTATAAATATGCAGTGAGCAGTTATGGGTCTCTGTAACACCTTTACCTTGTTATAAATATGCAGTGAGCAGTTATGGGTCTCGGTAACACCTTTACCTTGTTATAAATATGCAGTGAGCAGTTATGGGTCTCTGTAACACCTTTACCTTGTTATAAATATGCAGTGAGCAGTTATGGGTCTCGGTAACACCTTTACCTTGTTATAAATATGCAGTGAGCAGTTATGGGTCTCTGTAACACCTTTACCTTGTTATAAATATGCAGTGAGCAGTTATGGGTCTCGGTAACACCTTTACCTTGTTATAAATATGCAGTGAGCAGTTATGGGTCTCTGTAACACCTTTACCTTGTTATAAATATGCAGAGAGCAGTTATGGGTCTCGGTAACACCTTTACCTTGTTATAAATATGCAGTGAGCAGTTATGGGTCTCGGTAACACCTTTACCTTGTTATGAATATGCAGTGAGCAGTTATGGGTCTCGGTAACACCTTTACCTTGTTATGAATATGCAGTGAGCAGTTATGGGTCTCGGTAACACCTTTACCTTGTTATGAATATGCAGTGAGCAGTTATGGGTCTCGGTAACACCTTTACCTTGTTATGAATATGCAGTGAGCAGTTATGGGTCTCGGTAACACCTTTACCTTGTTATGAATATGCAGTGAGCAGTTATGGGTCTCGGTAACACCTTTACCTTGTTATGAATATGCAGTGAGCAGTTATGGGTCTCGGTAACACCTTTACCTTGTTATGAATATGCAGTGAGCAGTTATGGGTCTCGGTAACACCTTTACCTTGTTATGAATATGCAGTGAGCAGTTATGGGTCTCGGTAACAAGTGTGGTCACTGTTGGGTTGATAGGATAGCTACAATGGCTGTGATAAGTGCTTGGTTCGCTCTTCTTGTATGCTGCTTTATACGGTGTTTCACTCCGGCTCCCACTCCTATCCCCACCCCACCCGTACCTCTCTGTAGTCATAGAGTCACAGTGGCTCAGTGGTAAAATGTTTGCCTCTCGGTGGAAGGGGAGATCATTTCCACAGGAGTCGACTTGTCTGCCAGGACACTTTATACGATGTCTTACGTCCTAGGTGTCGCCTCAGCGTTACGTTAAAGACCTGCATCATTCTGTCGAAACGGCAGGTGACACAAGTCGCACAAACGCACGTACATTTCCGTCGTTCGATGTCGTTGAGAGTTCGAAGCGTTTGACAGAATGCATCAAGCAAAAAGTTGGGGCCTTGGACGGTTTGGGTCAGATCACAGCCGCATTAACCAACAAGAATGGATCCGTGGGGGGAAAAAGTGGATCCCTTATAGCATAAAAAGTATAAAAATTATATAGAGCTACCCCTATGCTATCGAGAATCCACTAATCTGGGTATCCATTCTTCTTTGTTAAAACGCGGACCTGTGGTCAGATCCTGTTGCAGCCAGAACTTTGAGCAACTCTTTGCGAGCTAATGAGAACGCTGTACAAGAACAGTTCAATGTTATTTCCATTGTAAAGTTCTGAGACAGAGGTCGTAAAATGGTAAATGAACTAAGAATGTGTCTGATTTTCGTTAGCCGTCTCCTCATGTCTTTTAATTAGATCACCATTGTTACGTCGTCTGAGAGGTAGTCTACAGTACGGTGTGGTTTTTTAAAATTTAAATTAGACGCTAACTGTATAATTGGGGTAGGAGAGGATGGTAGGAGATGGAGAGGAAAAAGAGACAGGGGTTGGGGACGTCATGAAAAAGAGATGATACTGTGGTCAGAAGGAGAGAGAGATAGGTTAAGAGAGAGAGAGAGAGAGAGAGAGAGAGAGAGAGAGAGAGAGAGAGAGAGAGAGACAGGCAAATAGACAGAGAGAAACAGACACCACGGATACCATCATAGAGACAGTTAAGGAAAACAAACACGAGAAGAGTGTAGAAAAGAGATATAGGGTGAGAGATACAAAGAGAGAGAACGAGGTTGCGAGGGGAAGATATAGAAAAGGACAGGCATTCAGAGAGAGAGAGACAGACAGACAGACAGAGGAAGAGGCAGACAGAGAAAGAAAGATAGGAAAAGACAGAGCTAGTCACACAGACAGAAATGCAGACAGACAAACAGCCAAAGAGCTACAGATTGATTTACTCCTTTTCCTGTCCATAACAAAAAAAACAGCGTGCTTCTCTTAAAAATATGCAAATTGTATTCACAGCTTCCGCAAGTCACAAAAGGTTCGAGTCCGCCTTATAGAAAAGCACCCGTTGTTTAAAAAGCGCGACAGAGCTTTTTTTTTTTTTAAATTAATAGCATTGGAAATGGAAGTAGAATTTTATGAGAAAAGGAAGGACGAGAGGAAGGAAGAGAAAGACAGATAAAGAAAAAGAATGAAGAAAAAAAAGTTAAAGATATAATAACTTGCATTGAAGACGAAGAAACCAAAACGATATGAGATCATGCAAGGTCATGCAAAATCCTATTCATATAGAGGTAGGAGTGTGGCCGGACGGTGTGCGTGTGGGGGGGGGGGGAGTGTGCGTGTGTATGTGTGTGTGCATGAGTGCGCGGGCGCTTGATCGTATAGAAGGCTATATGCATTTAGTGGGTTAAGAGGATAACAAGAAAAGAAAGAAGAACAGGAAGAAAATACAAAAGCATCTTATTACAACAGTTGACAACATGGTGTCATCTCAACACTTTTTTTTCTTTCTTCGCGTTATCTATATTTCTAACTTCTACCATGACAACCTCACAGAACACCGCCACCCCACTCTCTGTCTCTGTCTCTATATCTCTCTCTCTCTCTCTCACCTCCCCCATCTCCTTTTTTTTCTGTGTTGCGCCTTTCTATCTTCTCACCTCCCTCCTATTACATCTCTGAACACCTTACATCCTCACTTGCTTTCCCCAACCAAACCCCACTCTCTCTCTCTCTCTCTCTCTCTCTCTCTCTCTCTCTCTCTCTCTCTCTCTCTCTCTCTCTCTCTCCCTCTCTCCCTCTCTCTGTCTTCTTTCAGTTTGCGCAATCTGTGCCCAACTGTGTTTGACACCTCTAAATTCAGCAAGTTTCAGTAGCGCCTGGCAACACATGTGAACTTGAGGATGAAAGACACTTTCCTTTTCAAAGCATTTATAAGTCGATTTCGTCAACGTACGTGAAGAATAGAATACAAGAACGCGAGGTCTAAAAACAAGAAAAAGGACTAGGGGCTCAACAATCAGGTTTTTCCACGAAACCACTAATACAGTTTTGCGTGTTGTGTTTAGTTTTGTTTACCTTCGTAGACTATTAACTATATTGTGTGTTTGGCGGCTTTGTTTTTCGTCATTTTTTTTACAAAATGGAGAAAGAAATAACTCTTAGACTTGCATAACAATGGTGAAATGTACTAATGCAATTAAGACTCATGTCTTTGTGAACATGTATGCTGTGTTTGACAGACAATAATTTATTGTTCTCCTTCTGTTTTGATGCACACGTTGGTGATCGAGGGACACTGAGAAATGATACTTCAAAGTTTGCGATAACAGTGAATTCTACTAAAGGATTATGATTTCGGCTGAAGCAAAAAAGGATCGAGATTTGTGAGGTAAATTCAAACAAAACTACAGGTGAGACATGCCGAAGATTATAGCTCTATATACCGATACTAGTGTCAAGAGAGGGACGCTATGGCGTCTCTCACACTCACATACTGGCGCCTGTGGCTCAAACTCGTACAGCGTTGCTTCAACGACCAGGGGTGGATGGAAGAGACAGGGTGATGGGGTGGCGAAGTGTGGGTACGTTTCGGGGATGGGTTGTAAGGGGGGGAAGGGGTCAGGAGCGGGAGGAGAAGGCGTATGATATAATAAACCTTGCGCGCTGAAGATATAACACGATTTATTAGATAAAATAAGTAAACTCCGAAGCTCCTTCGGAGTTTACTTATTTTATGTAATAAATCGTGTTCGTATACTCCTTTTCCAGCTCAGGGCGCAGGCCCATACAGGATCTAACTCCAGCCGCCCACTTGCAGCCTATGGGCGCATTGTCCGACGCCCAGCGTGAGACAACTGAACACAATCCTGAGCTTCGAAGTGGGATTCCTTTGCTTTGGTTATAGGGCACTTTTCTGCAGAATGTTGGCAAAACGCTTTGAGCAGCTCTCTGAGCCGGTAACTGAGGTGTATGAAAGCAGTTCGGCTCGTCCTACGATAACTCCCTCCACCCCTCTCCCCCCTCCTCTCTCCTTTTTCTTTATCTCCCTCCAGACACATTTTTCATTTTCACAACAGCGTTTAATTTAAATTAAAGGTCAACGTCAGTGTTGTAAACAAAGCCGCGCTTTTTGTGTATGTGAGCGCGTGAAATAATGCATGCAAGTTGTGCGCGTGCGTGGGTGCGTGTGTGTCTGTGCGTGTGTGTGTGTGTGCCTGTCTGTCTGTCTGTCTGTCTCTAGACTAAAGCGTAATGTTCTTTTTTCCAATTGTAAAGGTGTTACATTTTCTTTCCTTATTCACAGCCTTTTCACATATAGTGCTTAAAGGTCTGCTGTCAGACCAAATAATATTTTAATCACGTGCGGCGCAAATAATCTCAAATTTCTTCAATAGAGGTATTTTTCGAAAATACACACCTGGATTTTTTTCAAAACACGAGATTGAGAGAGTGGAAGGTTACAGAAGTGACCCTGTAAACTTTATAACTAATGCACCGGTCTGATTGATAAAATGTTTGTCAGAGATTCAGAACTAGAATGTAGTATTTTTGGTGGTAGTCGACCTTTAAAAACAATAACTATGACTCAGCTGATGACGCACAAAATAATTTTGAAGCAGAGAAAAGTACTTTAAAAATGTTCCAGGTCTGAACTCCGAATCGTCAACGGCAGCTGGTGTAATGTTCATGAAAGCGAAAGTAAAACTATTGTATTTCCGGTTGTCTTCTCACGAGATGTCGGTATTTATGGTTTTACCCAGCATGCTTTAGAAACAAAGATTTTGTAAGGTACATACTCTCATCAATCAGAATACACCACAGAACTACAGAGATCTTGGCTTCTTTTTAATGTCGAGCGACATGACACTTAATTTCCATGTTGCACAAGTTTGTAAATCAGCATATGCTGCCTTGCGTCAGATCAGCTCCATTCGCTGCTGCTTGACCTTTCAAGCAACCATCACCTTAGTCTGCGCTTTAGTCTTGTCTGGACTAGACTGTTGTAATGCCCTACTGGCTTCCTACCCGAGTCATCTCACAGACAAACTACAAAAGTCCTGAATTGTGCTGCTAGGCTAGTCTTCAGGGCAAAAAAGCGCGATCACATCACTCCACTATTCCGTAAGCTTCATTGGCTACTCATAGAGGCCCGCATTAAATACAAACTGTCCGTACTATGCCACAATTTCTTCTTTTGAACCTGCCTTCATATCTGTCAGATCTGCTGTCTATGTCCCTTCTCACACTCTTCGCTCTTCTTCTGACATTCGCAAACTAACACCAAAATGTACGGAGAACGGGCATTCACTTATTGTGCACCCAGACAACGGAACACGCTTCCAGCCAACATCAGACACAAGCAGACCACACCCTCATTCAAGCAAGCTCTAAAATCTCACCTCTTCAAACTCTACTATCCTGACTAAATCCTTCATTCTATAGACCCTAGCTCCAACACATATTTGTTCTGTTTTTGGCTATGCTTGTGGATTTTTTTGTTATTGTGATGACTTGTTTGCAGAAGGTTAACTGTATGTACTGTCTGATTTTGCATGTGGGTTTTTCTCATTGAATAATTTTTAATGCAATATTGTACATTGTTTCATGTTTGTTTCTTTCTTTTCATGTAAAGCGCTAAGCGCTTTTCTATAAAAGACAAGTAATCGCGCTATATAAATGTCCATTATTGTTATTTACCATCAGCACACGGGTTGTGTTATTTATTGTGTCTGTCCTGTCAGTGTAAGTACTTCTCCCCCACTCAAACACTACATTTTGGCGACGAGGATGAAATATGTGTGATTCTTTTCCAGTGTAATTTCTAGTGTTTTCTATTCAGATCTAGATATAGTTTATTTATTTAATTTAATTTAAGGCCTGTACACATTGTGATGTTAGACCAACCACAACATTTAAAAACTTCATTAAAAAGATTTAACATTAACATTGTAACAATTTCACCAGCTTAAACCCCTACTTAAAATTTACATCATTCTTAACATCAAACTTTTTTTTTCTTACCTGTGAATATACTATCAAATTATACGTCAAGCCAGCAGAATGGCAGTCTCGATTTCACCACATTCATCCCACATTCACACGACAAACCTCCACCTTGATCGCAACCCACCACCAACCATGCACAATTTGCCAAAACATTTCAGTATCCGCAGAGAAAAAAAACGAAAAAAAAAACAACAACACGCACACATCTAGATTTAGATCTGTGTCAGTGTGTGACAAGTCCGACATGGCACTACCTGCATTGAGAAATTCTCTGTGCGCCCTGGTGATTCTGTTCCCCGTCGCTACAACAATCGAGGTAGTATCCCATCAAACAGCCTTTCCGCTACATAAGATTTCTCTGAATTATATATTTTATCCGTAAATAACAAACAGTACATTGTGTACGTAAACCATGATATAGCTAAATAGGGCATTGTTGCTAAATAAGGAATTATTTACCTATATAATGCATTATTTAGGAGATAGTGTGAAATGATGTATTATTTAGAAATGTTTCTAAATAATTATTTGTTTACCTATATAATGCATTATTTAGCAGGATAACGTATTATTTAGATGTTGCTACATAATGCATTATTTACGTTTGTGACGACACGAGTTTTCAGATGGTAGGGAGAGATACACTTTTACGAAGTTACACTTCTCCGTATATCTGCTGTACATAGAATAGCGTGACCGATTTACTTTTGCGTATGAAAGTGCAGTTTCGTAGAGTCCGTGCGATTCGTAGAAGACAGGGGGTCGGCCAATTTCGAATAGGGGTACGCGTAATAAAGAACGTGCATACTGACGAGAGCTCGACTATTTTGCTTGTGGCCGGCGCAGATTTTGAAGGGCAGAGTGGTTTGAGATGCTATTGCGTGAGGAAGGAATTCTAACGAGGCAGCAACCCTGTGACAGAGGTCATCGTAGTGTAGGGTACTGTTGGAAGGGTGTGTGTATTGTTTTATAGCCACCCAAGGTCTTATGCCCTCGTCGGGATAAGGATGTTTAGAATTCGAAGGAAGATGGTAACTGCCATTCGCTTGTGAGTGTAGAGTTCCATACTTAAGGTGCGTGTGGTTCTCGATTGAACACCCACCAAGACTTAGTGTCTGTAGCAGAGCTAAGGTGTCCTCATCCTCAGAATAAATGTTATTTGGACAGTGAAATAACGTGCAAGAGCAAGAGAAAGAGACTCTCAAAAGACTAATCCATTGTGTTGTGCCAATGTTGTGACAGTGTTGTGTCGTGCTATAATTGTTGGGGGTGACGGTGGTGACGAAGGGGGGCGAAATGAATCAGGACTGTGAGATGGTAGTGTGGTTGCTATAATTATGTATATTTATACAAACATTGGTATATAAAGCAGATGTGAATTATTAAGCATCAGGGTTGGTTTATATTATTGAAATGTGTGTATAGTATCTTTTATTATTATTATGATATTCATAACTATACAGGTCAAGATGGCGGACGGAGGACGGCGTGTTATATTATATTATATAGTGTTTATTATTCGGTGGGCATATTGTTAAGACTATGTATATGTCAACAGGTGTGGGCTGATGATGATTATTACATCTACGTGTTTATTTCTACGCATTATTTTCCACGCTGTTGCCTTTGATGTGCCTGTTGTGCTGTACTGATGTTGATGTTGTTGCCGCTGACTGGGTCCTAGCCAGCCTGGGATGTACCTTTGCTTCTACGACAGAGACAGCTGCTAAGGGACAGACACACTGCACTCCAGGAGGGAGATAGGGAAGGCATGCGGGAAATCCAGAAGAGGATCGACAGAAAAATCAAAGCGGAGAAGAAGAAGTACTCGTCCAAGCTTGAAGACAACTTTCGGCAGTGCAACTCTAGGCAGTATTGGCAAAACATTTCGACCATCACCGGCTACAAACCACAGCGGGGTGTTTTGCTGACTGAAGATGAGGAGAAATTAGCCAATGATCTTAATGTCTTTTATACACGTTTTGACAAGTATGACTTTAGTGCTGAACAACAACAGGCTCTGGCTGAGACTCAATTCCGCAGCAGTAGGCCCATCCCTGTCCAGGAGGCGGATGTTCGCAAGATCTTCAGGGGCTTGAATTCCCGAAGTGCAGCGGGTCCTGATCGAGTCAGCGGTAGAACACTGAAGTTGTGCAGTGATATGCTGTCTCCTGTCTTCACCAGTCTTTTTCAGCGCTCCTTTGATGAAGGCCACGTACCGCAACTATGGAAGACCTCAACTATAATCCCGGTGCCGAAGAAGAAATCACCGTCCCAGCTAAATGACTACCGGCCTGTGGCGCTCACTTCCATTCCGATGAAGTGTGCTGAGAAGATTGCACTGAGACATCTCAGAGAAGAAACAGTGAGGCACCAGGATCCAATGCAGTTTGCCTACTCTGAGGGTCGTGGCACAGAGGATGCCATCCTGACAATGCTGCACCATTTGTACCAACACCTCGATAGACGGGGAACTTATGCGCGCATCCTTTTCTTGGATTTTTCCAGCGCGTTTAACACTCTGCAGCCACATCTCCTCACGCAGAAGCTCCTGGCCATGGATGTCAGCCCGACCTTGATAAGGTGGATCCACAGTTTTATGACAGTACGTCCACAGAGGGTCAGGATTGGCACTACCATGTCCTCCATACTGATGACTAACACTGGGGCTCCTCAGGGATGCGTGCTATCCCCAGTCCTGTTCACCACCTACACTGCCGACTGTCGCTCAACAGACCCCAGCAACATCCAGGTCAAGTTTGCCGACGACACATCCCTTTCAGGATTGGTGAACACCGACGAGACGGCATACAGGTTGGGCGTGGACGGGTTGGTGGAGTGGTGCGACAGGAACTACCTGGAGCTCAACGTTGCCAAGACGGAGGAGATGGTGATTGATTTCCGCCTCAAGTCCAGTACCATCAAGCCACTCACCATCAAGGGCGAAGCAGTCCGGATAGTTGACAGATACAAGTACCTTGGCACGGTGATTGACAACAAGCTAAACTGGTCTGCAAACGTGGACGCCTGCTGCAAGAAGGCAAACCAAAGACTCTTTTTCCTCCGCAAGCTCAGACAGTTCAGGGTCAATAGCACAATCCTGCAACTATTCTATCAGTCAGTGGTGGAGAGCATACTGTTGTTCAATCAACTATGCTACTACAACTCCACCAAGCTGGCAGATAGAGAGAGGATGGACAGAGTCACTTCAGCAGCAGCTAAAGTGATAGGGAAGGAGGTTAGACCCCTGGCGGAGACCTACAGCAGGGTGGCGCTGAGGAAGATCAGCAAGATTCAAGCAGATGTGTCTCACCCGCTGCATGAAACTGTTGCTGGGTGTGTGTCGAGGCGCAACACAGGGCGCTTAATCTCCCTGTGGGCCCGAACCTCTCGATTCAGTGACTCCTTCCTCCCCATGGCTATCCGCCTGGCCAACAGTGCCCCACGACAAGGAGGCTGGGGATTGGCTCATAGGCTGTGACTTGCTCAGTAGGTCAGCAGACTGTTCTTCTAAACCAAGTCTTTCATCAACAAAGACAGTGGGCAAGAAATCAGGCTATGTACATGTGGGGGTGTGTGTGTGTGTGTGGGTGTGTAGGTGTGTGTGTGTGTGGGTGTGGGTGTGTGTGTGTGTGTGTGTGTGTGTGTGTGAAATAATATCTTATTTTATAATGTAGTCTAAGGCATGCATTATTATATTATATTTTATAATTATTGTTAGTTTGAGTGACATGTAATGCATATGTGTGTGTGTATGTATATATAAGTGTATGGGTGTATATGTGTATGTATATGTATGTATATATGTGTATATGTATGTATAGATATCTATAAATATGTGAAAGTGTGTGTGTGTGTGATAGTGCGCATGTGCTTGTGTGTTGGTGTGTGATAACGTTATGATCCTAATCACTGTAGATATCATCATCATCATAATTATTTATTTTCAGTTTAGTGTGGTTTTTATTGTTTGAGATTTTATATGCAGATGGACACTGCAATAAGAATTTCCTTGCAGGTACATGTATTTGTGGGGACAATAAAGAGTCTGTATTCTGTATTCTGTATTCTGTAGAGTAGTGCTGTGGTGATTTCTTACACTGCTGCAGGTTTTGCCTATGTATCGAGGCAACACATTTCCAGGAGGTTTTCATACCTAATTCATGCACACACAGACTCACATTACACGCACCTAAAAACATATCCATTTAGTTAGAAGAATCATCCACTCTGAGAAAGAGACTGTTAGCTCTCTGAGCTACTTAACAAGAACATTGAGACATTACTTCTGTGCCACAGCTTTGCCTAGCTAGTAGTTTACGTTTCAACGCCAGTGCTTATTATTTGAAGACTTGCATTTTGAATTGATTTGTTGATTTTGATTTCCCTGTATACACTTTGTAAAGAAACTGTTGTTGTTTAGTTCTATTTGGGGTTTGTTGCAAGGGGAGGTAATTGTTAGTTAGTAGTGGGACGGGGGTCTGTTTAGGGGTTGAGGGGAGGTTAATTCCCATTTGTCCTGTGTTTGATTGTTGATTGTTGAATAAAAGAGTGTGTGTTTGTACTCTGGCATTTTGTGTTAGTTTATTTTGTTTGAGTTTTATTCTTTCACTCGCTTGATGAGCTGACGTCACTGAACCCGCTCGGGGGACGTGACATTTTTGGTGTCAGAAGTGGGATAAACTCATTTTTTTGTTAGGGTATTGCCAGAGGTGTATGTTGTGTGTTTGAGTTGTTGTGTGAAAGGGTACGCAGCGGGCGGTTGGCGGGAGTGTGGGTGTATTGCACTAGGGAACACACTCGGAGTGCAGCATTAACGGGGAATTGAGTTGCAGGGTTCACTTGCTCGCCTTCAGGGGTACGACGGTGAACGATTCCTCGGCTCCTGTGACTGTTGTGTTGCGTATTCATTCTGTTAGGTGTTTGTATCAGTTAGGTGTTATTTGTTTGTGTGTACTAACATCTGTTCTTCCCTTCTTTTCTGACATGGCTACGCGGGAGGCTCGAGCCGCGATGCGCCGCGACGCTAGGACTCGTAAGGAGGAGGCCGAGCAGGAGGAGCAGGACTTCGGTGATGACGGCTCAGTGACAGGGTTGTTGGAGGAACCTTACGCAGTGAGTACTCAGACCACTGTGCCTAAGATGTATGCCAGGTCGCCCGGTGCACAGAGCAAAGTCGAGGTCGCGCTCAGTGATAGTGAGAGATTTAGACAGATTGGGGAAAGTCTGGGTTTCCGGGACGGAGCGCTAGCGCACTATGTCGTTAGTGAGATGAGAAGGGAGGAAGAGCGGAGGGAGAAGGAGGAAGAGCGGAGGGAGAAGGAGGAAGAGAAGAGGGAAAGAATGAGGAAGGAGGCAGCAGAGAGGTTAGTTAGGGAGGAAGAAAAGAAAGAAAGAGAAGATGAGCGTCGACGTCTAGAAGCTAGATTGGAAGCTAGATTAGAGGCTGAGAGGGAAGACCGACGTCGGTTGGAGCAGAGGATAGAAAATGAGAAGCGAGAAGAGAGAGAGGCTAAGGAAGAGGAAAGGAGGATGTTTGAGATGAAGCTAGAGGAGGAGCGAAGAGCCAGAGATGACGACAGAGCAGCTCAGAGAGAGAGGGAGAATAGGGCTAGAGATAGAGGGGCAGCATACTCAGTCAAACTGAAACCCTTGGAGGAGAGGGAAGATGTGGAGGCCTACCTCCAGATGTTCGAACGGGTGGCAGAGATTCAGGGTTGGAGGAGGGAGGTATGGGCGGTTAGGCTAGCGCCTTTGTTACAAGGGGAAGCCCGGGACACCTACCTTCGTCTGACGCCTGAGCAAGCCCAGGATTTCGACATTGTGAGGAATGCGCTGTTGAAACGCTTCAGGAAGGACGCCGACTACTATCGTAGGCAGTTTCGAGAGGCCAAGAAGGAAGCTGCAGAGACGTTTCCTCAGCTAGTAGTAAGGCTAGGGTCGTTAGTGAAGAAGTGGTTTTCGCTCGCCGGCAAAGACATCACCGACGTAGGGCAGGTACTAGACACTTTCATTGGAGAGCAGCTTTTCTCCATCATGACTACCGAGCTAGAGATCTACGTGAGGGAGAATTTACCGACGACTAGCCATGCCGCAGCAGAGTTGGCGCAGCGTGTGGTAGATGCCAAGCGGGCAGCATCAGCACCGGCACCCGTACTACCCAGTCAGAGACGCAGCTTTCCTAGACGACCGGAGACTCCTCAGCAACCTAGCAACCGGGGAAGTCAGGGTCAGAAGGTAGGGAGGACGGAAGGGGGTAGTGGGGTACGTCGTTGCTACCGATGTGGGTCGGAGAAGCATGTGGTCAGGGACTGCAAGGTCAAACCTCAGACAGTAGGCCAGGTTACAGTGGGAAGGACTATTTCCACGGAGACCGCACCTCGGGCTAGCGTGTGTGCAATCAAACCTTATGATCCATGGGGCCAAGGTAGGGCGAACGGGCAGGACGTTCGGGTATTGAGAGATACGGGGGCGGAGATAGGGGCAGTCGCGAGCAGGTTAGTCAAACCAGCTGATTTGACGGGTCGGACTGTCGAGATTTGCTTGGCGAATCGATCGAACGTGGGTCTGCTACCTACAGCTTGGGTGGAGTTGGATTGTGCGCTGGTCAGGGGGAGAGTAGAGTTGGTGGTTTTCGAGGACGGGCCCGATATCATCCTGGGTAACTGGGTAACGTTTGATAGCGGGGAAAAGAGCCCTGTTTCCTTGTTCGGAGGGGAGTGCGCGATGGCTGCAGCAGTGCAGACTCGGGCGCAGGTGAAGGCCGAGAAGAGGAGGGAGGTACCCTTAGCAGTGGTCGAACCATCCCAGATCTCTGTTAGCACCCCAGAGTTAATCAGGATGCAAGAGACCGACGAGACGCTCGCGAAGGCGAGAACGTTGGCACAGAGTGGTGGGGCGATAGCGTCAGGTAGGGCGTCAGCTGAGTTTCGCAAGAAGAAGGGGGTGTTGTACCGGGTACATACGAAGAGAGGTAGCCAGGTCACGCAACTGGTAGTCCCGAAACAGTTGAGAGGGGGGATCCTCCAGTTGGCTCATGATCCACCCATGGCTGGGCATTTGGGAGGGAAACGTACCAGGGAGCGGATCTGGGGGACATTCTATTGGCCGGGAATGTGTGCCGAAGTACGGAGGTATTGCGCCAGTTGTCCTGAATGTCAGAAGGTAGTACCGAGGGGACGGGTGAGAAAGGTGCCACTACAGCAACTTCCGCTAGTGGACGAGCCATTTCAGAGGGTGGCGGTAGACATTGTGGGACCCATCAAACCCAAGTCAGATCGGGGTAACATGTACATCCTAGTGGTAGTAGACTATGCCACACGCTATCCCGAGGCCGTACCGCTCAAGGGCATAGAGGCAGAGAGGGTGGCAGAAGCGCTGTGGGAGATTTGGTCGAGGGT
The DNA here is from genome assembly GCA_036898135.1 of Oncomelania hupensis. Lineage (NCBI taxonomy): Eukaryota > Metazoa > Mollusca > Gastropoda > Littorinimorpha > Pomatiopsidae > Oncomelania > Oncomelania hupensis. Next base: position 6,808,339 of record CM072520.1, on the reverse strand, counting down.
GGGCGTTCCTAGGGAAATTTTGACAGATCAAGGGACGCAATTCATGTCTGAAGTCATGCGGGAGATGAACAGACTACTGTCGATCCATGGGAAAGCCACCACGCCGTATCATCCACAGTGCAACGGACTGGTTGAGCGTTTCAACGGGACGCTAGTGTCCATGCTCAAGAAGTTAGCCACAGAGCAACCTACAGCGTGGGACCGCTACATTCCAGCGCTACTATTTGCATACCGAGAAGTAGCACAGGAGTCTACAGGGTTCTCTCCCTTCGAGCTCCTATATGGAAAGACCGTGCGGGGACCGATGGCTGTATTGCGAGACCTCTGGACCAAGGAGATACAGGAGGAGGAGGTGAAATTGAGTAGCCAGTACGTGGTGGATTTGCGTAACCGCATCGAGGAAACATGTAAGTTGGCACAAGGAAACCTCAGAACCGCGTCAGCCAAGCAGAAGCGGCACTTCGATAAGAAGGCGAAACGGCGTTTGTTCAACGCGGGGGATCAAGTGTTGCTGCTGTTACCAGAGAAACACAACAAGCTGCAGCTAGCATGGCGAGGACCGTACGAGGTGATCGAACGTGTGGGAGAGTGCGACTACCGGATCAGGATGCGTGGGAAAAGTAAACTATACCACGCCAATCTCCTGAAGAAATTCCATACCAGAGCGACGGTGGCCACGATCGTCGTAGACGACGAAGGGGTAGAGGAGGAGGAAACTATGCCGGTGTTTGGGGATATTCCCGTAATCACCTTGACAGCATCAGAGACGCCCCGCGACGTGAAGATGGACGACAACTGCCCAGAGATACGGGAAGAATTGCAGGAGCTGGTATGGCAGTTTGAGGATATCCTAACCGACTTGCCGTTACGCACTACACTGGACGTGTGCGAAATACGTGTGGACAGCGACATTCCAGTGAGGACGCGGCAGTACCCACTTCCCCATTCACATCACGAGACCATCAAGAAGGAAGTGGAAGCGATGCTAGCGATGGGCGTCATTGAGAGGGCCAGTTCGCCATACAGCTCGCCCATCGTATTAGTAAAGAAGAAGGAGGGCACGATGCGTTTCTGCGTTGATTTCCGGAAGTTAAACAAGCACGTCGTATTCGACGCGGAACCATTGCCGAACATCGACTACTTGTTTTCCAAACTGTCAGGGGCCAAGTATCTCACCAAGATCGACTTGACCAAAGGTTACTGGCAAGTGCCTATGAACAAGGGAGATAAAGCGAAGACGGCATTTACAACGCCAGAGGGACAATTTCAGTGGACCGTAATGCCGTTTGGGCTGAAGACGGCGGGGGCAGTTTTTTCTCGCATGATGCGGAAGTTATTAGCACCCCTGGGAATGTCGGAGATCGACAATTTCGTCGACGACTTGTTGGTAGCCACCATTACCAAGCAGAGACACCTGGAATGCTTGGCACGTCTTTTCCTTAGGTTGCGTGAGGTGCAGCTATCCGCCAAACCATCAAAGTGTTACCTGGGTTTCCGAAGAGTAGAGTATCTTGGGCACGTGGTTGGACAGGGAGAAATTCGTCCTGAGGTGTCAAAGATGGAGAGAATCCGAGATGCACCACGACCAACGACCAAGCGGCAAGTGCGCTCATTTTTGGGTTTAGCCGGATACTACAGGCGGTTCGTACCCAACTTTTCAGCCATTGCTTCACCACTACACGATCTGACCAAGGGAGGCAAGCCAGGGGCGGTACAATGGAACGAAGCATGCGAAGCTGCATTTTGCACACTGAAGGAGAAGCTGTGCTCTGACCCTGTGTGCTGTCTGCCGGACTTCACCCTACCGTTTGTGCTACAGACAGATGCGTCGGAGGATGGAGTAGGGGCCATTTTGAGCCAGGACAGGGGACAAGGATTACAGCCTATTGCATGTGCAAGCAAGAAACTGTCGAAACCCGAGAGAAACTATTCGACCATTGAGAGGGAGTGTCTAGCGTTGGTGTGGGGTGTGCAGAAGTTCAGTCAATACCTGTACGGACGTACTTTCGTAGTGCAGACTGACCATATGCCACTGCAGTACCTACAGCAAGTGAAGAACACCAACAGCCGACTGATGAGATGGGCACTTCAGCTGCAACCTTTCTCAATGTCTGTGGAGCACATTTCTGGGAAGGACAACGTTCCAGCAGATTTCCTCAGCAGAAACGCGCAGTAGGTAGCATAGGGGATAGTGAGGAATTCGCGTCGTAGTTAAGGTTCTTCAAGGTGTTAAGAACTGGGGGGGGGGTTGTGTGACGACACGAGTTTTCAGATGGTAGGGAGAGATACACTTTTACGAAGTTACACTTCTCCGTATATCTGCTGTACATAGAATAGCGTGACCGATTTACTTTTGCGTATGAAAGTGCAGTTTCGTAGAGTCCGTGCGATTCGTAGAAGACAGGGGGTCGGCCAATTTCGAATAGGGGTACGCGTAATAAAGAACGTGCATACTGACGAGAGCTCGACTATTTTGCTTGTGGCCGGCGCAGATTTTGAAGGGCAGAGTGGTTTGAGATGCTATTGCGTGAGGAAGGAATTCTAACGAGGCAGCAACCCTGTGACAGAGGTCATCGTAGTGTAGGGTACTGTTGGAAGGGTGTGTGTATTGTTTTATAGCCACCCAAGGTCTTATGCCCTCGTCGGGATAAGGATGTTTAGAATTCGAAGGAAGATGGTAACTGCCATTCGCTTGTGAGTGTAGAGTTCCATACTTAAGGTGCGTGTGGTTCTCGATTGAACACCCACCAAGACTTAGTGTCTGTAGCAGAGCTAAGGTGTCCTCATCCTCAGAATAAATGTTATTTGGACAGTGAAATAACGTGCAAGAGCAAGAGAAAGAGACTCTCAAAAGACTAATCCATTGTGTTGTGCCAATGTTGTGACAGTGTTGTGTCGTGCTATAATTGTTGGGGGTGACGGTGGTGACGAAGGGGGGCGAAATGAATCAGGACTGTGAGATGGTAGTGTGGTTGCTATAATTATGTATATTTATACAAACATTGGTATATAAAGCAGATGTGAATTATTAAGCATCAGGGTTGGTTTATATTATTGAAATGTGTGTATAGTATCTTTTATTATTATTATGATATTCATAACTATACAGGTCAAGATGGCGGACGGAGGACGGCGTGTTATATTATATTATATAGTGTTTATTATTCGGTGGGCATATTGTTAAGACTATGTATATGTCAACAGGTGTGGGCTGATGATGATTATTACATCTACGTGTTTATTTCTACGCATTATTTTCCACGCTGTTGCCTTTGATGTGCCTGTTGTGCTGTACTGATGTTGATGTTGTTGCCGCTGACTGGGTCCTAGCCAGCCTGGGATGTACCTTTGCTTCTACGACAGAGTAGTGCTGTGGTGATTTCTTACACTGCTGCAGGTTTTGCCTATGTATCGAGGCAACACATTTCCAGGAGGTTTTCATACCTAATTCATGCACACACAGACTCACATTACACGCACCTAAAAACATATCCATTTAGTTAGAAGAATCATCCACTCTGAGAAAGAGACTGTTAGCTCTCTGAGCTACTTAACAAGAACATTGAGACATTACTTCTGTGCCACAGCTTTGCCTAGCTAGTAGTTTACGTTTCAACGCCAGTGCTTATTATTTGAAGACTTGCATTTTGAATTGATTTGTTGATTTTGATTTCCCTGTATACACTTTGTAAAGAAACTGTTGTTGTTTAGTTCTATTTGGGGTTTGTTGCAAGGGGAGGTAATTGTTAGTTAGTAGTGGGACGGGGGTCTGTTTAGGGGTTGAGGGGAGGTTAATTCCCATTTGTCCTGTGTTTGATTGTTGATTGTTGAATAAAAGAGTGTGTGTTTGTACTCTGGCATTTTGTGTTAGTTTATTTTGTTTGAGTTTTATTCTTTCACTCGCTTGATGAGCTGACGTCACTGAACCCGCTCGGGGGACGTGACAACGTTAACAATTCATTATTTAAGGACTGCAATTTTGGATTATTTAGGGGATTCCTGGATTGGCTTGAAAACTTGGTTTTAATAAATTTTTATTCATCAGATTAACCTAAGTCTTTATAATTTGTTTTTCTAATTTGACTGCTTTCTATAATTAAACGCTAGTCTTTCCAAAGATTGTGTATCCAAAATGTGTGTTAATTATATATTGTTCAACACAAATCACTCCACAAATTCGAAGATAAAACGTCTGTAACGTCACGAATACAAACAGAAAGGTCAAGGCCAGTTTTGTGGGGGAGTATTCAGTGTTTTCAGTGTCTCCGTCAGAAAGAAAAAAAGTATGCTTTCTTTTTATATTTATTTACTCCAAAAGGCAGAGATAGGGGTAGAAGAAATGGCAGTAGCAGGAGTACTGACTTGTTGACAAACTGGAATCAACCCTTCTGCTTTTTTTTCCCCCACAAGATCGCCATTAACTTGCGAGACCTACATGTTTATGTACTCTGAAGGCAATCCCGCCAAAGCAAAAATAATGATGGATTCCTCTTTTCCAGAGCCGTTACCGTTGCAGTTTTATATATTAATACCGATGCGAACAAATATAAAAAGTAGAGTGAAATAAAGCCGTTGCATCATTTTAAATCGCAAAACAGCGTAAAATCACGATTTTCCAATTTTCTTTATCACTACACACAACCTCACAGTAATACGACTTGTATCTGCGAATCCCCTAAATAATGAAAATTGCAGTACCTAAAAAAATAAATGATTTATGCTAATAATTCATTATTTAGAACATCTACTAAATTATACATTATTTAGCAAATTATACTAAATAATAGAATATATAGATAAATCAATCATTATTTATAAACATTGATAAATAATACATTATTTCACACAATCTGATAAATTATGCTTTCTATAGGTAAATAATTTATTTCTTAGCAACAATGTCTTATTTACCTATATAATTAATTATCTACCTGAACAATATATTGCTTATGTAAGTAATAAGTTATTTAAAGACAAAATATATTCTTTAGGCAAACCTTACATAGTTTGTAAACAAATGATTATGTCGAAAATATTCTTCTAAATAAAGATTATTTAGATGACAGTGGTGAAACATTTCTTTTTTTTGTTTTTACAAAGGGGATTCCATACTTTTCCGTCTCCGGTGTGTGACAGAACCGCCTTTCTGGCTGTTCTAAAAGTTTATGGAAACCTCCTCATAGCTACCCTCACCGCCGTTTCCAGATATCGTTTTACTTGCAATGCAGTATTGCTGTACTTTCACATTACATGATTTACACACATAAAAATGGAAAATTACATTTGGCATGGGCGCAAAGCTTTTCATAAAATAAATAAATATCCTATCCTATCCTATCCTGTCCCGTAACCCGAAGGTCGTAGGGGCACCACAGATGATCGTTTAACCAGCATACTCCATCTTTCTCTGTCCTCAGCAGCCCTGATGGCTTCGCTCAGTGTCAAACCAGTCCATTCTCGAATGTTGTCCTCCCACCTCTTTTTCGGTCTCCCTTTTCTTCTACCTCCTTGCACTGTGCCTTGCAGAATAGTCTTTGCAAGGCCTGATGATCTGGTGACGTGGCCATACCACCGAAGTTTCCGTTTCTTCACCACTGTTAGCAGGTCATCATGTTGTCCAATAGCTTGTGTGATGGTCTGTCGGACTTCGTCGTTGGTGATGTGTTGGGTATAGGAAATGCCCAGAAGTCTTCTGTAGCACCTCATCTCCATGCTTTGTATTCTTCGTTGGAGATCTGCTGTGAGGGTCCATGCTTCGCAAGCATATAGGAAGATGGAGATGACAAGGGAGCGCAGCAGTCTTACTTTGGAATGTAGACTGATGGTCCTGTCTTTCCAAATGGGCTTCAACCTTGTCAGGGCAGCAGTTGTTTGTGCGATCCTGGAGAGGACTTCCTGTCGGGACCCATTGTCTGATACAATGGCTCCTAAATATTTGAAGCTATGCACTGTGTCGAGGGATTGGCCTTGGACTTTGATGTCCGTATTGATGCCACTGGTGTTGTTGGTCATCATTTTGGTCTTCTCTGCACTTATTTCCATTCCATAGGCCTTGGAGGTGGTGTCAAGCCTCTGTACCAGCTGTTCAAGTTCTTGTTCCTCTCCAGCCAATCCATCAATGTCATCTGCAAAACGAAGATTGGAGATTGCTCTACCCCCTATGCTGACTGTGCCTTCATGGTCTGCAAGAGCATCCGACATGATGCGCTCTAGGAAGATGTTGAAGAGTGTTGGAGAGAGTAGGCATCCTTGACGCACACCGATTGTTGTTCTGAACCAATTCCCGATGGCTCTGTTGTGGAGGACTGCACTGGTAGCCTTGTCATACAGGCTTTTGATGACTTCAATAATTTTTGGGCTGATGTTGTACACTTTCATTGTTGCCCATAGAGCTGCATGCCAGACTCGGTCAAACGCCTTCTTGAAGTCTATGAACACATGATATAGATGTTGTTGGTGCTGTAGGTATTTCTCACAGATTATTCTGAGGTTGAAAATCTGCTCAGTGCTACTTCGCCCTGCCCTGAATCCTGCTTGTTCTTCAGCTATGATTTGTTCAGCTTGGGGTTTCAACCTGTTGAGTATTATTTTCAGGAGGACCTTGCTGGGATGGCTGATGAGGCTGATGGTGCGGTAATTTTCACACTCCTGAAGGTTACCTTTTTTGGGAAGAGTGATGACAAGCGACTGGGTCCATGGTATAGGCCACTCCCCACTCTGCCAGATCTTGTTACAGATAATGGTGAGGGCATCAATCATCGCTTCTCCTCCTGCTTGTAGCAGTTCCGCGGGTATGTTGTCCACTCCTGCTGACTTCCCTTTCTTTAGCGCTTGCACTGCTGCCTCAACTTCTTCCCGGAGAATTGGGAGGATTTCTTCTTCTTCTCTGTTCTCTGGACATGCTAGAACTGATGGGTCTCCATTTGGTGTATGGTTGTAAAGGTCAGAGCAGTACTCTGTCCATCTGTCCAAGACTTCTTGTTCTTCTGTAAGGCATATGCCAGACTTGCTTTGGATAGTGGAGACTTTGGGCTGTTTGACACTTGTCAGTCGCTTCACAGTCTGGTAGGCCTTCTTGCTGTTGTTCTTGTTCAGACTGTTCTCTATTTCCTGGCATTGATCTTCTATCCAGTTCTCCTTTGCTGTGAGCATGCCTTTTCGGATGTCATTGTTGATTTTTCGGTAGACATCAGCTCCCTGTGAGGTGTTCTTTTTCTTTTTCATCTCTCTTCGTTTATCACACAGATCCAAAAGTTCAGGTGTGATCCACAGCTTCTTCTTTGGTCGGTGCTTGCCAAGGATCTCAGTGGCGGCATCTGTCACAGCTGAGTTGAAGGTGGTGGTCATGGTGTTGACATCTACTTCACCAGCCCCCAAAATGAGCAGTGGTGCAAATTTCCCTCCAATTGTGGCCTGAAATAGTTCTGCCACCTCCGGGTCTTGCAGTTTGTCCAGGTCGAACTTCGGTCTAGTGCACTTTGCTGTATTTACTCTCTTCAAGTGGAGCCGGAAAGACATCATCACGAGATCGTGGTCACTTCCGATGTCTGCTCCTGGAAAAGTACGTGTCCTGCCAATGTTGATGCTTGATCTGAAGCGTTTCTTGACCATGATGTAGTCTATTTGGTTGTGATGCTCCCCGCCAGGACTGTGCCATGTCCATCGTCTGGAGTTTTTGTGGAGACCAAGCGTGTTTGCCAGTACCAGATTGTTGTATCTGGCAAACTCCAAGAGTCTCAGACCCCTGTCATTTGTCTCGTTGTTGCAGTGGGGTCCACATGTGTCTCCCCAGTTGCGGTGCGCATCTTGGCCAACCTTGGCATTCCAGTCGCCTTGCACTATGACTATGTCCTTCTTCGGCACTTGGTCAAGGACCGCCTGTAGATTTTCATAAAAATCCTCCACTTCGCTGTCGTCATAGTCTGATGTTGGGGCGTAGGCCTGGATGATGGTGATGTTGAAAGGGGCTGCTCTCAGGCGGATGGTAATGAGTCTACTGGAGACTGGGCGGCAACCCATGACAGTCGCTAGAATGTTCTTGTGGACCAAGAATCCAACGCCGTGTTCGTGCCTGTCATCCCTACCGCTGAAATAGAGCTTGTGGCCTTTGTCGGTCGTTGTTTCACCTAGGCCTTTCCATCGCAGTTCGCTGATACCTAGAACGTTCCATCGATAGTGGTCCAACTCGTGGGCCAGTTCTTCTAATTTTCCTTCCGCAGTTAGGGTCCTGACGTTCCAGGTTCCTATGACGATGTTGTTTCTCGTGCGGATCTTGCTAAATTGTCCATCAGTAGCATACTTAACACCTCCGTCCTGGTGGCCAACGGAAGGCGCGGTCCTTGTGCCGGGTGACGGCCCGGGCGACGACCGATCCGGTATGGAATTAGTGGATTGTGTCATCATGTATTGTGTCTTGGGCAAAAAAGACCTGGCGGTGCCCAATCCTCTCCAGGCTGTTGGCCACAGCCGAAATCCACGAATACAGTGTGGCTCGCCTTGGCCCTGAGCACATGGTCGTTGAACCTGTAGTAACGTGAGGTTCCTCCGCCCTGGCCGGTGACTTCTGTGTAGAAGACTTTCGCCCAGTGATGCCGTGCTAACATCACCCCTGTTAGTCGCCTCTTACGACACGCCGGGAAACGTTGGGTCTATTCTATTTAATGCCCGAACCCACAAATAAATAAATGAAAATAAAATGACCATGGATATATGAATTCTCTCTCTCTCTCTCACTCTCTCTCTCTCTCTCTCTCTCTCTCTCTCTCTCTCGTACCCTCTGCTCCCTTTTGTCACTTCTTACCCGCCCACTAGTCCTGTCTGGACAAAAGTCTACGATAATCAAATTGTAATTATGTCAATGAATAATAATGACCTGAGTTGGAAACAATACTGCTTGAGACACAATGGCATAGTATGTGGCTATAGCCGATGGGATGTGATTGGTCGATTTGTGTCTGTTGTTGTTGTTGTTATATCAGTTTATAGTCCCCTCTCTTCCCGATAAGGATTTTCAGAGAGGAGACTCATTTGTGTCTGTGCAAAAATAGTACTCTTATACCTCCACAGCCGACTACACTGACATTTATGGCAACAACTATTTTAGGATAGAAAGAAACACGGGGGAATTGAAGTTGGAAGGGATATAGTGAGTGAGAGAGAGGGGAGGGAAGAGAGAGGGAGATTTGACTTCTTAACGGGTCACATAATAGTGACTTTACACGTCTTTTTCATATTAAAATACTTAAATTATCGCAAACCTTTAAAGGTTAGAACAAGATAGGAATTATGGTATTGAATCACGGTGACTTTATGGCGGAACTGTTTGACGGTTTCCTAGAATAGTCATCATTTTGAAAAAAAACATCAATACATAAATAAAACTGTTGTGACGCAATACATTAACGCTACCTCCGTATATATCGCTACGTTTGAACGGAGTTGGTCGCTTTACCCGAATTGGGGCTTTTGTCAGCGAAAACTTCAGAAGGGTGTAGGAATATAACTTCAAAATGTTACTTTCCTGATACGATTGTTGTTTGTAGATTATAGTCACACGACACTTTCGCATATAGGTGACTACTGGACCGATTTATACTGACACCAGCGGGCCAGTTGTTGGTAAAGGGGAAAATAATATGATCACACGTTGACCAATCCGGGATTCGAACCTGCGACCTTTCGGTTACTAGCAAGACGCTCTTACCAACTGAGCTACCCGACCCCTTTCCTGATACATGTAGCGCTACTGCTTTTATAGGACGGTACACGTTGACAGGTATTGTGGATCGGTCGCACCGTTGTGTTTAACTGGATGCTTGTCGGTTAGTGGCCGCGGTGTGGAAAAGTCGTTGAGAGTTTTATTACCTTGACTGTGCACCACCACCTGCCGCCATCGGGATCGATTCCCGCCTTGAGGGGAAAAAAATCCTTCCCATGCCTCAACCCCTTGCGCCCCTACACGTGCCCTCTCCACTTCTTCTTAGGACGTTCTTACCTTTCTCTCCCTAAGCTCTCTCTACACCCGTATTCCTAAACCAACCCTTCAGTTTCCTCTTTCCCCCCTTGTTCCTGCAATATATGTCTTCCTTCGGCCGCGCTTCCGCCCGTAGTGTACCTTCTTCGTAAAAGTCAAAGTCAAATTTATTTCACTATGGGGTGGCCTCGTGGCGCAGGGGATTAGTGGCCGGTTTTCTAAGCCGAAATTCGCGTGTTCGATTCCCGCAAGGGGAGAACGTATGTGACTTTAAGTACGAGACTATTGAGGTCACCGAAGGTTTTCTCCGGACACTCTGGTTTCCTCCCTCCCTTCAAAAATGGTATTGGATGCAGTCAATATGAAAATTTCACAAATATAAAGATTCGTTTTCTTACCGTCTTCTAATAGCGATCTCCCTACCTTTACACCACATGTTTGAGTAATAGATGTGTGTTCGTTCTGTGTGTGTGTGAGACAAGTGAACGTGTATATTGCTACAGATCGCCGCGCTTTAAGCCTGATTAGAGATTTAGGGAAAAGCGCGTATATGGTGTCTAGTATTATTTTTAGAAAGGGCAAATTCATGGGTCTGTGATACACATGAACTGCGATGTACACACACGCACACACTCGCGTGCGAAGTATACACACGCACGCACACACCTACACGCACACATATACACACATATACGCACACACACGCACACGCGCGCGCACACACACATTGGTAAGAAACTCTTTTTGTCTTTCTTTCTTTCTTTCTTTCTTTCTTTCTTTCTTCTTGTTCGTCTTCTTCTCCTTATTGTTCTTTTCGTTCTTTCCTCCTCCTCCCCCTCCTTTAATCTAATCTCATGAATCAACTTTGATACAACAACAACTCTCTCTCTCTCTCTCTCTCTCTCTCTCTCATATAATAAAAGATCCGTTGGATCTCATTTTTGATATGATGATGATGGTCATTGTTGTCAGGGTGGCGACGTGGTGATCGTCCTTAACGCTCATGCAATAGGACGTTAAGCATCGTTTTTCGTTCGTTCTCTCTCTCTCTCTCTCTCTCTCTCTCTCTCTCTCTCTCTCTCTCTCTCTCTTACTTCCTCTCTCTCTCTCTCTCTCTCTCTCTCTCTCTCTCTCTCTCTCTCTCCCTTTATCCTTTCTTTACACCGTCATTTGACCATCCCATTTTACTTCCCCTCTTGTAATGTAATGTAATGTAACTTCCCCTCTTACCACGTCTCTATGCCTGTTCATTATCCGTTTCCTCTTCGTAACCTATTCTTCATTCAAATGCGAACGTCTTTTAATGGTTCTTTCTTCTCGCGTCAAAGTCTCCGTCATTGCGCTAAAATGAAATGTCAAGTGCTAGCTCCTAAACCGTTTGGTTTTTTATTTTATTTTGTTGTCATACGCCTGCTCCAGAGGGCCGCGAAGTTGGTGAAATTACCCCATTTTTACCTCGTACACGCATGTGTGTGTGTGTGTTTTGTTTGTAAATAGCTTCTTTCGTCTTTAAAGTTTAATATAAAATACGGGCGTACTCTTTGTTTGGTTTAGTAAACAACACATTACAAAACAATTATTGTCCGATATAAACCATAATTATAGGACACGGCAAAGATCTAGATTCATTTACCAATCTCTCTCTCTCTCTCTCTCTCTCTCTTTTTTTTTCTCTCTCTCTCTCTCTCTCTCTCTCTCCCATCCCTTCTTCACACTCTTCTCTCTATCGCCGTCTCCCTCCTTCCTTCAGCAATAATTCTTGTTCACCTCTAGCACAATTGGTCTATTGTTTGGCTAATCAAACTGTGGCGTTTTGGTGGCGGGCGCGTGCACACTAGATTGCTTGTTTGCGAACCGCCCGCCAAACTGGAGTGCTCCATTTCCCCCAGTTCCGCTGTACATTGATGTAAGAAAATTAAGGAGTTTCGTGTAGATTTAGGAAATGTGATGGAGAAGAGGATTGAATTTAGAAAAGGAACTGGATTCTAAAAGTCTTTCTCTGAATGTTGTTATGTCTCAGGTTTTTGTGTGTGTGTCTTGGACAGTCCTGGGTTTAATCAAAGCCTAGAATAGCTCTTTGAGCTGGTTGAGGCATTGTTCAAGCACATTTCATTTCCGATTGTGCCTGTCGAGATTCGCTTTGCAAATAACCTAACAAGGGCGGATCAGCAGGTTCACGCGGGAGGGTGCACTTTTTTTTTTTTTTTTTGGGGGGGGGGGAGGGGATAGAGAGAAGTTTTTGTATCTTACCTCAGATTCATAGCAAAGAACAGTTATTCTTTCAAAACAACAGTTTATGGGCAAAACGCCCTGACATACATGTGTTACACTTTCTTTTGTTGTTGAGTTGCTACCTAATTGTACTTAGATCAAGCTGTTGCTATAACTGCTGTAAATATACATTTTAAGAATAAACAGGATTAGAATAATATTAACAAGAATAAACGACAAATAAAATAAATTATAAATATCTTTATCTCTATCCCTATCATCATCATCAAACAAAATATGTACATACCACTTCAGTGTGAGGTAGGTCACAAAATGGTTCAGCACAATATAAAATGTCTTTTCACAAAATAGAAATACTCCTAAAAACTGGTAACTAACACTAATGCTGTGCAACAACGCTAGGCTGTTGCTTCTTTGACGTCTAAATAAAGAGTGACACAATATAAAATGACCTCTTCTACATAGAGCGGGAATGAGAGGAGTATAAGGATTAAGGGGAGAGGTGCACTAACGAAATAAGCAGAGGTATTCTCGCACAATTTCCGGTCTTGTCATCATGCGCTAATCATTGACACTGTGCTTGTTTAGTCTACGGGCTGGACAGTCCCCGCTTCTATCAACAATGAGCCCAGCGCACAAGGAAATAAATGTTTTACATTGAAAATAAACCTCTTACATAAACACACGTGAAAATGCAAGCGCCATATGACGTTTTAGCGGATGTTACACGTCATTATTGGCCGGCGTTCTTTGAAGTTGAGCTGTTACATGTCTAACAATAACATGTGTAGGCCGATTGGTGAGTGTGAGTAAACGAAAGAAGAAAGGAGGGAGGGGGTGGGGGTAACACTAACAGGAGATTGAGGCGTGAAGAGGGCAGGGATTGATATGGGAAAGAAAATAGGAGAGAATGCATCTTTATTATTATTATTATTTATCAGTCTTATATAGCGCTTTTCAGCATCTTTTGGGGGTAAATGACAATTATTAGGACTTCCGGTTTTCATCATGGAAACAACGGATGATTCTCGGCAGTAGTGGAAAGTTGTTTCTGGTGTACCCGACACCCTAAAATAGCACAGACAAAATGACGAGACGACGAACAACAAGAAGAAAGAGGAATGTGGAACAGGTGGATGAGGAGACAGAGGGAGAAGAAGATGCCAGAAGTGAAGAACCGATTTCGGTAAAGACGACCGAGGTCAGCACTGATCCAGAGAAAGATAATCAAGCAGCGATCGTGAGTGACCTTAAATTTTGCGTACGGAGTCTCCGAGAAGAGATCAACGTGCTGCGTTTGATGATTTTAGAGCAGGCCGATATGATAAAACAAATGCGAGAAGAGCGAATCGGACTTGCGGACCGAATAAATATAGAAAGTGAGCAGACGACGCGACCGTCAACTAGGTTGTCTACCACTTCCTATGCTGCGGCAGTCAGATCTATACCCGCACCAGATTCTGTTCGGTCACTGAACACTGCGCAGCAGAAGAAAAACAGCACAACAACTAAAGACGGCAAAAAATGCACGCAACAGCAGAAAGAACATGGAAAGAACAAACATGACGTCAAACTGAACAATGACGTCAATACACAGACAAAACAGGAATGCGGAAGAAACAAAGGCGGAAGTAAACAAGAGTTTGAGGACACTGTTGTTATTCTGCATGATTCGGTTCTAAATGGAGTTCAAGCTTCTAGACTGGGTCAGTCCTATGGTTTTGAAGCTGTGAAATGCCAAACATCAACCGTTGGTGACATCCTTTGTTCTTTTGAACAGATTGATGAACAAACAACGCAGAGAAAAAATATGAAAGCAGTTGTTGTGCATGTTGGAGTAAACGACATTAAGAACAAGGACCCAAAATCTGTAAGCAGAGATTTTGTCAAAGTGATCAAGACCATGGCTTCTCGGAATCCTGGAGTGCAGATCGTTGTCAGCAAAATAGCGGCAGTGAAAGATAAGGAACTGCGTGCGAAGAGAGATGTTTTTAACGCACTAACTTTCTCTTCACTTATGGATGAACCCAACATCACCTTTGTGTCCCATGACAACATGCCTGCTTATACCATGAGAGACCACCTTCATCCAAACAGAAAAGGGTCAAGCATTTTGGCTGGTAACATTGGACGTTTTATCCATAGCATGCTGTGGAGAAAACCTAGCCCCAAGCGATTTGCCCGGCGTTACCAGACAAGTGACTGCCTCGGCTACTATGATGTCAGAGGCAGGTGGCATCCAGCAGCCCGGCCAGTTTTCCCCGTCAAATGGTATTAGGGACATTGGGTTACCAGAATACTAACTACTTATATATACAAATATATATAAATGTATAAATATACAATTTAAACTGTAAAATGAATGAACAAAATGTAAAATTATTTCAGTGGAATAGTCGATCTCTAGGCACAAATTTACTGTCTTTTCAACAACATATATCACAGGAAAATTATGCTGTATTAGCGTTACAGTCACTAAATCTCAATAATAACAAATTACCAAAACTAAAAAATTATTACTTTCCTCCCTTATTCCAAACTAGTAACGACACACAAAAGGTTCAAACAGCCCTGTACATAAGATGTGATTTAGAATATTGTTCAATTCCATCACCAATACCAAAAACAATAAAAAATACTTTTGGAAGTGTTGCAATGATCAAAATAAATAAGCACACCAGTTTTAATATAATATCCGTTTATATGCCAGATGGTCCAAAGGAAGACAACTCTGACTGGGTAAAAACTATAGGTAAGTCAGATGAGAAGTGGATTATTTTGGGGGACTTCAATGCTCATTCTCCTTGGTGGGAACCGGGATGTCAAATTACAACAAGTAATCGTTTTGTTGATAATTTATTAGATTCTAAATTGTGTTTATTAAATGACGGTCAATTTACTAGAATTCCTGACGTTCCTTACCACAGGTCTACATCTATTGATCTTTCCCTTGCCACTCCAGATATTGCCTTAAATTCTGTTTGGTGCCCTCTTGACGATTGTTTAGGGAGTGATCATCTTCCAATTATTATCACTTTGAATGAACAAGAAACAGAACAAAGACAAAAAGAAGATAAGATACCTAAATTCAAATATAAATATGCAAATTGGGACTTCTTTAAAACATGCCTAGAAAATAATGATATTAATAACGTTCATGATGAGGATATAGAAATTTTTTACTCAAAATTTAGAGATTCTGTATTGAAGGCAGCCGAAAAAAGTATTCCAAGATGCAAACAAAAGAAGCGAGTATCTCATTCCGGAAATGTGTGGTGGAACAATGAATGTGAAAAAGCTGTTAACAATAAAAAGGTCACATATAAAAATTGGATTAGGAATAAAACATTTGACAATTTTACAATCATGAAACATGCTAAAATATATTGCAACAGAATTATAGCCAGTGCTAAGAAACATTATTGGTCAGAATTCTGCATGTCAGAAATAACCGAGTCAAAAGATATGTATAAGGTTTGGAGAAAAGTTAAAGAGATGAAAAATGGATTTAATCTACAGTCTTATCCTATTAAATTGCAAGACAATATTTTCCCCTCATCAGAGGATAAAGCAGAAGCATTTGCAAAACATTTCTCAGTAAATTCATTGTCCAATAGTCTTGATTTACATATACAAATGTTTAGAAAAGAAGAAGAAATCAAAGCAGAATATGAAGATCCTATACCAGATAATTTGCATTATTTAAATGCTCCTATTAATTATGAAGAGTTTTTAGAAACTTTACAATCTTTTTCATCAAACAAAACTGCTGTTGGTCTAGATGGTATCTCTTATCAATTACTGAATCACTTGCCAGCTACATGGAAAAAATTACTACATTCATTATGCCAAAGATGTTGGCAAAGTGGAATTCTCCCTACTATCTGGAAGAAGTCTGTAGTTATTCCAGTACATAAGCAAGGTAAGTCTCGTGCGTCAGTAAATAGTTATAGACCAATTGCATTGACGTCTCAAGTTGGAAAATTATTAGAAAAAATAATTTTAAACAGGTTAAGTCAATTTTGTGAAAAAAATAAAATAATCCCTACAAATCAAGCCGGGTTTAGAAAGGGTCGGTGTACAACTGATCATCTTGTTAAATTAACCAGTCATGTTAAGAAACAATTTGCTCATAGAAAAAGTATTCTTGCTGCTTTCTTTGATATCAAGAAGGCGTATGACAGTGTTTGGCATGCTAGACTGCTTTATAAATTAAAACATATTGGAATAAGTGGTCATATGTATCATTACATACACAATTATTTAAGTGGCAGATCTATATGCACAAGAGTGGGGAATGCTTATTCATCTTTTTATAACATCGATATGGGAATACCTCAGGGGTCTATTCTTGCCCCTTTATTGTTTTCAATCCTCATTCATGATCTTCCCACATTTATTTCTAAATCAGCAAATGTAGTTCAGTATGCGGATGACATTGCTATGTGGATTAATACGTCTCTCAGAAAGCATACTAAAAAGAGAGTAGTAATGTACGTACAGCAACTTTTCCAAGAAGAACTAAATAATCTTTCTAAATTTTTGAAAAATAATGGTCTGGAACTGTCTACTGATAAAACGTATTTGATGCTTTTCAATAATGGAAATAATCCTAAATTATTACCTGTTTTGAAATTAAATTGTGAAGTTCTTGCTTACAAGCAGCAGGTAAAATTTCTCGGAGTTTACCTAACACCAAAGTTGAACTGGAAGTTACATATTGAGCATTTAATAACAAAAGCAAGAAAAACCTTGAATTTATTGAAAATTATTAATATGCAAATATGGGGTCAAAACACTAAATCCCTATTACATTTAGCTATATCACTAGTTCGATCAAAGCTTATTTATGGTCAGGAAGCATATTTTTCAGCAAATAATTCATTATTAAATAAATTACAAAGTATTGACAGTAGGGCTATTAAAATTGCATTAGGAGTTCCAGTTCATGCTAACACTCTACGAATATACCAAGAAGCTGGAATATTATCACTAAATCAACAACGTCAACTGGCTACTTCTAAATATGTGTTAAGATGTTTATCTGTTCCAAATTCGGTGTATGATGAAATATATATCGACGCTCAACAAGATTATCCCAAAAGAACAAAAACTATGAAGTACTTGCAGCCAATTAGAAACTATACAAAAGACCTTTTTGATAAGTGTGACATTGGTATCACATCAGTTTCAGTTCTTCCATTAACCATTGATTCCACCATGGGAGCATTTATGTGCACATATTGATATTGACTATAGCCAAACTAAGAAAGAGGATAATCCTAATTTATTAGTTACTGAGGTAAAAGCGCATATTGAAAGTAATTACAAAAACCATATGCAGATTTTTACTGATGGATCAGTTCTAGATTCTTTGGATAGTGGATCAGCATATATTATTCCTGAAATAAATATCAGAAGGTCATATTATTTAGGAAGGGGATTTTCTATATTTACAGCTGAGCTTTATGCTATTTTAATGGTTTTAAAGTTCATTATGTCGTCACCTTTAGAATTATTTGGTATATTAGTATGTGTTGATTCAAAAGCGGTTCTGTATGCATTAAAACAGTGGAACTGTAAAGACAGAAGGGAGATTATCTATGAAATTAAACATATGATACATTGTGTGATTTCTAGAGGAATAAATATTGATTTCTGTTGGATACCATCACATTGCGGAATTCATTGGAATGAGGTATGTGACAGATTAGCTAAGGAGGGAGCACAAAGGTCGTCAGATTCTATAATGATAACAAATTTGAATATGTGTAATCATGAAATGTTTTCCTTACTAGAAAAGGCAGTTTATCATGATAATAACATTAAAAATATATCTATACTGAATTGTTCAAGACCACTTTCTAAATTAATATATAAATTAAGAATGAACGCATGGAACACTAAATACTCAGCTGATGTTCAGTGTATATGTAATACAAGTCTATCAGTACATCACCTTCTCTTTGAATGCTCAGTTTTAACAGACATATTCAAAGTAAATGGACTTAGTATAACTAAATATGGACATTCTGTAGACATGGTTCTATATCATCCAAATGTTACCGACATTGTGAAAGTTATTGCTAAATCTCCTGTTGGTAGACTCTTATAGACTGTTTGTTTTGAAATTATGTTTTGAAATAGTTAACGTGTTTTCAAAGTTGCATTTTCAATGTCTACTATCACCAAAATGTGTTATCCAAATGTTACAGACGTTGTGAAAGTTATTGCTAAATCTCCTGTTGGTAGACTGTTATAGGCTGTTTTGAAATTATGTTTTGAAATAGTTAAAGTGTTTTAATAGTTACATTTTCAATGTCTAATATCACCTAAATGTGTGAAGAGACGTTAAATTAAAGATTGATTGATTGATTGACAATTATTATTATTATTATTATTATTATTATTATTATTATTATTATTATTATTATTATTATTATTATTATTGTATCACTTTGGTGGAAAGACTTTAAATAAATTATTATTGTATCACTTTGGTGGAAAGACTTTAAATACATTAAACTTCTTCTTCTTCTTCTTCTTCTTCTTCTTCTTATTATTATTATTATTATTATTATTATTATTATTATTATTATTATTATTATTATTATTGTCCTTTATTATTATTATTATTATTATTATTATTATTATTATTATTATTATTATTATTATTGTCCTCTATTCTTCTTCTTCTTCTTTTTATTAGTATTATTATTATTATTATTATTATGCTGCTGCTGCTGCTGCTGATGATGATGATTAGCATGATTATTAGCATGATGATTATTATGAATATTATGGATATTCTGAATATTCTTCTTCCTCTTCTTTTTCTCCTTCCTCTTCTTTCTTCTTCTTCTTTTCCTTCTTCTTCTTCTTCTTCTTCTTCTTCTTCTTTTTTTTTTGGTCGTCCGTGGGGGGGTGCACGTGCACCCGTTGCACCCCCCCCAGATCCGCCCCTGCCTAAAAATCTTGAGTTCATAGTTCCCAAGACTGAGTTGAAATAACGTTTGAAGAAACAGACCAACAACAAAAAAGCAGTTGTCTTGAATGGAAGGATATCGATAGATGGGTGGGTTGATCTGGATCTGCAACTTGGTATGCATGATGTGTTACACGATCCTTCAGCTTTTACAGGCGATCGTCGTGACGGACTTGGGAGTGTACAATTTCAAAGTAGTCATTCTCGTTCAGCCAGTCATCGCATCCTACCTCTAATCCCATCTTCACCCAGTAAAAGCAGGAAACAGTAATAAACCTTTTTTTGCTGTCCGACTGTTATTAAGGTTATGTAAACATATATGCATCCAGGATCGCACGAACAACTGCTCCCCTGACAAGATTGAAGCCCTTTTGGAAAGACAGGACCGTCAGTCTACATTTCAAGGTAAGGCTGCTGCTCTCCCTTGTCATCTCCATCTTCCTATACGCTTGCGAAACATGGACCCTCACAGCAGATCTACAACGAAGAATACAACGCATGGAGATGACGTGCTACAGAAAATTTCTGGGTATGTCCTATACTTAGCACATCACCAACAAAGAAGTCCGACAAACCATCACACAATCTATTGGACAACACGATGACCTGCTCACAGTGGTGAAGAAACTGAAACTCCGTTGGTATGGTTACGTCACCAGAGCATCAGGCCCTGCAAAAACCATCCTGTAAGGCACTGTGCAAGGAGGTAAAAGAAGAGGGAGGCAGTACTGGTTTGACATTGAACGAAGCCATGAGGGTTGCTAATAACAGAAAAAGATGGAGTACGCTGGTTAAACGATCATCTGTGTTGCCCCAACGACCTTTGAGTTACGGGATAGGATAAGATAGGCAGTGGGCCCGAAAGTGACGCTGACCCCAATCTAATTGTCAGAGGCTGTTGAGGGCAAAACTCTTCCAAAACTCCTCATTAGTGTATTGGATTTGTTTGGTCAGCTTACGCCTACGCCTATGAACTACCTACGCAAGAGTCAATAAAATGTACGTCCCCAGACACATTAAGCGTATAGGGGAGCAAGAGTTTGTTTTGTTTTTTTTTGGGGAGTAAAATTTACGTCCCCGGGGGACGATTTGCAATAAGAGTTAATGTCGCAAACCGGCCTATAAACCGGCCTAGTTATACTTTCTCACTTTTCACACACGTCGGCAACATGCTACTCCCCCTTTCTTTATTCTCTCCCTTCGAACAATCGCTATCGCGAGACCGGCGCGTGCCGAACCTTTGCAGTTGACCAATGAGAACGCTTGAGTTGTTAGCCGAACTTGAAAACGTGTGGTTGTAAGGGATTACTGCAAGTGGATAGGGCCAGTTCAAATTGGACTACTTTGTGAAAAATAGGGGTGGCGGGCTGGCTATTCGGGGTAGGCATGCTCTAGGTATGAAAATGTGTGCGTGAATGGTGGAGATTATTAGGTTTCGGGAGAGAGAGAGAGAGAGAGAGAGAGAGAGAGAGAGAGAGAGAGTATGTGTACGTGAACGATGGAGATTCAGTTTGAGAAAGAGAGAGACAGAGAAAGAATATGTGTACATGAACGATGGAGATTAAATTTAACAAAGAGAGAGAGAGAGAAAGAAAGAGAGAGAGAGAGAGAGAGAGAGAGAGAGAGAGAGAGAGAGAGAGAGAGAATGAAAGAAAGAATATGTCTACGTGAAAGATGGAGATTAAGTTTGAGAGATAAGATAAGATAATAATTTTATTTTGCAAGGGTTAAAGAGTAAGCAAGAGAGAGAGAGAGAGAGAGGGGGAGAGAGAGAGAGAGAGAGAGAGAGAGAGAGAGAGAGAGAGAGAGAGAGAGAGAGAGAGAGAGAGAGAGAATGTTCTTCTATAGAAATGTATTGCTTAGCTGTCTGTGGCGTGCGAGGAAGGCAGCAGAATGGAAGTGTGGGGCGGCTTGAGGTACGTCCTGTATCAGCCAGTGCCTTGAGCACCTCTTGACCTCAATAAGCTTTAGTTTAACAACCATTAAATAAAATGTAGGTATTTTTGTTTTGTTTGTTTCCCGCATTTTAGTTTGTCTATTCCCTCTTACCTCAATGAACAAGGGACATTTTATTTTGTCTATTCACTCTTACGTCAATAAACAAGGGTCATTTTAGTTTGTCTATTCCCTCTTACGTCAATGAACAAGGGACATTTTAGTTTGTCTATTCACTCTTACGTCAATAAACAAGGGACATTTTAGTTTGTCTATTCCCTCTTACCTCAATGAACAAGGGACATTTTAGTTTGTCTATTCACTCTTACGTCAATAAACAAGGGTCATTTTAGTTTGTCTATTCCCTCTTACGTCAATGAACAAGGGACATTTTAGTTTGTCTATTCACTCTTACGTCAATAAACAAGGGACATTTTAGTTTGTCTATTCCCTCTTACGTCAATGAACAAGGGACATTTTAGTTTGTCTATTCCCTCTTACGTCAATGAACAAGGGACATTTTAGTTTGTCTATTCCCTCTTACCTCAATGAACAAGGGACATTTTATTTTGTCTACCCCTCTTACGTCAATAAACAAGGGACATTTTATTTTGTCTACCCCTCTTACGTCAATGAACACGGGACATTTTATTTAGTCTACTCCCTCTTACGTCAATGAACAAGGGACAAACAAAAAAATTATTGAATAACTAACAAATAATCGGAAACATTACGTAATCTGAAAATAGAAGAATCAAAAGAATACATTACAGTAAAATGTTATGCCTGAATGCATACTTTGCAACATCGTGACATTTTGCCACATCGAGACACTTTGCCACATCGAGACACTTTGCCACATCGAGACACTTTGCCACATCGAGACACTTTGCCACATCGAGACACTTTGCCACATCGTGACACTTTGCCACATCGTGAGGGTGACTCGCTATAACATCACAATCAGCATTCAACACCTTTCTCCAAGTCGATTGTACAAAACAAACTAATATCTGTAATTCATTTTTGAAACCGAAATTAACCCTCATTACTACAATAAACCCTGCTTGTATTTGTCCTATGAAATAATTGTTTAAAATTTATGTATTCATTTTATTTGATGGTTCTTATATAGCGCTTTTCTAGCTCAAGAGCTGCTCAAGGCGCTGGCCAATGCAGGATCTAACTCAAGCCGCCCGAGACGCACACTTGTAACCTTAGGCGTATCGTCTGACGCCCAGAACAGCTGAGCGGCCTGGAATGGGGGAGAAGACACCTAGTGCTTACTGAGTGTATTTGTGTAGCTGACACTCATTCGCCTAGGTCATGAGCGTCAGGATCTTGGAAGTTCGTTGGATGGAATGCGAGCATGCGCAGGCTAGACCTCGGGTTGTACTCCTGTCATTTGACAGTTCCAAGTTAACATTTATATTAAAATGTGTACTACATTGCAATCTTCATCTTTCGATCGATATCATTCTCTGAGAATTACATCCGCATTCTAATACCGCCTCCACGAGAAGACGTTAGAATGAAATAGCATCTCTTTCTGTGCCTAAAAGCACAATCATTTTACAGAATCATTAATTTAGTTCCTGTTATATATTTTAGTTTGTTTTTACGTTGATGGTTGTGCATGTTCTTACTGTATCTTCTTAACTAGTAAGCGTTCTTATTGTGTAGTATTATTCGTAATGTAGCTCTTACGTCATCATATGTACAACAATATTATTATTTTGTTTAAAACATTTCCCATGCTTTTAAACCAAATTATCCAGTCATTGTGGGAATTAGCAAGATTATTATTATAGAGTGCCATTACTGGAAAATGCATTTTAGCCGACCTTAAAGGAAACTTCTTCGTCTTCTTCTTCTTCGTCGTCTTCTTCTTCCTCTTTTTCTTCTTCTTCCTCCTCCTCCTCCTCTCCTTCTTCTTCTTCTTCTCGTTCCGTCCCACCCCTGTGGCTCATGCGGTAGAGCGCTCGCCTGGCACACCGATGACCCAGGTTCGAATCCCGTGGTGGGCGATATAAAATGTGGCCATTTTTCACTGTCCATTTTAGCAGTATGATTGCTCTGGTGGTTCAGTGTTGATTTAGGTCCCTACCCCTTGTTTCTGGAATTGTTATCCCTGTCTGCCATATCGCCAATGGTGGGTGTAGACGTTAAACCTCAATGTTCACTTCTTCTTCTTGTTTCTTTTCCTTCTTGTTCTGCTTCTTTTTCTTTCTTTCTTTCTTTCTTTCTTTCTTTCTTTCTTTCTTCTTTCTTTCTTTCTTTCTTCTTCTTCTTCTTTTCTTCTTCTTCTTCTTCTTCTTCTTCTTCTTCTTCTTCTTCTTCTTCCTTCCTTCCTTCCTTGCTTCCTTCCTTCCTTTCTTCCTTCCTTCTTTCCTACCTGTTGCACTTTGCCTGATCCTCCTTGGATGAAAATGATGCAACTGTTGTCAAATAGCGGCTTATTTATGATGATTATAAAGACGATCAAGACGATCATAAACAACAATTACCCGTCTCTCTCTCTCCCTCTCTCTTTCTCTCTCCCCCCCCCCCCCCCCCACACACACACTTTCTCTCCGTCTCTCTACCTTTCTTTATTTGTTTCTTTTCTTCCCCCCCCCCCCCTTTTTTTTTTTGGTCTTTCTGCCGGTTGTTCTTTTCCATCTTTGTTGTGCGTGGACGCACGCACTCACATATACACACACTCACACACACAACTCTTTCGCACACACACTCGCATCTCTCTCTCTCTCTCTCTCTCTCTCTCTATCCTTCGCGCACGTACACACACGCACACCCACACACGCCCCACTCTCTTTTCTCTTTTACACACACACGCATACACATCAAACTCTTTTGCACACTTACCTCCCTCTCTCTCAATCACACACACACGCACACACATCAAACTCTTTCGCACACTTACCCCCCTCTCTCTCTATCACACACACACGCACACACAAAACAAACACACACAAACACACACATTCACTCACTCTCCTATAAAGTTTATTATTCAGCAGAGGAATGGTCAGAAGCAATCCTGTAACTCGCCACATGAAATTCTGGCCCCAAAATACGAAAGTACAACTTGCTAATGACTATATGATCCATCAATTCCCTCTCACAGGGCCCGCAACCCTTAAAAGCATCAGGCTCATCTGCCCATATTAATTTGTAATTGCGTCCCTTTCATCCGGGCCATCTGGATATCGTCCGTTTCGATTGGGAGAGTCTCTTTTCGAGTCTGGTTGCGAGGGACATTGTGCTGGGGACTTCTTGAACTTGGAACAGCATACATACTCCCCCAACCTTTTACAAGCATGGAATATGAAAGTTGATGTTGCGGGTGGTGGGAATGGTAGTGTTGTTGTTGTTGTTGTTGTTATTGGTGTTGGTGTTGTTGAAGCGAAACACTTGTTGTGCATGCGCCAACTTGAATTGTGCTTGTTATTTCTATTGTTCTAGATTTGTGAAGGTAACGAACGTGCATCAACCTCAATAAGGTGTAAATGAAAATACTGTCTTTTGTTTGAAGTAGATTTTCAGACCCTTAAGTTAATTATGTTATTTAAGTAATTAGACTCTAAAGTTATGTTGTTGTTTGACACTGAAAATAGATGCACATTGGTATAAAATTTCTCATGATTTGGGAAACTACAGTATTCTCCGTTCTCTTTTCTTCTCTTCTCTTCCCTTCTCTTCTCTTTTCTTCTCTTCTCTTCCCTTCTCTTCTCTTCTCTTCCCTTCTCTTCTCTTCTCTTCTCTTTTCTTCTCTTCTCTTCCCTTCTCTTCTCTTTTCTTCTCTTCTCTTCCCTTCTCTTCTCTTTTCTTCTCTTCTCTTCCCTTCTCTTCTCTTCTCTTCTCTTCTCTTCTCTTCTCTTCCCTTCTCTTCTCTTCTCTTCTCTTTTCTTCTCTTCTCTTCTCTTCTCTTCTCTTCTCTTCTCTTCTCTTCTCTTCTCTTCTCTTCCCTTCTCTTCTCTTCTCTTCTCTTCTCTTCCCTTCTCTTCTCTTCCCTTCTCTTCTCTTCTCTTCTCTTCTCTTCCCTTCTCTTTTCTTCTCTTCTCTTCCCTTCTCTTCTCTTCTCTTCTCTTTTCTTCTCTTCCCTTCTCTTCTCTTCTCTTCTCTTCTCTTCCCTTCTCTTTTCTTCTCTTTTCTTTTCTTCTCTTCTCTTCTCTTCTCTTCTCTTCCCTTCTCTTCTCTTCTCTTCTCTTTTCTTCTCTTCTCTTCTCTTCTCTTCTCTTCTCTTCTCTTCTCTTCTCTTCTCTTCTCTTCTCTTCTCTTCTCTTCTCTTCTCTTCTCTTCTCTTTTCTTCTCTTCTCTTCTCTTCTCTTCTCTTCTCTTCTCTTTTCTTCTCTTCTCTTCTCTTCTCTTCTCTTTTCTTCTCTTCTCTTCTCTTCTCTTCTCTTCTCTTCTCTTCTCTTTTCTTCTCTTTTCTTCTCTTCTCTTCTCTTCTCTTCCCTTCTCTTCTCTTCTCGTCTCTTTTCTTCTCTTCTCTTCCCTTCTCTTCTCTTCTCTTCTCTTTTCTTCTCTTCTCTTCTCTTTTCTTCTCGTCTCTTTTCTTCTCTTCTCTTCTCTTCTCTTCTCTTCTCTTCTCTTCTCTTTTCTTCTCGTCTCTTTTCTTCTCTTCTCTTCCCTTCTCTTCTCTTTTCTTCTCTTCTCTTCTCTTTTCTTCTCTTTTCTTCTCGTCTCTTTTCTTCTCTTCTCTTCCCTTCTCTTCTCTTTTCTTCTCTTCTCTTCTCTTCTCTTCTCTTTTCTTCTCGTCTCTTTTCTTCTCTTCTCTTCCCTTCTCTTCTCTTCTCTTCTCTTCTCTTCTCGTCTCTTTTTTTCTCTTTTCTTCTCGTCTCTTTTTTTCTCTTCTCTTCTCTTCTCGTCTCTTTTCTTTGCTTATCTTCTCTTTTCTTTTCTTTTCTTCTCTTCTCTTCTCTTCTCTTCTCTTCTCTTCTCGTCTTTTTTCTTCTCTTCTCTTCTGGTCTCTTTTCTTAGCTTATCTTCTCTTATCTTCTCGTCTCTTTTCTTCTCATCTCTTCTCGTCTCTTTTCTTCGCTTATCTTTTCTGTATATTTGGAAAAGCTCAGCGATGGTTTTCTTAGTTTCAGTGTTCTTTTTAAAAAAAATATATGTTTCTTATTAATTATTATTATTCGTAATGTAGCGCTTACGTCATAATCTGTACAACAAAAGACTTATTTTGTTAATACATTTCCATGCTTTGATTTAAAGTTATATTGTCACTATGGCAATTTGAATGTTTTATTAAGATTATCATTAGACAGTGCCGTTACTGGAAAATGTCTTTTTAACTGAGTTTAAATGCAAAGTCTTCTTCTTCTTCTTCTTCTTCTTCTTCTTCTTCTTCATGGTTTAAACAAATGTTTTATTCAAGGAAAAACACATCATTACAAACAATGGTTTACAGGATAGGCCACAGCGAGCTTATAAGGTTTATTCTTCTTTCCTTTCTTTTATATTTCTATCTTTACTTCTTTCTATCTTTACTTCTTTCTTTCTTCCTTCTTCTTCTTCTTCTTCTTCTTCTTCTTCTTCTTCTTCTTCTTCCTTCTCCTCCTCCTCCTTCCTTCTTTCTTTACTTTTTGTTGCACTGTTGCCGGAGAGGGGATGTAAGCCACACGCAGTGTGCAATTGTTCATCCCGAGGGTCTGCGGTGGACGAAATAATATACAATGCTTTCATCTTGGATTGGATCTTCGTAGTGAGGATGAGTTAAGACAGGAAAGGATGCATGAGAAGCGATATTGAACTTGACGTAAAGTACGAAGACTGACGAATAAGGGCTGTGCAGGCTTTTGAGAGTTGAGTCTTGACAGTATTCGCGCTTCTAAGGGGTCTGTTGGGGTTCAATTATATAATGTTTTTATCGTTTATACAACGCAGACTCATTTTTAGAAGCGATAAGTATCCTTTTGTATAGTATGAAAGATTGGAGGCGTTTGGTTATGTATGATGCGTCGTGGTCTGATGGAAATGACAGTATTCATTCTAATGCTTTCATCTTCATTTTAGCCTTGGAGAGGTAAAGGTAAAGGTAGTCCCGTAGCCTGTGGCCGTAGGGGAGCGTGATGTTGGAGATCACACTTATCTTGGGCCAGCGTAATGAGGGTGATGCCCATCTCTCTCCCTCGCTGCTTTACCTTCCCCACCCTTAAGAGAGTAGGTACTCAGTCACAGTTGTGTCAACTGGGGGCGTTGTTATTTGTCGCTTCACGGTTTGCGGTCACCCATCCAAGTGCTAAGCCTTCGAGAGGATGACTTTGTAATACAGTAGGGATGTTGAACTGTTGCTGTTGTTGCAGAAAGGAGAAGATAAGATAGAAATCTGTTTTGCATCCAATGCTATTTTATGGTTCTTGGAAGTTTGTACTAAAGGGATACTAAACTTGAATGTAGAACACAAGTAGTAGTCATCTCGCCTAACGAAATGGGGCTGGAGTTGATTGATAAGGTCTTGGGTATAATCCTTAGTAGATGTTATCCCCCCTGGAAAATGGGGGAATGATAAGAAAGATCTGTCTTGCCTTCTTTTCTGCCATTGGTTTGCATTAGTATAATTGTGTTCTAGATTCACATGGGCGTTTCGCTTGGTTCTCAGCTCGTCAGTGTAATCAACTCGCTGAAAGCCAACGTACTGTTTTTTCCAAAGCTTAAGAAGACCTTTGAATAAAGTCCTCATAAAAAAACCATCTTCATGCGAAAAAAGTATCCGCAGTTCCTCTAGCTATTTCATGCTCAACGAAACGTTTTAACATGCATATCGTTGATTTGTAGTTGCCGGCTGTTTAAAAGATGCTGAGGTGTGACACGACCGGAAGTACAGTGATATGTCATCTACAGATAATAATGAGAAAAGGTTGACAGTTTGAAAAAAACATCTAAACTCATTGCAGAAAATACTTTCCTGTGGACGAACATTTTGTTTAAATCATGTTAACGGATACATTCGAACCAAGATCTGGCGCTTTGAGCTCGTTTTTATGTGGAATCGCGCTTTATAAAAGCTTTCCGTTAGTATTAGTATTAAGATCGCCGGTCCACATGGAGATTTGAACTATGGTCGTAATACACGACAGTGGAGCAAGTTAGCGACGGGGCCGTTTTCCACCCTGGGTTGAATGAAAAGGGTATGAAGGAGAAAAAACAAAATCAACCTCGATTGTCAGTACAGCGGAGTTCACAGTGCTTCGCCATTATCATGGCGGAACTGTTTGATTGGAAACCACTCTGCGACACCGGAAGTGAATCACTTGCAACGACTTTACCGCTCTCTTTGCCAAAAGAGTGGAGATTCCGGTGTGTTCAAAGGGGGAATACAAAGAGAAAATGAGAGGATTGTATAGTGTTTGTGATGTATAACGTCGGGTTCTCGCTTTCACTTTTGCTCTCTCTCTCTCTCTCACTCTCTCTCCCTCTCTCCCTCTCTCTCTCCCCTACACACAAACACACACACAAACGCACTTAATCTTTTTCATCCCTCTCCATTTGTCTTATAATTCCTTTTACCCATACCAAATGCACGCAATTACTATTGTCACTATTTTATCCCCCCATCCCACCCCCACCCTCCCTCCCAAAACACACACACACACACAAAACCATACAAACGAAATCATACATTTTATTGTAATATTGTATCATTATTTAAAAAAGGTAAAAGGTAAAGGTAGTCCCATAGCCTTGTGGCCGTAGGGGAGCGTGATGTTGGAGATCACACTTATCTTGGGCCAGCGTAATGAGGGTGATGCCCATCTCTCTCCCTCGCTGTATCATTATTTGGAAATCGAAATTGTTTAGCATCAATAGAGAAGAGCGGAGTGCATGTATAGGGGAGAGGGATAAGTGAGCAATTCAAGCTAAATGTAGATGCAGGGAGGAAGGGGAGGTGTGGGGTGGTGGGGAGTAAAGCTGTTCAGAACTGGTTGAGAAACTAGCTGGATGGAATTCTAATCACGCAAATTCACAAGCTGGAAAAAGTAGTCGATAATCCAACCTGTCATACCCGATCTTATTGTTAGACAACCCGTTCATACAATACCCTTGACGAACAGAGATTGCAGCGGAACCTAGGAGATTCTTGTATATGTGTGTGGTATGGGGGTGGTAGTCAGCTAGTTATTCATTGCTTACAGGGTCCAGCGGACTGCAAAGAGACGGTTCAGGACCACAAAATCAGGACCACAACTTGACTGAAAGAGGACACGCCCCTGATCCGTATAAAAGATCTGCTGGAACAATCCTAATGGTCGAGGGGCCGGGTAGCTCAGTTGGTAAGAGCGTCTTGCTAGTAACCGAAAGGTCGCTGGTTCGAATCCCGGATTGGTCAACGTGTGATCATATTATTTTCCCCTTTACCAACAACTGGCCCGCTGGTGTCAGTATAAATCGGTCCAGTAGTCACCCATATGCGAAAGTGTCGTGTGACTATAATCTACATACAAACATCCTAATGGTAACACTGA
This sequence comes from Oncomelania hupensis, assembly GCA_036898135.1. NCBI lineage: Eukaryota > Metazoa > Mollusca > Gastropoda > Littorinimorpha > Pomatiopsidae > Oncomelania > Oncomelania hupensis. The sequence goes on along the minus strand of CM072520.1, from coordinate 6,778,743 downwards.
AGGCACTCCACCAGCCGGTCACTTTATAATAAAGGCATCCCACGCAGGCTATACTCTAATTTATCGGAACCCCGTTTACAAAAACAAAATAAAATATAAACATAATTATAAAATATTCACAGACCACACACATATAAAATGCCTACACTGCTAAATAATAATATCATAGGAAGCTCTAGTGACCATTTGGCAGAAAGCGTCCAAAATTCCCAAGCTGATCCAACAGACCTCGTAGACAAATAGAGGAGTTTTGGAAGAGTTTTCGAGAAAAAAGATAGGTAACTGGTCTAGCGAAGAAGATAGTACAGTATAGTGATAGAACAGAGTAGGAATGAGAAAGAACAAAGGAGAAAGACAGCGACAGTGGAAATTTAAAGCACTAAATTTCCAGAAAGCGGGGATACTATTTATACAGAAACCCTGGCACTCCCACCTGGGGTTTGGGGGTGATAGGGAGATGAGAAAGACAGAGAGCCTGAACTAAAACAGAGAAAGAAGAGCAGGAGACCAAAATAGTGTAAGCCACATTCCTTTTGTAAACATTGCAATAAAGCTGATATGACTTCACTTGACTTAAAGTGTGAAAAGAGAGCAACTGTTGTTTAAATGTCACGCGATAGACCCCAAGATGTATTATGGTGTTAGGCAGAGCAACTGTTGTTTAAATGTCACGCGATAGGTCCCAAGCTATATTATGGTTGTAGGCAGAGCAACTGTTGTTTAAATGTCACGCGATAGACCCCAAGATGTATTATGGTGGTAGGCAGAGCAACTGTTGTTTAAATGTCACGCGATAGACCCCAAGATGTATTATGGTGGTAGGCAGAGCAACTGTTGTTTAAATGTCACGCGATAGACCCCAAGATATATTATGGTTTTAGGCAGAGCAACTGTTGTTTAAATGTCACGCGATAGGTCCCAAGATGTATTATGGTGTTAGGCAGAGCAACTGTTGTTTAAATGTCACGCGATAGACCCCAAGATATATTATGGTTTTAGGCAGAGCAACTGTTGTTTAAATGTTACGCGATAGGCCCCAAGATATATAATGGTTATAGGCAGAGCAATTGTTGTTAAAATGTCACGTGATAGACCCCAAGATATATTATGGTTTTAGGCAGAGCAACTGTTGTTTAAATGTCACGCGATAGGCCTCAAGATATATTATGGTGTTAGGCAGAGCAACTGTTGTTTAAATGTCACGCGATAGGTCCCAACATATATTATGGTTTTAGGCAGAGCAACTGTTGTTTAAATGTCACGCGATAGGTCCCAAGATATATTATGGTTGTAGGCAGAGCAACTGTTGTTTAAAGTTGAACATTCACTGCAGCAGCAGACCACCATTCAAATCATAACCTTCACAGTGCCTCTCTCTCACTAGTGTGCAATATTTTGCTGTTAGATTATGTCTCCAATGTATTTGTTAGTTGTTTTTTTTTGGAGAACAACGACAACAAAAACGAGGAGGAGGAGAAAAACAAGAACAACAACACGACCAAAACAGCAACAAAACCAACAACAATAACCTCACCAACAACAATAACAAAACCAACAACAATAACAAAACCAACAACAATAACAAAACCAACAACAGTTTGACATCCACTGCTACAACAGTGAGTACACAAATTTGTGCTTATCACACAAAGACAACCACCCCAGAAGTCTAAAACATAAAGCCCCAGAGGGAACAATTACAACATTTTTATTCACACAAAACAAACTAATCTATGTATCTAAATAACTAACACCCTTGTATACCCACAATCACTCTTAACTATCATGAAAACATAACTGGTAAACAATCAATAATAAATAAGATGATAATTTTCTTTAGAGTCTGCCTTGCTACATACAGCCTATACAAGTTCACAAGTAGCTATAAAATTGTTAAATAGATAAGTAATGAATTGTACAAGATATTAATTATATACAATGCTTGATTATATTAATAATATTTCTCAATGGCTACAGATTATACAAGATGCTTGGCTATAGAAAATGCCACTCCTTCAACTAACTACATGTAATTCCTTGAAATAGATTATAAGGTTGTCTTATCTATACTTGTGGTTTTATACAACCGGCAACTGACATTTATATTCTTTTACAGTTCATTTTTGAGCAAATTTGCGAAGGAATAATAAACAACTTTTATTTCTTAGTTAAAGTCTCGCTGGATGGCAGCGCCTCAGATTCTCAGGTCATTTGAGACGCCAGGTTGTCCAGAGGGCTCCCGTGTGGTAACGGTCAAGGCCACGCCACACAACACCCAGCATTGATGGCACGATGCTAGTGGATATGCCAGTCCCAGTACACTAAGACATAAACAAGAGTATATTCTTGCATTATTAATCAACCAACATAGGAAAAATACCCACATACTCTTCTGCATCCTAGTGTACGTTACTTCTCTTCTCCGTTGTATTCATTATCAAGTTCATTAATAAATTACCTCCCATTATCATAATTGAAATGAACGAACTTTCTAAAATTATTTCCCTTTATTATAATTGGAAACAATTTAATTGTAATTTATGACATATTTCCCTTTACAACCATTGAAAACAATTGATCAAATTTCATGCATAAAGTATATATTTTTTCTTAATAATTGACAAAAGAGCCGTTTTCTTTTATATTTTACTTCTTTTTAGAATGTTAGCAAAAAGTTCAAACTTGTCATGCTTAAATTATTTCTCTTCACAAAAGGTGAAAATAAATATCGAGTACAAATTATTTCCCTGCATACAAAAGCATACTTTCTTCACTAACATTTATTTTCATTAAAAATATAAAATGTATACATGTTTATACTAATATGCTTGCACCCGAGCAAAATGGCCACTTATGGATTGCCTGCAAGTACTTAAGCTACCGGTGCTTTCCTTGGTCAAGACAAGACGATACAACGCAAAACGATACAGATCCGAGTGGTGACAATAGTGCAGGCAGTTCTCATCTTTTCTTTCAGGACATCAGTTCCAGGACGACTGGACACGACATCACAGGACCGTCACAGCAGGACGACTGGACACGACATCACAGGACCGTCACAGCAGGACGACACTCTGCTTGAGATAGGCGGCAAGTAGACTTACTACGCCCGCGCAAATCCCCCCTCTAAAACTCTGCTGGCACTAGAGTACTTATCTTTTAAAATTCCTCTCTGCGACGAAGTAATTGAGATCAGTACAGCAGTTTTATTTGATTGCACTCTCTAATTTAGTGCGCATATCGCTCACTGCAAAATCTTGCACGTCACGTGATAATACACGCCTGCCCTCATACCCATATAGCGGCAGTCTTGATCAGTTTAGAGTGACCAAGCAAAATTAACAAAACAATGCACGTGTTCAAATTACACTACTTGCAAACTTAGGAATAAACTTTAATTTATTTTATCTCCCTCATCTTCCATCCTCTATAACAGGGTTAGAAACTCTATTATCACAGGCTTAGAAAACCCCGAGTCGTAACAAACAGCAACATTATCAACAACAAGTAGGAGGGGGAGAAAAACAAGAAGAAAAACGACAACAAGGACAACAATGACAACAAAGTAGATGAAGGAAGAAGAGGAATGAAGAAGAAAAGTAATTGTGAATCCATGTACTAATCTGTGCCCTAAGTGCCTTTCTTCGTGGCTGCTCTTTTGTCGCTCATTTCCGAGTTCTCTCCATCATTTCTACTTCTGTGAACAAGTTGAAGGGTGTGTTTATTTTTTCGATTTCTAGATTCTTGTGTCTGGGATTAAATAGCCCAGAACTAAACTGGTCTACACGCCATTTTGTCAGTAACAATACTACACAGACCTGTTTTGTAAATACTTTTGTAGAACAAATCGCCCTTACTTTATACAAGCTCATGATTTTAATAGTTCCACTAATGTGAAATTCAACTGGGTGCGAGCAGTTGACTCAGTGCTATACGCAATGGTAAAACAATTGAAGCATTGAATGTCAAGCCATAACATTGCAGCCCCTACAAACAGTGGTTCCAAGCCCATTGACGGTTTGGAGTGCCGAAACAAACCTAACATGACCCTGAGACACTGACAGCTCGTCTTTACTCCTTCGCATGAGAGTGTAAACCGAGATCTAGTCTGTGTACGCAGTCATTCCATAGCACGTACGTAAAAGATCCTACCGTTCATATGCACACCCAGCACGCACTAGGTCCCTTCTCCCCAATACACGGTCGCCCAGGATTGTGCTCAGTCGTCTGGGCGTCAGCACAAAGACAGCAAGTGAGCGCCTCGGGCGGCTTGAGTTACATCCTGCATTGGCCAGCGCCTTGAGCAGCCCTTGAGCTGGAAAAGCGCTATATAAGGACGATTCAATACGATACAATAAATTCAATTCGCAATACATTGATTCGATCTATTTGCATTTCAATTGAGTTTTAACACGACAGGTAGTGTTGGGTGTGTAAAATGGTGTGGTTAGGGGTGCTGGACGGTAGAAGGACACTCCCACACACACACCCACACTCACACACACACACCCACGCACTCACACACACACCCACACACGCACACACACACACTCCCCCTCCCATCCCACACACACACGCGTGCGCTCACACTCACGCATACACTGTACCCTCACAGGCAATGTCAGTGTGCATCAAGAGAAATCGATAGAATCAACACTACGCAGTTTGATTTATCATTTCGCGTGTAATCACACGGGATTATATTAATGTTGTTCCCGTGGCCTGGAGAGGAGGAGGGTGGGGTGGGGTAGGGGGGAAGGAGTGGACTATACGTATTTTAATAACAAAATAATAAGGTTCCGCAGGGGTTGACCGGAAGTGCGCGGCAGGATGCGTTTCGGGGCATGTGCGTGTGAGCGTGCGCAGTGCCGCTGCAGTGATTTGATCGGTCAGGGTCGAATGTGGCGATTCCACCAGAGGGTCCGCAGCTGCCGAGACCATGTGGAGAGACAGTATTGCTCTGGAGTGGAAAACAACAACAGCAATACAAACTGAGTCCATGCTCCTTCGGACGAGAGTGTAAACCGAGGTCTAGTCTGTGCACGCATGCATTTCATCTCACGGACTTTAAAGATCCTGTCGCTCATGTCCTAGACGGGTGATTGCCGGCTACAGAAATACACCAAGCATATAAACGATTAAATAAATTTTAAAAAAATAAAAAAGCAATCATGATTCATCTCTTGCATTCACTGAACACGTAATGGCAAAAAAACAACTCTAATTCTTCTCCACCCACCCACACCCACTCACACACACATACACACACACACACACACGCACACACACATTATCAGGTATGGTGGAGTGGAGGGAAGAGGGGCGAAGAGGTGGTGGGTGGGGAGAGAGAGAGAGAGAGAGAGAGAGAGAGAGAGAGAGAGAGAGAGAGAGAGAGAGCAGCAATCTCTGTTGGCCTATGGCTACTCTGTGTGTGTGGGAGGGAGGTGGGTGGGTTAGGGGGTTGTGGTCTGGTCGCGTGGCGGCAGGCTATCCCATTGATTGGTTCAACGACCCGTGACCAGGGCTTGAACAGCAGCGGCGTGAGGCGGGAAGGAGTAGGGATGTGGTTGGGTCGGTGGGTAGCGTTGACGGGGAAGAGAAAATGAATGTGAACTTGTTTGAAGTCTACCGTCCACACCCGCCATTGGCGATTCGGCAGACGGGGACAACCATCCCCAAGGACAAAATTATCGGATGAAATGATACCGACCGTTTAGGTACAAGTTGGCATTCCGGTTATCCTGTTAAACCCCCCGCTGGGATACTGGGGCTTTCTGTAGAAAAAGTACCCCAAAGTTAAATGAAGACAATTTTACATAGATTCAAGATATTTCTTCTTTGTGTGTGTGTGTGTATGTGTGTGTGTGGGTGTGTGTGTGTATTGTGTGTACGTGTGCGTGTTTATACATGTTTGTAGGCTATATTTTTTTAAATCAATGAAAAGACTTTAAATGACAAAATCCAAATGTGATTGTTATTTTTGTTTAAAGGTAAAGGCGCGCCATTAACATTTGGGTCGTTGTGTAGCGTTCTATTACCTTTTCACACACAAATCTGACGATAGAAAGACGCATTGATAAGGGCGAGTGTTAGTAATGTCAGTAAAGACTGTAGCTAAAGCTGGCGCGGAGTGGGAGATCTGTGATGGAGTTAAAACTTTATAATCCGGTGCGGGCAGACAGAAGTGAGAGAGGCGCATTTATGCTAAAGCTGCGACCGTGCCAAGGCGTGAATGCGGTCATACGGTTTGAACAATGTCGATACAAACCGGGCCTTGGGACAAAACTTCTTCAGTGGGCTAACCTGTTGACAGATAAAAGGTCCATACTGTTTGCTCTTCTCTTTCCGGACCCTTGCAAGGTTGCGATTAGTTCAGATTATGACGTTCTGAGTGGTTTTATGGTTCCAATTCCACTCCTGAAGGCGCGCCTAAAGTTCCTCTCTCCCCACAGAGTGTAGGCTTTGGATATTCTCCAGGACTGTACTGTGGCGCTTGCTTTTGCTTCCTGTGACCGTGCACACGCATAAACACACACAAACAGGCACGCATGCACCCATATACACACAATCTCTCTCTCTCTCTCTCTCTCTCTCTCTCTCTCTCTCTCTCTCTCTCTCTCTCTCTTTCTCTTTCTCAATCTCTCTCTCTCAAACTTGATGTCTGAAATCTCTTGCCTCTCCCTCTCTCTCTCTCTTTCTCTCTTAATTTTCTTCCCTCTCTCCTTTCCCTTCTATCTCTGCCCCCCCACCTTTCTCATTTCATCCCCCACACACACTAATACACTTAGCCTGAAACCCACACTACTTGGCTACCTTTCTAGTCAACAGTGGGTACTCAAAGTAAAGAACCATTATGTCCAATAATTCGTAACCATAGTTTGTGCCTAGGACACGACTATACCTTGCCTACAGCACAGCGAGGACGTTGCTTTTGGTTTTATTCTCTTATTATTATAAATTATAAAGTGTTGTTATTCTAGGTTAGGGTATGTATGAACCGCGAGCCAAAAGCAAATTTATGTGTTTTTTTTTTTAATCAAACAATAACGTTGTATCGTATTGTATTGTATTGTATTGTATTGCATAGTGTTGTGTTGATTTGCATTGTATAGTGTGGTGTTGTAGTGTTTAGTGTGGTATTGTATTGCGTTGTGTCGTTTTGCATTGTATAGTGTCGTGACTTGTATTGTATTGTATTATATTGCATTGTATAGTGTCGCGTTGTGTTGTATTGCATAGTGTTGTGTTGTATCGTATAGTGTTGTGTTGTATTGTAAACTTTGCTTTTTATTTGTTGGTAAGCAATGCTTTATGAAAATGTGATATGCTATCTATAAGTACATATGTCTGACAATGTAGGTCTATAATTATGTTTTTTTGTTTTTCTTTAATTCGCTTTTCTTTTATATTATTGGGATGATGATTTTATTCAGTTAAGGCTAATTTGCTTTTGTGATTTTATTATTATTTTGTTTATCTTTCCTATTATGCACTGTTCATTTTAGAACATTATTGTTGTTCATTCTATGTTAGGCTCTAGAATCTTTTGACCCAAAGAATCGACTGTTTATTCGTTTTGTCAAATGAATTTCTGACGACCTTTCGCGTTGTTTCGTTGCGCCATCTTCCATCGTTTTTTGCGTCGGCTTACTCAAGTTGAATTTCAGTTGTCAGACAAGAGCGTATTCGGGTGAACAATGTTCTCGTTCAAATCTAGCCCTTGTACAGCTCAAGAGCTTCTCAATACGCTGGCCGACACAGGATCCAACTCACTCCTCCCAAGCAGAACAGTATTTCGAAAAGTTTAGTATATCTCGAGCCTTTATCAAATTCAATCCACGTCGTAGCTTCGTCGTCGTACGCTAGCCCTACCAGATATTTAATTATGAGACAAAGGAGCGTTCAGGGGGGGCAAGCAGCCCAGACTGCAGTTCCTGCCTGGGAGCAGGCCCAGTGGCTTTTGGCGCTAAAGGTTCGACCCATCAGTTCGATAAATCGATCCCCGTCGTTTTGCACACTCACGATAAAATATGGGAAACGGACCCAGCCGCGATCGATGACGTTAGAGTTGGTAGGGGTGGTGGCTCCGACGTCCCTGGCGTGAGATCATGCTCAAGCTTGCAGAAGATGCGCCTCTTGGGGTTAGTGGGTTGGTTGGGGTAGGCGGGGGCTGTTTTTTTTTAAAACTAATTATTTTTGCATAATTATTTTGCATTAGTTTATGCATTATTGCACTGATAATATTTTATTTCTGCAACAGGGATGAGGCGGGTCTTATCTTTTTTTTAATCTGATCATTGTATTAATTAATTATTGTTAGATGTAACACATTTTTAATTACATTTTTAAATTTGTATGGTGAATTCTCAGATGTTATTATCTTATTATTATCTAATATGCCATTTGTATTTTAAAATTAATACTTTTTATTTTATGCATGTGAAGTATATTGCGAATGATGTTTGTTTCCTTGTATGCGTTTGAGAGTACGGTTGGTGTGAATGCTTGCACACTTTGTTTTTATTGTTCATAGGTCTGTTCTGATCGGCGTACTATCTTATCTAATATCTAATGTTAAGAGCGGTGAGCCCAACCCTGAGCGGGGATACCGCGCTATACAAGCCTACTTTATTGGCTCAATGGTGAGAGGGTGTAGAGATTTTTGCATTTAAGTCGCCGTACATAGATGTGTGTGTGTGTGGGATCGCGCGCGTGTGTGTGTGTGCGTGTGTGAGGGTGTGTGTGTGTGTGGTGTGTGTGTGTGTGTGTGTGTGTATTTTGGGCTGTGTGTGTTCTGCTAGCTGAGTGGTCCCTTAGTGCAAGGTTGTGCACACACTTGCAGTAAAATGACCTTTAGAGAATAGTTGATTGGGAGCAGGTGAAGGGGACTGTGCGGATAGCGATTTGCAGTCTTCAGCAGTAGCACTTTTTAAACATTTAGTTTGTTATTTAATATTTTTTCTATTCGTTTCGTTTTGTAGGTAGATTAAAGTCCCTGGACACGTGGAGCATATAAGGGACTGGTGAAGGGGGGGGGGGGGGGAGGAAGGGAAATTTACGTCTCAAAATAGAGACAATCAAATACAGCAAAAGCTGCCAGAGTTAAGACTGCTGAGTAAAACGGCTCAGCATGCCAAGGAAAAAGGGCCAGCAAGGCCAAAGAAAAGAGTAAAAAAGTTACGATAGTGCCACATGGTCAATAGTGCAAAAAACCCTCAACCATATAAAATTAATTCAAATAATCACAATCTAACAAAAGTAGTAAAAGGCTGATGGCCAAACCGGTTACAAATTAAAATCTAAATACGTAATGCATTATAGTTATGTACAAGTTAAAACATGACATAAAATACTAAACGCCCGACAACTACGGACTAAAATTACAAAGACAATATTATTTCTATTATATAATCTAAGGGCTAGCGCCCACGTAACGGTCGCAATTCTCGCCCCCTTCCCCTCATTATCAGACTAATAACATCTCCGAATGATACAACGCGTATATAATCAAGTTAAAATAACATAACCTCAACCGGTATCACCACTAAGCCAGTCAGGCTTTGTCAAAGATAACCTGGGAGGCAAGCCTCCGAAAACTCATGACCAACTGCGATTCCACACCCCGAACCGTGTCATGATCAAGTAAATCGTACAAAGGGGATAGCAACTCATGCACCCTGCCATTCAACACGGCACTGGAAGTCGAGACCTGAATCTCACGATCACTAGTTGCAGCCTTGGCAAGAACCTTCTCGGGAGCGCTCTCAGTAACGCCACCAATCGGGCCAGCCACTACTCTGTCAGTCAGAGCATTTACGGTCGCAAGCAGCTCAGCGACTGTCTGGGTTTTTGTATTTTCTATTTTTTCTATTTTTAATTGCCTGTACTACCTACAGTAAAATTATTAAATTAATAAATTTTGGCAGACTAATAATCGTTCTCTCTCTCCCTCTCTCTCTCTCCCTCTCTCTCTCTCTCTCTCCCTCTCTCTCTCTCCCTCTCTCTCTCTTTCTTTCTCTCTCTAGCTCTCTCCCTTCCCAATCTCTCTCTCCTTCTCTCTCTCATTCTTCATCCCTCTCTCCTTTTCTTTCTCCCCCACACCCTTTCTTCTTCGTTCCATCCACGCTCACGCCCACCCTCTCTTAATCCCATAATCTAATTCTTATCCTATCCTATCTTATCCTATCCTATCCTATACCGTAAATCGAACGTCCTTGGGGCACCACAAATGACCGTTTAACCAGCGTACTCCATCTTTCTCTGTCCTCAGCAGCCCTCACGCATGGTTTCAATCAGTGTCAAGCCAGTCCATTCCCGAATGTTGTCTTCCCACCTCTTTTTCCGTCACCCTCTTCCTCTGCCTCTTTGCACCGTGCTTACATGATGGTCTTGCGAAGCCTGATGCCTGATAATGTGATTTAGTTCTCTTTGGTTGTAATCCACCCCCACCCACCTCCCGCTCGCCTGTGCTCACTGAACAGGACCATAAATAGATAAAGGGGTGCCGCTTTCACCTTCTCTTTCCCCCCTGACACCTCTCCGCACCGCTAACTCACCCTCACTGTGACGTGGGGTTTTATTGTTGCTGGGCTCTGCACAATGGAATGCTATAACCCTCACGTCTATTCTATGGGGACCGCTAGTGAGTCACCCGGTGAATTACTTTAATACATTTATTTGTTTAGCTCAGTCTGTGTTAAGGCTGGGGCACAGAGATAGATAGAAAAATGGTAAAAGATCACTGTCACACTAGCTTTCACACGGCTATGAATCATATGTAGTCCAGCCCCTTGATAACAGTAAAAATCACACATTTATTTCTTCTACTCTATACACGATCTTCGATGTACGAAACTAACTTAAAAGTTCAATTGTCAATGCGAATGATTCGCTTGCTGATAATCTAGGCAGCTACTTTCTCATCATCGGGCACTGGATACTTTCTGCCCTTATGGCCAGATCTTAACGAGTGGACTACTGTGGTCCTGTTTATACAGAGTTTGGTGCACTGAAGGCTGTGTACTTAGCTCAGTGTCCGAAGAGATGTTTCTGTTGATTCCTTGACACGCTGTGGTGTCGTGGCTTGTGTTCGACGGGTGGGCTATCTGCGCGCAATGCTGTAGATGCCTTGGCAGCCAACTCTAAGTGTAGATTAGGTTCTGTTCTATGCTGAGTTGGGCTCACGATATACCGCCTGCTCATCTGTAACATATGAGACGAAATTCTGCACAACCCTGTATAATATGTATGTGCAGAGCGTCTCACTGAAAGCCAAAGTAGCCCTCAGTGATAGCTCCACATCTCTATACATAAGCGACGAACATTCTGCTAAGTTCGTGGTCCACTGGAATCTCCCCTCTAATTTCCTATACATATATAAATAGAAATCGTGGCTAACTATACACATAAAGAATTGATAATATTATAAACATTCTCGGGTACAGCCACTGGTCTGCAAGAATACATATAGGTTAAACAACAGTGGTTCCGAACATCTTTCAACATGGCGTCAGCCAGTCAAGCTTGCCTCGTGGTCGGATTCTTCCACGTGGTCACGCAACATCGGACCAACAATTCATTCTGTGCATAGCAAATTTCACAAACATAATACAACAATAATATAAATACATCACGATGAAACAGAAGTATGTTCATTTACCTGTTCGACAATGTCAGGCTGTGGCTACTTGATTGAATTCGGATATTCAACAAGTACTGCTTCCCTGGTCTATAAGTGGAGAGATTTCTGCTCGGAAGTAGCTGTGCACTGTCCAAAGCTTTCAACACAAATGACCCACTACATAGCCTTGGCCAACCCAGTCAGAACTGGTTCTACCTCCCGGTGGCAAACTTGTTTTTTCCAACCTAGTTCCAGTCATTCGCCCAAAAAGGCAATCACCGAAGTCGAACGAAGCTCTCCGATGTGTTACGAAATGATGCTTGCATGACTACGACTAGCTGACATTAAAAATGATCGCTGTTGCTTCTAATTCTGTTCGATTTACACAGATTTAGCATATCGCAACGGTATACTTTGTTAATATGAGCATAATATGAGCACAATTATTATCGACCATATTTAATAGTTGCGTTCCTTGATTTGCATTTTGTTAGTTCTCAGCAATAAAGGCTAATAATAGCATTGCCCATTTCCTGCCTAGAACCAAGTAGACACTGTTATCATACATAGGCTTAATCTACATTATTATATTATATAAGTCAGTCTCCGCGCAGCGAAGAAGCTCACTAGCTGAATATAATTATTAGACCTGTATTGTTTGTTTTATACGTAAATAAATGTATAAACTATATCTATTCTAATTAATAATATTTAGGCCTATACTTTATAATATTCGAATCTTGAAATTTCCGGAAAAGGACGAGTAGGCTAAGCGATTTTTTTTATAACTCGAGATCAGAGTTAAATTAATAGTTAGTTATTCACTGCTTACAGGGTCCAGCGGACTGCAAAGAGCAGAATCAGAACCACAAAATCAAGACAACTCGAGTTCGGAGTTAAATTAAAAGCTTATTAGTTATTCATTGCTTACAGAGTCCAGCGGACTGCAAAGAGCCGAATCAGGACCACAAAATCGAGACCACAACTTCGCAAGTAGTAGTAGTAGTAGTAGTAGTAGTAGTAGTAGTAGTAGTAGTAGTAGTAGTAGTAGTAGTAGTAGTAGTAGTAGTATAGTTATTTAGTTAAATCTTTAATTATTATTATTATTATTATTATTATTATTATTATTATTATTATTATTATTGTTTCTTTTTATTATTATTATTATTATTATTATTATTATTATTATTATTATTATTATTATTATTCCTACTTAAAAAAAAGAAAAAAGAATAGTGTGCTGCTGTGCGTGCTCAATGGTGTAAATATGGTCAGTGACGTTTTGTTTGTTTTTGCTGAAGTTGGGTGTAACCCGAAATATTCAGATAGTGTTACTGGTTATTTTTTCTTATAGATTTACCAAAGTTTTCAGATGATTTATAGAAATTTCCGCCCGCCACGCAACATGTTTTTAATACGTGTTTCTCATTAAAATACATATCATTGAAATACACATAACAAACGTACTGTATCAGTTAAAAAGAATAATATTTTGCTTTGGTGCTTGCAATAAAAATGTCACTGTTTTTTGAGACCATTATAAACTTGCTTTGCCTTGTTGTGCTGAAGTGACATCAACGTATCAATAGCGCTTTGAAGTTTTGTCATGGTTTTATTGTTGATATAGATGTGAAATCGTTATATGTGTGCTTTATGTGTTATGTATTACTTTCACTCCTTATTACTAATTGTGTCAGTATATTATTCATCATAAAATAATAATAATAATACTAACTGCTTCAAAATGCAAATCTCGACTTGAGCTTGAAGCTGTGCAGATCGAAATTGAATTAGATCTAGCAGCGGCTATTTTTATGCACGGATGTTTCACCACAGGCTCTGAAGTATTTTCTTTTGTCTTTGTAAACTCCTAAATACGTACGTAGTATAGTATGTAATTGAGGCCTACGAAAGACGAGAATTCCCAGCCTGTGGTTTCACGTAGTCCTGCCAGCATTCGTTCGTAAAACATCGGATAGCTCCGCTCGACTCGGAGAGCTTCGTTCGACTTCGGTAATTGCCTTTTTGGGAAAATGACTGGAACTAGGTTGGAAAAAACAAGTTCGCCTCCCGGTGCTGTGTTCGGATTGGCTGAAGAAATCTGAGTGGTAGTAAAATTCAAAACCTACCGTCCGCTGCGATGATGTCACTGCTATGCGGGCGTCCGGCTACAACTGTGTTACGCATGATCCCTTCTGTCGTCTGATAGAGACTAACAGTAACCTTCTAAGTCTAACTGACTAAACAAACAAAATCTCAAAGTGTGCAGGGTAAACAGGTCCTCTTGTTACACTCACCTTCCCACTCGTCCTCCTTTACCACCTATCCCTTCGCGCCACTTTTCCTTAGTCTGATCATGGGTGTCTTTTGTTGTACTCATATTCCTTTTATGCTAACGCTTTGACGCTTTACTGCTCTCTTATCCCCTTCTCTCTCTCTCTCTCTCTCTCTCTCTCTCTCTCTCTCTCTCTCTCTCTCTCTCTCTCTCTCTCTCTTTCTCTCTCTCCCATTCTTTCTATCTCCAGCCAATAATCTGATCAGCTTTCTTCGATTGTAATCCCAGCCCCTTCGCTAACAGAGTGGTTTGGGCACACACACACAAACACACACATGCATACACACACTTACTTACACAAACATACACGCACACTTTTGTACATACACCTGCACGCACAAATACGTACCTACAAATATGCAATAATCTGATCCGCCTTCTTTGTATGTCATCCTAGCCCCTTAGCTAAGAGAGTGGTTTGGGCACACACACACGCACACACATGCGTACACTCACACACTTTTACACACACGCACACTCACACACACACAGACACACACACACACAGACACACACACACACACACAACTGGTGCCCTCGCTGGACCTAAAGCAATACTAAAGTAATGTAATGTAACTGGTGCCCGTTTCTCTCCCTGCTTGCCCTTCCCCGTTCTCCTACCCTCTCCTTTTTCTTCAATCCTTATCCCTCAACCACCTTCTCTTTTCAACCAGTAATGTAATCACTGCGGTGTAATCCACCCCCTTGAGCTAATAATCAGTACATAAACGGGTGCGTGCAGCATTCACGCAGGTGCTGAGCTGGAGGCTAGACAAGGAAAACAAATTAAGGGCCTGCTTTGATTATTTGATCAGTCTGTTCAGTCTTTTGCGCCATCCCCCTCCCTCAACACTCTCTCCTTAATTGATCGTTGATCGTTGATCACAGGGTTGGAGAAAGAAGAGAGGGTTGGGGGGGATGTACGGTGCGGTGGGAGAGTGCGAGAAGGAGGATAAGGGTTATATAACAACGATCACACACACGCTCGCATGTGCACGCAGACACAGAATATTGTTATACAGAAAAGAAGGGTGAATGAAGTGGAATGTAAGAGATTGGAGAGGAAAGTGGGAGGCGGAGGTGGGGGGGGCTAAAGGGAGGGGGAAGATGAAAACAATAGTAGCCGCAGAGAGAGATGTGATAGGCAATGGTAGACAAATTCCATATTGCTTCTCTTTCTTAGAGGAAGAAAGACAGACAGACAGAGAGAAGAGAAAAAGAGAAGAAAAAAGAAAAGAGAAGAAAAAGTCTAACGCAGCAAGTCTTTTGAGAACCAAGGGAAATTAGGATGGCATGTTAAAACATATCGATTGATATGCGATTTGCAAGTTCAGGGTGCTTTTTATGGTTCCCGAAATACGCTCTTTCGTGTCATAATTTACAGGTATTTTTACAACCAAAGAAACCCGACCACCATAATTTTCAGGTTGCATAATCCAGGTGATAGGCTTTCACAGTAGGAACTCTGCCAGCGTACATACTTTACGTAATAAACATTCCTTTTTTTTCGCATTATTTAGATTAACGTCCCCGGACTCAGAGCGGATAACATTTCATTGTTGTTTGTAGATTATAGTCACACGACACTTTCGCATATAGGTGACTACTGGACCGATTTATACTGACACCAGCGGGCCAGTTGTTGGTAAAGGGGAAAATAATATGATCACACGTTGACCAATCCGGGATTCGAACCAGCGACCTTTCGGTTACTAGCAAGACGCTCTTACCAACTGAGCTACCCGGCCCTTCTAACATTTCATTTCATTGAATCGTTCTTATATAGCGTTCTTATACAGCACAAGAGGTACTCAAGGCTTTGGCCGATACTGGCTCTAACTCGAGCCGCCCGAAACAACTCAACAATAATAGACATAGTAATGCTCCATTTCTTCTGTGCTATAATAGCCTGGTTAGGATTACATTGTTAATAATAATGTAAGGTGAAGGATATATGTTTGCCTTGTTTTATTTTAAGTGCAATGTTATGTTATTTTTACATACGTGTGCGCATTAAACATATGTAATTAGTGACAGAGTCTGTCAAGTTCATGTCAAGTAGTAGTCGCCCTTTTCGTCACCATATCGATCGCGAGTTACTGTCGGACGCATTTCACTCACCCCCGCTAACGCTTGAAGCCTGTAGTTATTTTGGAATATTAATAGGTCATGATGTCCTAAGTTCTTTATGGACTCAAACATGCTTAGAGCTATAGAGCAAAACCACGCAGTCGCTAACTATAATATTAGGAGCTTTCTTTGTGAGTCTGAATGTGAGAGGATACATGGCTGATTGTTTATTTATTTATTTATTTATTTATTTATTAAATCGTTCTTCTATTTCATGTGCAATCACTAAATGTGTAGAGACGTAAAATTAGGTCATTAAAATATTACAAGCGCAGTTTAGTGGAAAGACATTTTTTTATATTATGCATGATTACCTAGTTTGGAGGTTTCCAGGCGTAGACATTTTAAAGTCAACGCCAAGAATGAGCGGAATTATTTATTTTTTACCTTTTATTTATTCGTTCTTACATAGTGCTTTTCCTGCTCAAGAGCTGCTCAAGGCGCTGACCGATACAAGATCTAAAGCAAGCCATCCTAGGCGGCCACTTGCAACCTATCATCATGCAACTGTCGTTGCACGCGCTCTGAGCTCTTTTTAAAGGCTTTTTGCGCTGTATAAAACCGTTTATTATTTTATTCTTACATTTAAATGTAATCGTTTCCATATTATTGAAATTTAGTAGTAGCAGTAGCACCACCATCATCATCGTCATCATCATCATCATCATCAGCAGCAGCAGCATCATCAGCATCATTTTATTGTTATTATCATCATCTTAATAGTTGTAGTAATAGTAGTAGTTGTTGTTGTAGTAGTAGGGGTAGTAGTAGTAATAATAATAGGAGGAGGAGTAAAATTTTAAATTATTATTTTAGGTAGTAGTAGTAGTAGTAGTAGTAGTAGTAGTAGTAGTAGTAGTAGTAGTAGTAGTAGTAGTAGTAGTAATAATAATAATAATAATAATAATAATAATAATAATAATAATAATAATAATAATAATAATAATAATAATAATATTCTATCAATCAGTGCTATCGTGCCTTTAACTGTAGGGAGAATTAACGGGCTGACTTTAGCGTTGAGGACAATCATGTTTCACTTAGTCACGCCAGCTTCCAGGCTCATCACAGCCATTATTAACTTCTTTCAGGATCACTGGATTACATTGATCTTCGCTACGGCCATTGCGGTCTTCAATGGATTAATCAGCGAAAGCGTCTGTGTGTGAAAAGGTACGTTGTGTGCTTTGGGTGTTGGGGTACATAGTTTTTATTGCGTTGTGTGGTTATAGGGTTGGGCGTTTGAAAAATGCTTTTAATCGTAGTCATTTATTGACTGATTATATATATATATATATATATATATATATATATATATATATATATATATATATATATATATATATATATATATATATATATATATATATATATATATATATATATATTTATATATATATAATTATATATATGTATTATTTATATATATATAATTATATATATTTATATATATATGTGTTGCCGCATGACAAAACCCGGCTAAAGACGCCAGGATTGATTCGCTGCTACAGCCGTAAAACACTAAAAATAGGCTACCCCATCAATTTTAGGATTGTTGCCTCTTTGTCTTTATTTAAGACTTTTCTTTAATATCCCAAACGGATTTTGTTAAAAAATTACTAAAACATTGTTTATTTTGTTGATTTT
Source organism: Oncomelania hupensis (assembly GCA_036898135.1). Classification (NCBI taxonomy): domain Eukaryota; kingdom Metazoa; phylum Mollusca; class Gastropoda; order Littorinimorpha; family Pomatiopsidae; genus Oncomelania; species Oncomelania hupensis. The sequence goes on along the minus strand of CM072520.1, from coordinate 6,761,011 downwards.
GATAAGGGTGTTGATCACACCTTGCTAAAACAATGGCACTAATTGACCTCCGATACCCCAACTTTTCTTGTCCGACAATGAAGGGAAATCCCCAATGTGGATTGATATACAACGTCTGGAGAGTGAAAAGTCCCTATTGCTACTACTTTTTGGTACATAAAAGTGTGTGGCGTATGAATTTTTCATGAAATTCCTTGTTCCGAAGCTTGCTTGTGACACAAGTTGTGTTCGAATGTGTCTCTAGCAGGGTCGTGAAAAACTGAAGTGTTGCCTATAGATTTTCGACGATTTTTAGTTCAAAGTGAATTTTTTAGTGTAGATAAACTCATCATACATCTATTTCAAGTGTTTTCTTGCAATATTTATGTTGCATTTGTTAGAAACAATTTGTCAAAGTAAGTGACCGATTCTTTTTGGAAACCGGAAGTGATGGCTTCGTCTCCAGCGTCAGTAGATGTGTCGTCTGCTAGAGTAGCTAGGGCCTTGAATCGACCCGGTTTTGCTTCTGAAGAGCTCCAAGACCTGCTTTCAGACTATTTTTATGATGGTGCCAGTGGGAACTGTGATGAGGATTATGATTCTGACGAGCAGAAGCTTGATCCCGTTATTAAACGATACTGTTTGTTTTCATTCAATGATTCATGTTTCGTAGGCCTCTTCGCTATTGGCGTGTCTTTAATAATCCGTCATTCTACTTGCATAGATTTAGGTAAAGGTTGAAAAGGCGATATCAGTGAAAGAATTACAGTAGGAGTGTGGAAAATATTTCAGTAGTATATTTTGTTGGGTGGAGGTGGGGTGGGGTGGTTGAAAAGGTAAGTAGTCTGGCCTGCATTCAATATTACTAGCATGACAAGTTGACTATTTTCTCAGTATTTATTATTGTTGGTTTGTCTGTTTTAGGAAATGAACATGAGGACTATTACTAGTAATTACTAGTAATTAGTATTTGCTTTGATATTTGTGTTTATTTAAACGTTATAGAGCAAAATGACATGTTATTTGATTTACACCTGTGACGCGACAGATTTATTCGACGTGCGGAAGGGAGTGGAGAATCGGGGAATTATTAAAGCTTGATTATTAGGACTGAAAACTACCTAATGAAACTTTTGTTTTAGGTTTGTAATCTTTGTTTGACTATTTGAACTGAGCTGATGTAGCTGCTTGCAATTAAACAAAAGATTACTTGACGGACGAGGGATTTAAGAGGGGGGGGGAGGGAGGGGGCATTATGATAGGGTTTATTTTAGAAAAATGATTGATTCAGGCCATGTTCTTGATATATTATTATGTGTTTGAGTTATTATAGACTTGCTAAACACTTGTTTTATTTCTAATATGTTTAAAAACACTATGCATTATGGATGGGTACAGAATAAAATTGTGCGTACTGTTTTAATTTGTTTATGGTTAATATTGTGTGGATGGTGTATAATGTGAATTTTCTCATCTTATCTCAACTCACTGCCATATTGCTGCCATCTTCCTGATTGTTTTAATACCAAATACATGCATGGGAAAATTCTGGTTGTGAAGTAATGATCATTTTACAATTCAAAACTTTGAAGGCAATTTCTGGAAATTAGCCCCCGAGAAAATAAAATATTAAGAAAAATCATAAAACATCAACCAATAAAGATAAAACAATTCTGTTTTTTGCATTTTGAAGATTAATTTTAGTACTTTGTTAATAAATAAATAAGTAATTTTTCATATTTTGACACTTTAGCCTGGTTTTCTCATGCTGCAACACATATATATAATTATATATGTTTGAAGCATGAGTGTATATTGTCTTGTAAAATGCTGCACCAGTTACTTCAATTTTGCGCAAAGACAGATTCCAGTGTTCAATTTGTTTTAGCGTTAACTAATTTGCCCGATCTGTTCGAAAATACCTTCATTTCAAAGGGATTTTTTTCTGTCAAAGCCTTTCCAACAGCGGCCATAGGGTTTTTTCCGCTCTGAAATCATCGTGTATCAAACCTACCATTTCCCAAAACATTAGGTTACTAAATAACATTCAAGAAAATAAACACAAATGACTGCACGACAATAACTAACGATAACTTTACAGAGGACGTTAATTTCTTGTCTTCTTACCGCCAAATTCTGCAAAATTCTGCAATACGAATAAGAATATCAACAGTTTTGGTATTTATTGTAGATGGCGATGGCAAACATACCAGACGCAATATTCTTGTTTATAGCAGTCCAATTTCAGCTCTACCTTTTGTTTGTAAGTTTGTTTACAGTTTGTTTGTACTTCGACTGTTCCCTAATACTTGAATACCTACTTACTTATACTTTGTATCTCCATGCCGCAAGCCAGAAGCTCGTGGTCTTCTTTCATGAAATAGTACTTAACGAGCTGTGATGCAGACCTGTTTTTCAATGTTCACCGTGTGTTGAGTCAGACATCATAAAGTTCCTGTGTTGATTTGAGTGTAACGAACCTTTAAAAATCTCACCGCCGCGGCGACACAGAATTAACTCCCCCGAAGGCACTGCACGGCGCCATGATTTTATGGTCACGTGCCATCTGCAGCCAATCAAACGTTGTGACTCATCGCTGCATGCCTAACCCAAAAGGGAGATTAATACGCACAACAATTGTGACGACATGGGAACAGTTCATGAATTCGTCATTCGTTTTTGACGTCGTTGTAAAAGTTTTGAATAGCTGGAGTGTGTTAGTTTGATTGCGTGTGCCCTGCTTTGGGGTTTGATGAGTGCGATTCCCCGTGATGTTGTCTTGCACTGATGGTAATTGTAGGCCTATTCCTTCACGCGTCACCACCACCCAATCTAAACCACGCACACACTTTTTTTTCTTGGCACCATCTATTCCTCCCCCACCCCTCCCCTCTCTCTTTCTCTCTCTCTCTCTCTCTCTCTCTCTCTCTCTCTCCCTCTCTCTCTCTCTCTCTCTCTCTTTGGGGACCGGCCTTCCGCCTCTCTTATCATATTAAAATCCCCTTCTCTCCTCCCTGTTTTAAGTCAGGTCTGATGATGGAAATGTATCCTAATAGTAATAAAAGTGACTAGAATCTTAGCAATCTTTTTTTTTAATGTGATCGTTCCCAATTTACCTTTCAAAGTTATTGTCATTTTGTCCCACGACACCCCCAGTAGGGAAAAATATCGGGATATCTAAATTGTTTTCAGAAAAAAAAATCACGGCGGACTAAAAATTGGCCGGACACAAGAACACCAAAATAGCAGTTTCCTCCCTTTTCGCAAGGGAGACAATTGAGGATAATTACCACCCTTTTGTGGTAAGGACTGTTCTAATAGCCGCTGCCCAGTGATTAACCTTCTGGTTAAGGTCAAGGTAATGGTGGGTAAAAAGTAATAACTGGTAATCATGACTCCATCCTGATTACAAGGAGACTTGGTGATTTGAGTTATATACCAATACGAATCCCTTGATTGTCCTCGTCATGTGCACAAGGATATTCCTTTTGCGACGAACGTCAGAGATATTCAATAAAATATAAAATAACTTTAGAACGCCGATTATTATAACTTCACCTCCTTTCTCACATGTCACCCCCGTTGGGGTGCCGGGGGTTTCAGTATAAATAGTATCCACACTTTCTGGAAATTTAGTGCTTTAAATTCCCACTGTCGCTGTCTTTCTCATTTGCTCTTTCTCATTCCTGCTCTGTTCTATCAATCTGCTATACTATCGTCTTCTTCGGTAGACTAGTCACCAACCTTTTTTCTTGAAAACCCTTCCGGGACAAGACTCCTTATTTGTGTGTGAGGTCTGTTGGATCAGCTTAGGAATATTGGATGCTTTCTGCCAGGTGGTCACTATGGCTTCCTATGATGTTACTATTTAGCAATGTAGGCATTTTATATGTATGTGTTTTGTTGATAATTTGTAATGATGTTTGTATTCTATATTGCTTTTGTAAACAGGAGTTCGATAAATTAGAGTGCAGCCTCAGCGTCCCCTGCGTGGGATGTCTTTATTGTAAAGTGACTGGCTGGTGGAGAGCTTTCAGTTTTACCACTAGCGTTGTTTCAGCAGATCTTTTATGCGGATTAGGGGTTGTCCGGGCCTGATTTGGCTCGGAAGAGTCCGCTGGACCTAAAGCAACAATCATGTAATGTAATGTAATGTTCTCACATGTCACTACGTCGACACGCACATACACTATGTCTTCCCTCTCTCTCCACTAGTCAACCTCTCATGATTCAAACTCTTTAACTTTGTCGGGACGCAGCACGGAATTAGGCACGATCACCACCTTTCCTCTACATTGTTTTAAATCTCGATTTCTGTCTTTGTGGTAAATATTTTTATTCAGTGGTGCAACACTCACTGTGCATGTTCAAAGGATCGGTCGAGGAGGCATGGTCAAAGTGGGTCACTTGAATAAAACAAAACAAAACATTATGTTAATGTAACACACGCCTTTATTCTTTGTTTTGTTTTGTTGTTGAATAAAATTTATGTAAAAGACCAAAAACAAAGGCACACAATATACAATGAAGATCAGTGTTGCTTTCAGCGTAAACTCCTTTCGTTCCTCGCAACCTTCCACTGTCAAGGGACATCATGCACTACTTATCATGCTATTGAGATGTCCATGGAGACTACGCATTGTGCAAAGTTTAGACATTTTGAATGCTGCAACATCATTTTGTTGTCAGAAATTTACACTCCAGGAGAGGTGGGGGAATTATGGCGAGGGGTGAGCGTGGGAGGGGGGTATCTCTTTGTGCTCAAGCATCACACCTGTAATTTATTAGCAGCTACCATCCATATTCTCTTCCTTTAGTGATTGTGAAACCCCAAGCTGAACAAATCATAGCTGAAGAACAAACTTCAGGGCAGGGCGAAGTACCTCTGAGCAGGTTTTCAATCTCAGAATAATCTGCGAGAAATACCTACAACACCAACATCTATATCATGTGTTTGTAGACTTCAAGAAAGCGTTTGACCGAGTCTGGCATGCAGCTCTGTGGGCAACAACTATGAGAGCGTACAACATCAGCCATAAAATCATTGAAGTCATCAAAAGCCTGTATGACAAGGCTACCAGTGCATTCCTCCACAACAGCGCCTTCGGGAACTGGTTTAGAACAACAATCGGTGTGCGTCAAGGATGCCTACTCTCTCCAACACTCTTCAATATCTTCCTGGAACGCATTATGTCAGATGCCCTTGCATGAAAGCACAAGGGACAGAGCAATCTTTAACCTCAGTTTTGCGGATGACATTGATGGATTGGCTGGAGAGGAACAAGTACTTGAACAGCTGGTACATAGGCATGACACCACCTCCAGAGCCTATGGAATGGAAATAAGTGCAGAGAAGACCAAAATGATGACCAACAACACCAATGGCATCAACACGGACATCAAAGTCCAAGGCCAATCCCTCAACACAGTGCATAGCTTCAAATATTTAGGACCCATTGTATCAGACAATGCGTCCCGATAAGAAGTCCTCTCCAGGATCGCACAAACAACTGCTGCTCTGACAAGGTTGAAGCCCATTTGGAAAGACAGGACCATTAATCTACATTCCAAGGTAAGGCTGCTGCGCTCCCTTGTCATCTCCATCTTCCTAAACGCTTGCGAAACATGGATCCTCACAGCAGACCTACAAAGAAGAATACAAAGAATGGAGATGAGGTGCTACAGAAGACTTCTGAGAGGTTGTGGATTTGTTTTGGCTTGTTTGTGAAGGTATTCTAGAGCAACGGAGAATTTTCCAGTCCTATGATTCCCAGATATTTATAGCTGTCAATAGTTTTATAATATCTTCCCAACACCTGAATTATTGTTTTATTACTGGCTCCGCGTTGCTAAATATTATAACCTTAGATTTTCTCTATTTATTTCTAGACTCCATGTTTCGTAGTAGTCTTGTAAATTATCCAGTTTGTTCTGAAAGCTTTTTGTTGTTATGGACAGCAGTAATAGGCCATGTGCGTACATAAGACATGAGACTGTCGTTTTCTTTAATTGTTATTTATAGGAAAACCAGCATAAGACAGATGTTCAGTACTGTCATTAATAAAAACATATTAAATAAAGCCTGGCTTAACGTATTTGCTTGATGTACTCACCTTTTTTTAACAAGAATTTAAGTAAAGAATCCATTATTTGTTTTTTTGTACATATTTTAGAGTAATTATACATAATCATTTTCAATAATGTTAAAACATTTGCCTTTGATTCCTATCCATGCTACTTTCACAAGTAGTGCTTCATGCCATACATTATCAAAAGCTTTTCTGAAGTCAACAAAAACATCCCGTAAAGTCTTTTTTATTTTTCATTTTAGTGATTTCATCAACAAGATATTTCAGAATGAATATTTGGTCCGGTGTTCTTGATATTTTCCTGAACCCTTTCTGTTGTTTGATTAGTCTGCTATTATTTAAAATTATTCTTGTGTTTATCATTTAATAATTTGCTTGCAGAGCTATTTAATTTTATTCCCCTGTAATTACCTGAATCAAACGGATGGCCGCCGTTTTAAATTGGAATGCCAATGCCACTTTTTCATGTTTCTGGATAGATTCCGCTTGTAAAAAATATTATTAAATATGTTTCTGAACCTTTCAATCATAAGGGCCCAGTTACTCCTAGCGAGGGGTATAATTTTGTTTTTGCTTACACATTAAACAAATATTGATGGATTTTTTCAAATTTGTCCATTTTATAGGTTAATAGTAGGACTTTCATTTTCTAGGTGAATTTATTTTTAAAAGTCACACATAGTATGCATTAAATTAATTAAATTAAAACATTTTGGAAAAATCTGCTGACCGAGGTGTATACAGATGGTGGAAGTCCTATTTTCACAAACATTCAATAAAACCATCTAATTTTCTAACCAGATCTTTAGAAAAGTCTTCACACTAGCTTCTGAACCTAAAATAGTGTTTGTGCATGGTGTGATTCTTTACTATGATAAGATGTGGCCCCTCCCTCACTAAATGTATATAAAAATAAAAATTATAACTCTACTAAATTATTATAATCATTTGCTAGAAATACTCTAAATTTAGGTTCAAAAGCTAGTTCTATGTTTGAATAAATTATACAGAAAATTTCAAGCCAATATCTTAAAAAACAAAAAGGTTATGCTTTCCATGGTCCTCAAAAGCAGCGTTTTTCGAGCAAAAAAACAACCGTAAAAATCCTTGTTTACCAAACAATGTTGACAGTAAAAGACAAACTGCACTCACAGTAGCAAACTTTAAAATCGCTTAATTATTTCCAAAAACGTAAATGCTTTGTGAACAAGAATTATCTCCCTTGTCACGGGAGTATTCCATTTTTACCTAGTATTGCAATATTTACTGGTGCTGTTGTTTTGCAACAAAAAACGAAAGTTCGTACCAAAAAATGGCGTCTGCAGCCTTTAGCCCCTCCTGTTTAATGGTAAAATACTAAACATATTCTTATTTTTAACCAAAAGGAAAGACTGTGTGAAAATATAATCATCTTTCTACCTAAAACGAACAGAAAAAGTCTTAACAAAAAATTATCATTTTTTCGAAAAAGTCAGGTGTAACTGAGCCCATATGTGGTATGGTAGTTTGTAACATTTCAGTTGGAATCCCATCTTTCCCTGTTTCCCACTTTTTTATGTTGTTAAGGATTTTCCAAAATGAATTTTGATCAGATTCCACTGCTTCATTAAGTTCGGTTATTAATTCATTTTTATACTGCCTCTGTTTTTTGGTTTATTCATTTTATTATTTTTCTTTCTTTTGTAAAAAAAAATATTTGTAGCGACATGGAGTGGTTTCTGCTTCTTGAATGCCACCTTTGAGACATTCTCTCAAATGGGTTTGAGTTGATTCTATCGCAATTTTCCACAATTAAATTGATCATAAGCAGTACACTTGGATGGACGATCATTCATAATTATAATGGAGATCATAGCACAAAGACCATCAGCCTACATTCCAAGGTAAGACTGCTGCGCTCCCTTGTCATCTCCATCTTCCTAAACGCTTGCGAAACATGGACCCTCACAGCAGATCTACAACGAAGAATACAAAGCATGGAGATGAGTTGCTACAGAAGACTTTTGGGCATTTCCTATACCCAGCAAATCACCAACGACGATGTCCGACAGACCACCACACAAGCAATGGACAACACGATGACCTGCTTACAGTGGTGAAAAAACGGAAACTCCGATGGTATGGCCACGTCACCAAATCATTAGGCCTTACAAAGACCACCCTGCAAGGCACAGTGCAAGGAGGTAGAAGAAGAGGGAGACCGAAAAAGAGGTGGGAGGACAACATTCGAGAATGGACTGGTTTGACACTGAGAGAAACCATCAGTGTTGCTGAGGACAGAGAAATATGGAGCACGTTAGTTAAACGATTATCTGTGGTGCCCCTACGACCTCCGAGTTACGGGATAGGATAGGATAGGATAGCACAAAGAATTAGTAATCGCAATAAGTGCTGGTACATTGATTAAAGAGTCATAACAAAAAGTTCATCTCTTGTGAATAGTCTTTTGCCGATGAATTGGAACCATCGACAACAATGAGATTACCTCGGAGCTGCTACCCTACATGCAAGTTTAGCAACGCCAACAGTTCTCCGTTTTATTCCAAGATAACGTTAGTCCCGTTTGCTCACAACCGCAGACGGCGTAGCTGAGATGTGAAGCTTACTCCCTCTAGCCAGTGCTAGCGAGAGAAGACCTCAAGCCTCAGCTATACGCCGTTTCATTCGTTAGTTATAATTTAGGCAAACCGATATTTATTGACAAACAGTTAAGTCACCCATGTTGGCGGTAGCTATGGTATAGAGTGGCGACATTTGAGATGCGTTCAATTATTACCATGTCAGAAGGGATTTTTCGCCAATTTTGTACCAAGTTATTGCACGATATATTTTCGTTTTGGCGGTTTTCTAACCCGCCCCTCGTGTTTTTTTCTAAATGGGAAGGTAACAGTTCTCCTCGTTACCTAGTATTTCTTGGTAGAGACTTCCTTTTTTTTCATAGCCAGCTTTATGAAGACAGTGCTTCGCTGCTTTCCTTTCTTGAGCCACAGTAAAATACATATTACCTAATTCATAGCTAGATGGGCTGACCTGAGTTGCTTGGGAGACAGACAGAGAGACAGACTGAGACAGAGTGAGAGACAGACAGACATAGAGACAGACAGAGAGAGAGACAGACAGCGAGACAGACAGAGAGAGACAGACAGAGAGAGACAGACAGAGAGACAGTCAGAGAAAGACAGAGAAAGACAGACAGAGACAGAGAGAGACAGACAGAGAGAGAGACAGACAGAGAGACAGAGAGAGAGACAGACACAGAGAGAGAGAGTTTTAGTGTGTGGAGGAGGGTGGGATGGGTAAGCAAATATACGTCCAACCACAGATCTCTGAACGTTTGTGTTCACGTGTGTATGTGTGTGTGTGTTGGTGTGTGTCGGGGAGGGGGTGCTCGTGGGTGTGCGCGCGTGATTGTGTGCGTGTGTAAAGCATTTACGAGTACTGTACACTCTTGAATTTATTCTACGGTGGAGGTCTCAACATTATTTGATCTTCTTGGTAGCTGTGTGCAGACCCGGTGAAAATTCGAGATTAGGAAATGTGCACAGGATATTGCGAATCATGCATTGCATGTTTAGATATTGCACACGGGCTGCTCCCGCCTTCCTATCCCCACCTCCCATTCCATTTCCCACCTGCCTCCTCTTCCCCTAAAACGTTGCTTTTATCACCAATACTTTCCCCCACCCCCCACCCCTTTCGTCCTTTCCATCCATCTACTCTCTCTCTCTCTCTCTCTCTGTTTCTCTCTCTCTCTCTCTCTCTCTCTCTCTCTCTCTCTCTCTCTCTCTCTCTCTCTCTCTCTCTCTCTCTCTCTCGCTACCTTCCTCATCCTTCAATCGATTCCGCAGGTCGGTGTTGCATATTGTGTGTTTGATGTCATTGATTGATTCTGATCTTGTATGTGCCTACCACACGCTTTAGGGATTGATTTATGTCCAGCATTAAGGGTTCAAATCTAAGTTCCGCCAAATCTTTGTTTTCATACCTGAATGTTCAGAGGGCTCTGATTCCCGGGGCTTTGTTCCCACATTTATGTATACCCAAATGTTTCGTGTTCTCAAAGCTAAACGTGTTGATTAATAAAATAAATTTAAAAAAAATAATATCAACGCATTTCGATAACTTTATTACAAACAAAACCGTTAACTTTAATAACGGTGCATTTCATCCAGCACAGTTGGTCAATAACGCCACCACGCCCTGATTTTTCTCCTCTCCCATACCCTTCAACAGCCGATCATGACAAGTGGTTGGTAGGTATCGAGCCAAACGTTCACTTTGCCGCCGTTAGTGCAATGAGCTAACAGTCCACACGCAAACTTCTTGTGCACTAGTCCTAAAGCGCCAATCGCCTGTCACCCCAAACTAGGATTTTTGTTGGGAAACCTGCATCGTTCACAGCATGACACAAAGACATGCACTTCTGAAATGTCTGGTCATGGCAGATGTTAATGAAAGAATGATACGGTGTGGCCACTTCGTCAATAAAATGCTAGGCTGTTGGCATGATCTACAATATACAGGTCAGGTTTGTTGCTGGCTAGACCGTCACTAGTGGTCCTGAAAGTGCGTATTTGTCACAGAACTGAAATCAGTGACTACAACACACACACACACACACACACACACACACACACACACACACACACACACACACACCCATGCACCCCCCTACACACACACATGCACCCCCCCCCCCCACACACACACACTCGGTGCATGCTCACAGCTAAACATAGAATATACAAATACATGTAGTAATGTAATGATATACCTATGTTTTGTGTGTGTTTCCGTTCGTCCTTCTGTCTGCTTCATAGTCTTTCTGCCAATTAGCTAGGTATTCCCCTAACCTTTCGGTCGTTGGGGACCTCTCTATTCTCTAGGCCAGCTTAATGAGGGCGGTGCCAAACGTCTCCCCCTCGCTGCTTTACCTTCGCGGGTTCCAAACGTACCCAGGTACCCATTCGCACGTTGGTTTCGTTCTTTTTGTGTCGTTTGGTAGATTCCTCCCACCTGTGGTCACCCATCCAAATACTAACTTCGCCGGATCTTGCTTAGCCTGAAACATTGCTACTACAAACACCAACGAATACTTTATTATGGCCACAGAAAAGTTCCGTGTGTGCTCAAACCAGTACACTGCTGCTCCACTTTCTGCCAGTGTGTCTGTCTCTATGACGATCCCTTTTGGTCTTCCTCTCTTTCCCCCCATGCCTGTCGCGTGCGAGGGAGATATAGGGACGGTCCGCGTCTTGTACAATGCTGCCGTGATTTGACAAAACCGAGTAAGTCCACCTAAGGTCGAAAATGAGTTTTTTGCGCCATCAAACTTGCAAGAGAATGACGCATCTTACCTGTAAAAATCAAATCCGAACTATGTTTAGATTTGGAGATATCATAGAGTAAGTCCTTGTTAAAAAACATTTAAGTGGGGGAATAAACTAACAAAACCAAGCAAGTCCACTGCGATTTTGTTTCGGCGATCCTCTGGCTGATGCTCGAGTTGGCATGATGACGTCATCTTCTATAATAAACTGACAAAAAAAAAGTAAGTCCTCCCGACCAATGAGAAAGTGCCTTACGATGAAGTGGACCAGTGAGAATCCATGTTATTGCTGCTGTGCAATATTATTTTCCTGTGAAAAAGATGACGAAATTTCAGTCAGCAAATGACGTGTTCGGCTTTTTGAAAAAGAGTTTTCTTCATGTACTTTCCTGCCCACCATGAAGGATCCTGTGGCTCTTCCGCCTATGCGGCAACTTCCACGAGGTGTGGAAACAAACAAACTATCCTATCCTACCCTACCCTGTCCCGTAACCCTGAGGTCGTAGGGGCACCACAGATGATCGTTTAACCAACATACTCCATCTTTCCCTGTCCTCAGCAGCCCTGATGGCTTCGCTCAGTGTCAAACCAGTCCATTCTCGAATGTTGTCCTCCCACCTCTTTTTCGGTCTCTCTCTTCTTCTACCTCCTTGCACTGTGCCTTGCAGAATAGTCTTTGCAAGGTCTGATGATCTGGTGACGTGGCCATACCATCGGAGTTTCCGTTTGTTCACCACTGTGAGCAGGTCATCGTGTTGTCCAATAGCTTGTGTGATGGTCTGTCGGACTTCGTCGTTGGTGATGTGTTGGGTATAGGAAAAGCCCAGAAGTCTTCTGTATCACCTCATCTCCATGCTTTGTATTCTTGGTTGGAGATCTGCTGTGAGGGTCAATGCTTCGCAAGCATATAGGAAGATGGAGATGACAAGGGAGCGCAGCAGTCTTACTTTGGAATTTTTATTTAATCGTTCTTATATAGCGCTTTTCCAGCTCAAGAGCTGCTCAAGGCGCTGGCCGATACAGGATCTAACTCAAGCCGCCCGAGACGCCCACCCGCAGCCTTTGGGCGCATGGTCTGACGCCCGGACAACTGAGCACAATCCTGGGCAGCCAGGGATGGGGGAGAAGGACCTAGGTGCATGCTGGGTGTGTTCTTGTCACCGGCACTCACCCGTCTAGGACATGGGCGTCAGGATCTTTAAAGTCCGTTATGATGGAATGTATGCGACACAGACTAGACCTCGGTTTATACTCTCATCCGAAGGAGTAGGAAAACAGGAGTAAAGTGTCTTTCCCAGGGACGCAACACAATGGCCCGGCCAGGGCTCGAACCCGGGACCTTCCGATCCGCAAGCCGAAGCACTACCATTAGACCACAGTGCCTCCCTAGGAATGTAGACTGATGGTCCTGTCTTTCCAAATTGGCTTCAACCTTGTCAGTGCAGCAGTTGTTTGTGCAAACCTGGTGAGGACTTTCTGTCGGGACCCATTGTCTGATACAATGGCTCCTAAATATTTGAAGCTATGCACTGTGTTGATGGATTGACCTTGGACTTTGATGTCCGTGTTGATGCCATTGGTGTTGTTGGTCATCATTTTGGTCTTCTGTGCACTTATTTCCATTCCATAGGCTTTGGAGGTGGTGTCAAGCCTCTGTACCAGCTGTTCAAGTTCTTGTTCCTCTCCAGCCAATCCATCAATGTCATCCGCAAAACGAAGATTGGAGATTGCTCTACCCCCTATGCTGACTGTGCCTTCGTGATCTGCAAGAGCATCTGACATGATGCGCTCTAGGAAGATGTTGAAGGGTGTTGGAGAGAGTAGGCATCCTTGACGCACACCGATTGTTGTTCTGAACCAGTTTCCGATGGCGCTGTTGTGGAGGACTGCACTTGTAGCCTTGTCATACAGGCGTTTGATGGCTTCAATAATTTTAGGGCTAATATTGTATACTTTCATTGTTGCCCATAGAGCTACATGCCAGACTCAGTCAAACGTTTTCTTGAAGTCTATGAACACATGATATAGATGTTGTTGGTGCTGTAGGTATTTCTCACAGATTATTCTGAGGTTGAAAATCTGTTCAGTGGTACTTCGCCCTGCCCTGAATCCTGATTGTTTTTCAGCTATGATTTGTTCAGCTTGGGGTTTCAACCTGTTGAGTATTATTTTCAGGAGGACCTTGCTGGGATGGCTGATGAGGCTGACGGTGCGGTAATTTTCACACTTCTGAAGGTTACCTTTTTTTGGGAAGAGTGATGACAAGCGACTGGGCCCATGGTATAGGCCACTCTTCACTCTGCCAGATCTTGTTACAGATAATAGTGAGGGCATCAATCATCGCTTCTCCTCCTGCTTGTAGCAGTTCCGCGGGTATGTTGTCCACTCCCGCTGACTTACTTTTCTTTAGCGATAGCACTGCTGCCTCAACTTCTTCCCGGAGAATTGGGAGGATTTGTTCTTCTCTGTTCTCGGGACATGCTAGAACTGATGGGTCTCCATTTGGTGTATGGTTGTAAAGGTCAGAGCAGTACTCTGTCCATCTGTCCAAGACTTCTTGTTCTTCTGTAAGGCATATGCCAGACTTGCTTTGGATCGTGGAGACTTTGGGCTGTTTGACATTTGTCAGCCGCTTTACAGTCTGGTAGGCCTTCTTGCTGTTGTTTTTGTTCAGACTGTTCTCAATTTCCTGGCATTGATCGTCTATCCAGTTCTCCTTTGCTGTGCGCATGCCTTTTTGGGTGTCATTGTTGATTTTTCGGTAGACATCAGCTCACTGTGAGGTGTTCTTTTTTCTTTTTCTTTTTTATCTCTCTTCGTTTATCACACACATCCAAAAGTTCAGGTGTGATCCACGGCTTTTTCTTTGGTCGGTGCTTGCCAAGGATCTCAGTGGCGGCATCTATCACGGCTGAGTTGAAGGTGGTGGTCATGGTGTTGACATCTATTTCACCAGCCCCCAAAATGAGCAGTGGTGCAAATTTCCCTCCAATTGTGGCCTGAAATAGTTCTGCCACCTCCGGGTCTTGCAGTTTGTCCAGGTCGAACTTCAGTCTAGTGCACTTTGCTGTATTTACTCTCTTCAAGTGGAGCCGGAAAGACATCATCAAGAGATCGTGGTCACTTCCGATGTCTGCTCCTGGAAAGGTGCGTGTCCTGCCAATGTTGATGCTTAATCTGAAGCGTTTCTTGACCATGATGTAGTCTATTTGGTTGTGATGCTCCCCGCCGGGAATGTGCCATGTCCATCGTATGGAGTTTTTGTGGAGACCAAGCTTGTTTGCCAGTACCAGATTGTTGTGTCTGGCAAGCTCCAAGAATCTCAGATCCCTGTCATTTGTCTCGTTGTTGCAGTGGGGTGCACATGTGTCTCCCCAGTTGTGGTGCGCATCTTGGCCAACCTTGGCATTCCAGTCGCCTTGCACTATGACTATATCCTTCTTCGGCACTTGGTCAAGGACCGCCTGTAGATTTTCATAAAATCCTCCACTTCGCTGTCGTCATAGTCTGATGTTGGGGCATAGGCCTGGATGATGGTGATGTTGAAAGGGGCTGCTCTCAGGGGGGTGGTCTACTGGAGACTGGGCGGCAACCCATGACAGTGGCTAGAATGTTCTTGTGGACCAAGAATCCAACGCCGTGTTCGTTCTTTTAATTTCTAACGCTGAAATAGAGCTTGTGGCCTTTGTCGGTCGTTGTTTCACCTAGGCCTTTCCAGCGCAGTTCGCTGATGCCTAGAACGTTCCATCGATAGTGGTCCAACTCGTGGACCAGTTCTTCTAATTTTCCTTCCGCAGTTAGGGTCCTCACATTCCAGGTTCCTATGACGATGTTGTTTCTCGTGCTGATCTTGCTAAATTGTCCATCAGTAGCATACTTAACACCTCCGTCCTGGTTGCCAACGGAAGGCGCGGTCCTTGAGCCGGGCGACGACCGATCCGGTATGGAATTAGTGGATAGTGTCATCATGTAGTGTGTCTTGGGCAAAAAAAGACTTGACGGTGCCCATTCCTCTCCAGGCTGTTGGCCACAGCCGAAATCCACGAATACAGTGTGGCTCGCCTTGGCCTTGAGCACGTGGTCGTTGAACCTGTAGAAACGTGAGGTTCCTCGCCCTGGCAGGTGACTTCTGTGTAGAAGACTTTCGCCCAGTGATGCCGTGTTAACATTACCCTGTTAGTCGCCTCTTTCGACACGCCGGGAAACGTTGGGTCTATTCTATTCTGTGCTCGAACCCACAAACAAACAGCAACAAATATATTACAGACACACAACAAGGGCAGCAAAATACAAGACATACACGTGGTGTAAAGGCAGGAAGATCGCTACAATAGGAAACTGAAAGGAAAATAGTTTTGTATTTTTAAAATTAAATTGGCTGCATCTAATATTATTTTGAAGGGAGGGAGGAAACCGGAGTACCCGGAGAGAACCCTCGGTGACCCGTAAAGTCTCATAAGAATCCTAAAGTTTTGCCCCGTGCGGAGCTCGAACCCGCGACCATCGGCATTGAACACCGGCGCCTACCCACTGCGCTACGGGCTACCCCATAACCATGACTCCTGCATACCAACCGAGGCATATTAAGTGAAGAATGGCTAAAAACAATAACAAACACGCACACACATACATACACTTTAACTGCCGCACCCACATTTTACAAAACCGAACTTATGTGACTCATCTCGTCAGACTTTTTAACAAAGAAACGGCCTATGGGACTTACTTGGTTTGGTGAATTTTGAAAACAAGGATTTACTTAATAATAAACTGACAAAACCAAGCGGATTTGACTTACTTGTTTTTATGAATTTTTTTAACAAGGATTTAATTCAATAATAAACTGACAAAACCAAGTGGGTGACTTGCTTGGTTTTGTCATGTTGTCAACAAAGACCTATCTCAAGAATAATCTGACAAAACAAAGCAAGTCCACAAATAGTCTTAAAACATCAAATCTATCAAACATTTCTTTAACATTCAAGGTATGCACTCTTAAATCGAGGAATTGCATTATAATATGCCCTTAAACTTCCAGAAACGATCGCGTAATATAGCGCAACACAAAACGTCGATTTTCTCGAAAGTAGGTTTTGTGGACTTGCTCGGTTTTGTCAGTTCACGGCAGAATGACCAGATAACTAGCGTCCATTCTAATGAAGTCTCCTACTAATCCACACACGGTCCTGTCATTCCGCCGTCATCACAAAATAACAATCCCTTCCAGGCGGGCACTACCGAAACGGCCGTCTGATCTTTCGCTGACAGAGGGCGCTGACCACTTCCGGTCACGTGATCCACCGCCCCTTCATCACGTGACGAAGTTACCGGTTCTGTGTGTGTGGGTGCGTGTGTGTGGCGGAAGGGGTGTGTGCACACATAGGATATGCGTGTGGAGCGTCGGTGAGATAGTAGACAGTCTCTTTGGTGGGCATTGTCGTCTTTCTACGAATATTTTGTGGTCAGTGTCACGTGGGGTTTATGGGCTCTGCACAATGGAATTATGGACCCTCACGTTTATTCGGTGGGAACTGCTAGTACGTCACCCTATGAATTACTTTAATAAATTTATTTGTTTAGCTCGTTCTGTGTTAAGGTTGGGGTACAGAAATAGATAGAAAAATGGTAAAAGATACTGTCACACTAGCTTTCACACGGCTATGAATCATATGTAGTCCAGCCCCTTGATAACAGTTAAAATCACACATTTATTTCTTCTACTCTATACAAGATTCTCTAAGTACTAATCTAACTTAAAAAGTCTCTTCCAATGCTAATAGTTCGATCGCTGATAGTCTAGGCAGCTGTTATATCTTCCTCGGGCACTTGCTACTAGATTGCATGTAGATTTGGACTACTGTGGTCCGTTATACAGTTTCTGAAGAGTTGGACTACTGTGGTCCTGTTATGATCAGTTTAAGTGCACCTTCGCCTTATGCACTTAACTCCTGTGTGGGGTGTTCGAAGTCCTTCTGTGAGGTAGCTTCTGGTACACCTTTGTCGTTGTGTAGTTGGGTTCCCTTGCCACGCTGTGGGGTCTGACAGGGTGTTTCTTCGGGTAGCTCCTTCCGTCTTGTGCGGTAGAGTCTCCTCGACCAACTATAGTCGTTTCTGTGGAGTGGGACGCACAGGATAGCTCGGGATAGCTCGGGATAGCTCGCCTGCTCGTCTGTAATATAAGAGACGAAATTCTGCACAACCCTGAATAATCGGTTTGTGCAGAGCGTCTCACTGAAAGCCAAGTAGCCCTCAGTGATAGCTCCACATCTCTATACATAAGCGACGAACATTCTGCTACTTCCGGGTTCCACTGGAATCTCACTCTAAATTCCTATACATACCTAAATATAAATCGTGTCTAACTATACACATCCAGAACCAATAATATTATAAACATTCACGGGTACAGCCACTGGTCTGCAAACATACATATAAGTTAAACAACAGTGGTTCCGTACGGGATACAACATGGCGGCGCAACCGGTCGTGTTTCGCCTCGTGGTAGGCTCTTCCATGTGGTACGGCAAATTCGGATTAACAATTCACATTTATGCATAGCAAATTCTTCAAACATAATTTCAACAATAATACAAATATATCACGATGAAACAGAAGGGTGTTCATTTACCTGTTTGACAAGTTCAGGCCCGTGATGACTTGAGAGAATTCTAAGATTTCTAAGTCCTGCTTCCTGGTCTATGAGTGTAGAGATTTCTCTAGCTGTGGAGATGTTGACTCTACCTCTTCTCACACACGACTGATTCAAACTGTGTTAGGCTCTGACACATTCAAAACTGCTCTACCCACTGAGCCTGCTCTGATTGGTTAAAACGGTCCGATTCAAAGCTCAAGTGCTGACTCACGGCGCTAGCGTGGGTCGGGCTCGCGGTGTGTGGTCTGCTGTGTAATTTAATTGCTGCTGTGTAATATACTGACTCTCTCTACTGTTACAAAGACTACACATGGCTAAATAGTCAATGGGCAGGGTAAACTGCTCGGTTCATGACAGGCTCCCTCAACTGAAAAAAGGCGATGACTACTGGAGTCGACCTTTTTCTACTACAGAGCCTAGTTTAACACTGCACTATCCTAGGGTCCTATTTACAAACTAGTTAAGTTGCTCTACCTGAGCTGCAATGCTGTGCCAGGTAGCTATGGACACTAGTGACAGGGTATTACTGGGCGGGGACGAATTCTGGTGCTGTGGCCCTTAGTTGTGTTGGGTGGGCGCCAGCTGCTGTGTCCTCCACGAGATGGCGACTGAGGTAGTCGGCTCCGTGGTTTTCCTTGCCGGGTATGTACTCGATTTGGAATGAGTACGCCTGCAGGGTGAGTGCCCATCGCATCAGGCGAGAGTTCAAAGACTTGGAGGCTGCCAGGAACGATAGTGGTTGATGGTCCACCTGAACTGTGAAGTGGGTCCCATACAGGTAGAGTAGGAATTTCTGTATGGCCCAGACTAGTCCAAGACATTCTTTCTCCGACGTGGCGTAGTGGGTCTCGGCGGGTCTCAATTTTCTGCTGGCGTAGGCGACGGGGAATAGCGTCTCTGCATTCTTGGGGTCGCGCTGTAGCAGTACTGCTCCGAGGCCTAAGTCGCTTGCGTCGGTGCGAAGAACGAATGGCTGAGTCAAATCGGGTAGGTGGAGTACTGGCGCCGATGTCATTCTGTCCTTGAGTGTTTGGAATGCTGTCTCGCATTCGGCTGTCCATACTACTTTGTCCGGGGCGATTTTCCGGGTTCCATTTGTCAGTGGTACGGCGATGCTGTTGTAGTTGGGGATGAACTTCTGGTAGAAGCCGCAGAGTCCTAGAAACGACTGCACTTCCTTCTTGGTCTTGGGCCTAGGAGCGTCGAGTAGGCGTTTCACTGTCTTCTCTACCGGTCGCAGGCTTCCTTGACTGATGGTGTTGTCCCAGAAATTCTAGCTCGGTGAATCCAATCTGACATTTGGTGGGTCTTGCCGTCAATCCCGTGTCTCTGAGGCGGGCGAGTAGTTGTTGTAGGAGCGTGACATGTTCCTCCCACGTAGGTGTTGCGATGAGGATGTCGTCCATAAACGAGTGTAGGTGCTCGCTGCTCAGGGGTGCCAGGAGTTTTCGCATCATGGCACTGAAGATGCTGGGTGCGTTGTGGAGTCCGAATGGAAGTACGTTGAACTCGAAGTGTCCTTCCATAGTGCTAAACGCTAGGTACTTTCGGACTTGCGGTTGCACTGGTATCTGGTAGTATCCTTTGCTGAGGTCGATGCGTGAGAAGTACTTTGCTCGCTGTAGCTTGGCAAATAGGTCTGTCTGGTCCGGGAGTGGCTCTGGCTGGAACTGCGTTACGGCATTCAGCAGTCTGAAGTCGATGCACAGTCGATGCTCTCCGTTGGGTTTTCGCAACAATACCGTGCCTGCGCTGTAGGGTGAAGTAGACTCTGAGATGATTCCGGCTGCCAGTAAGGTGTCTATCTCTTCCTTGATGGCTCGCTGCTGAGACAGTGGCATCGGGTAGAGCTTCTGGCGGACGGGTGTTGGGTCGGTCACCGTTAAGGTTACTTCAACGAGGTCTGTCCTCCCTGGGCGGTCTGTGAGCACAGTCTGATGTTGTCGAATGACCTGTAGTACTTGCTGTTGCTGTTTAGCGGCTAGGTCTCCGTTGAGTATCACGTCTTTGTAGGTTTCTTTGGAGTGCAGGGGATACTCTACTGCATTGGTCTCCATGCTTTCTCCTTCTTCCGCGATGGCGATGGCTAGCAAGTTGTGAGTGCTGGGGGTCGCTGGTCTGTCCGTATACTTCTTGAGGAGATTAATGTGGTGGCATCGGGCTCTCCCGTTCACCTCTACTTGGTAGACTGTCTTGGATTTCTTGGCAGTCACCCGGTACGGTCCTCTCCAAGCGATGTCCAGCTTGTTGGTTCCACTTGGAAGTAAGAGTAGCACTTGATCGCCGACTTGCAGTTCTCGGTCCTTCGCGTGGCGGTTGTAGTACTTCGCCTGACGGGCTCTTGCCTTCTTCAGTGCTTCACCAGCTTTCTTCCACGTTGCTTTGAGGGTTTCCTGCAGGTCTGCGACGTACTTGGTGGCACCTCTTGGTGTGTCGTCTATCTTGGCCTCCGTCCAACTTCTGCGTAGGGCTTCTAGCGGTCCGGCTAGAGGTCTGCCGAATAGCAATGTTGACGGGGTGTAGCCTGTGGCTGCATGGGGCGTTTCTCGGTATGCGAACAGTGCCGCATTCACGTAGGTGTCCCACGCTTCTGGATTGTCGTCGGCGACTTTCCTGAGGATGGTGAGAAGGGTTCCATTCAGTCTTTCTACTTGTCCGTTGCTGGCGGGGTGGTATGGTGGTGTGCGAATGTGATGAACTTGTATCAACTCGAACACGTCTTGCATCAGGCGGCCGGTGAATTGAGATCCGTTGTCCGTTCTAATGCTGTCCGGGAATCCGACTCTGGTAAAGATGGCGATGAGTGCATCTGCAATCTTCTTGGTGTCGATCGCTGGCAACGGGACTGCTTCGCACCACATCGTACATGCGTCGACGAGTGTGAGTAGAAATCTGTTCCTCTTCTTGGTCATGGGCAGTGGTCCTACTATGTCTACTGAGACTTGCTGGAATGGCACGCCGACTACTACCGATGGTCCTAAGGTAACTGGTACGGTGTGATGTCGCGGGGAATATCGTTGACATTGGTGGCAGGATTTCACGTAGCGCTTGACATCCTCCGTGATTCCTGGCCAATAGTAGTGTGCGCTGATTCTCTGCACTGTGGCTCCAATTCCCATGTGTCCGCTGAGTGGCATGCTGTGGCCTAGTTCTAGTACTTGGGCTCGAAGGGTGGCTGGTAGTACTAGTTGGGTGTGATCTCCATCTCCTTGTCGATGTAGAACTCCCTCGTCCATGTAGAAGTCTCCCTTGTGCGGGGGTGTGTGCGCCTTGGGTAGCTTCTGGAAGCACTTCGCTATCGAGGTGTCTTCTTTCTGTGCTGTTTTGATCTCTTCGAGTCCTGGATTCGGAGCGAACTCGGGCTGGGGTGGTTGGGTTTTAGCTTGGGCCCTGGTTTGCACTGCAGCTATCTCTACAGTTTTAGGGGGCGTGCCTAAGAACACATACCTACAACCTAGCACTAGATCATACAGGGGTTTCTGTAAAACAGCTGCTTGGATTCGTCCTGTGACGTACCTACTCTCTACTTCGATCCAAGCTATTGGGCAAGTAGTCGTCGGTTTCGTCAAGTCTGCTCCTTGTAAGTCGACTGTCTTGTCTGTCAAGTCCGCGCGCGATACAAGAGATTCGCTAACTATCGCGTCGTATGATAGACCTGTGTCATACAGACAGTTCGCTTCTTTTCCGTTGACCTTGACCGTGTCTGTCACCGATGGGTGATCTCCGATTGTGTGTGGCTTGTTACCGCTACTTTGAGTTAGAACTCTGTGCGCTGGCCGGCTTTCGCGCTCTTCCCTATGTTGTGCGGCCAACTTGAAACATTCTGCGGTGGAGTGATTGTTTCTGTTGCAGAACGAACAATATCGTCTCTGTTCTGCAGGACCTCTTTTCCCGAATTCCGTGTTGGGTCCTTTATTTTGCCCAGGTCTGGGGTTATTCGGCTTATTCGCGGTGCGCTCTTCCCGGTTAGGGCTTCGTTTCTGTGCCTCTTTCCCGTTAGGCTTTAGGTCTCGCCTGAAGCTCTTGGCTTCTCCGTGTGCGGCCACGTACCTATCTGCGACCTTGACCAGATCCTCCAGTCTTTCCGCGCCCTGCTCTACTGAGAATGTTCTCAGCTCGGGGGTCATGGTTTCCCGTAGCTGTTCCCATACTAACAGTTCTGTCAGTCCATCATACGTCTTAGCCGTGGCTGACTGGCTAATCCACTTATCCAGCATTGTGGACAACCGATCCGCGAACTGCGCATAGCTCTCTCCTTTCACTCTCCGATTGGTGCGGAACTTTTGCCGGTAGCATTCTCCTGTCAGTTCGAATCCCGTTAGGAGTGCCTCTTTTACTTTGTGATAGTCAGTCACTCTGTCAGTCGGTAGCTTACTGTAGATGTCATAAGCCTTTTCTCTAAGCCCTTGACTAAGCTTGAAAGACCAATGAGTGGGATCTAGTTTGTACTCTGTTGCTAGACGCTCAAACCTAGTCAGATAGAGATCTAGACCTTCTTCTCTCTCATTGAATGTTCCCAGTGGAAATGACATTCCTTGTACAGGGTTGGATGCTACCTCTAGCTGATCTGAGTGGGGAGGGGTTGAGGAAGAACTTGAAGCTCCTGATCCTAATCTTCTTAGCTCTAGCTCATGCTGTCTTTCTTTTTCCTTTTCTGCCCTCTCTTTTTCTTTTTCTGCCCGCTCATACTCCCATCTCCTAACTTCTGCTTCTCTCTCTGCTGCTAATGCTGCCTTCTTCTGTTCTCCTTCTAATTCTAATTTCTTCTGCTCTGCTTCTAATTTCTTCTGCTCTGCTTCTAGTTCTGCTTTTCTCTGTTCTGCTTCGAGTTTCTTCGCCTCTCTCTCTCTGCTGCTCTCTCTGCCTTAGCTTCCTGTTTCTCTACCTCTGCATTGATATACGCAATTAGGTCTGCCCCTGCTAAGTGTAAAGCTTCTCCTAGTTCCTTGAAGCGCAATCTCAAGGCCACTGGGTCCGACATTGTCAAACGTGTCTATGAACAACCTCTGAATCACGTGGAATACCAAAACACTAGCAATATTGCAAGTCAATAACAACAATGCAAAGACCATAAAATTCGCAATCAATAATAGAATAAAACAAGAGTCAAATGGCATACAACAGTTACTTAAGCAAAACCTGCAAAAGAACAATGCAACATACAGGCACAAAAATATTTGAAGCAAAAAAGTTTTTAACTAAAGAATAGTGCACCCAACTGATCAGTCCTTGTTACCACTATTCTAAGTTATTCTACTACTCCTACTGTTATCTAATTTTATTGTACTTAGGTCCGGTTATACCCAATTCCTATTATACACAGATCCTAGCTAGGCTCGCCAATTAAAGTGTCACGTGGGGTTTATGGGCTCTGCACAATGGAATTATGGACCCTCACGTTTATTCGGTGGGAACTGCTAGTACGTCACCCTATGAATTACTTTAATAAATTTATTTGTTTAGCTCGTTCTGTGTTAAGGTTGGGGTACAGAAATAGATAGAAAAATGGTAAAAGATACTGTCACACTAGCTTTCACACGGCTATGAATCATATGTAGTCCAGCCCCTTGATAACAGTTAAAATCACACATTTATTTCTTCTACTCTATACAAGATTCTCTAAGTACTAATCTAACTTAAAAAGTCTCTTCCAATGCTAATAGTTCGATCGCTGATAGTCTAGGCAGCTGTTATATCTTCCTCGGGCACTTGCTACTAGATTGCATGTAGATTTGGACTACTGTGGTCCGTTATACAGTTTCTGAAGAGTTGGACTACTGTGGTCCTGTTATGATCAGTTTAAGTGCACCTTCGCCTTATGCACTTAACTCCTGTGTGGGGTGTTCGAAGTCCTTCTGTGAGGTAGCTTCTGGTACACCTTTGTCGTTGTGTAGTTGGGTTCCCTTGCCACGCTGTGGGGTCTGACAGGGTGTTTCTTCGGGTAGCTCCTTCCGTCTTGTGCGGTAGAGTCTCCTCGACCAACTATAGTCGTTTCTGTGGAGTGGGACGCACAGGATAGCTCGGGATAGCTCGGGATAGCTCGGGATAGCTCGCCTGCTCGTCTGTAATATAAGAGACGAAATTCTGCACAACCCTGAATAATCGGTTTGTGCAGAGCGTCTCACTGAAAGCCAAGTAGCCCTCAGTGATAGCTCCACATCTCTATACATAAGCGACGAACATTCTGCTACTTCCGGGTTCCACTGGAATCTCACTCTAAATTCCTATACATACATAAATATCAATCGTGTCTAACTATACACATACAGAATTAATAATAATATAAACATTCACGGGTACAGCCACTGGTCTGCAAACATACATATAAGTTAAACAACAGTGGTTCCGTACGGGATACAACATGGCGGCGCAACCGGTCGTGTTTCGCCTCGTGGTAGGCTCTTCCATGTGGTACGGCAAATTCGGATTAACAATTCACATTTATGCATAGCAAATTCTTCAAACATAATTTCAACAATAATACAAATATATCACGATGAAACAGAAGGGTGTTCATTTACCTGTTTGACAAGTTCAGGCCCGTGATGACTTGAGAGAATTCTAAGATTTCTAAGTCCTGCTTCCTGGTCTATGAGTGTAGAGATTTCTCTAGCTGTGGAGATGTTGACTCTACCTCTTCTCACACACGACTGATTCAAACTGTGTTAGGCTCTGACACATTCAAAACTGCTCTACCCACTGAGCCTGCTCTGATTGGTTAAAACGGTCCGATTCAAAGCTCAAGTGCTGACTAACGGCGCTAGCGTGGGTCGGGCTCGCGGTGTGTGGTATACTGTGTAATTTAATTGCTGCTGTGTAATATACTGACTCTCTCTACTGTTACAAAGACTACACATGGCTAAATAGTCAATGGGCAGGGTAAACTGCTCGGTTCATGACAGTCAGTTCGCAATTATCGAAGGAAGAGATAGTGACCATCTTGATCAGTGTTGGTCATCAAGGGCCAAGGCGGTTTCTTCTTTTGATGACGTTTTGTGGCTGATTTGACGTCACTTTGCGTCAATCCAAAAAGCGTCAGCAAGCAAGTCATGTTGCGTCACATGATAATCACATTACGCCATCTGTTGCAGAAGAGGAACTTTATAACATAATCATTCATTTTGTTTCCCTTGACGACGGCAGGGCGGAGGGCAGTGTGTAGAGATGGAGAGAGGAATGGAGGGCAGGGCAGGGGGATATAGAAGATTAAAGTGTTAAGAGAAGGAAAGCGTGTGATTTGTTCCCCCTCTCGATTCTTATTAACCAAAGGCCGATTTGTTTTCATACACGGTTAAGATCAAACAAATTCATAATACTCGATCATACTGTTGACAATTCATCCATTAAATTGAAATAAAGTTCAAACTAGTGTATACGAGGAATGAACGGTCACGATGAGTTGCTTACAAACTACCAATATCCACGCTACTATAGCCTGTTCAGTGCGTTAAGATCTTACATCTATCACCGTGTCATGTACGATTCTTATTTACAACACCAAAAATAATACTGACAATATTTAATACCGCGCTATATCAATTATTCATGCGTGCGTATTTGTTTTGATGGGTAAATCAATCATTGCCACAGCTGTCGGCCATGCGTGGCGTCTTAAGCCGCACAGGCAACAAAGGGATGAGGAAGACGGGGTAGGATGGAGGGGTGATAAGAGGGGGAGGGGGAAGACAGGGGAGAGAGAGTGTGTGTGAAGGTAGCCTCGCATCCTCGTCTCCCATACGCCCAGGTGTTTGGGGGACGTAAAATTTTACCATACTTCTGCCTCGCATTCCTTCTGTGCCCGAATCAAACAGCGTGGCTGGGATAAGACGAAGCCTTTACTCTGTGTGTGTGAGAGAGAAAGAGGGAAGGTCTCGTCAAGTCTTAGCTACGCTTTATTCATGTGCCTGAACATGCAGCAAACGGTACAGGCCTTCTTCATTGTAACTTACTCAATTACTGCATGTAATCTATCAATATAGTCGTCGTAGTGGTAGCATTCGTCGTCGTCGTAGTAGTAGTAGTTTAGTTGTTGTCGTTGTTACATAGTGTTGTGTTAGTTTTATAATATAAAATTTAATGTGTTTTTTGGAGGGGAGGGGAGGGGAGGGGAGTTGCGAGTGCATCGTGTGTGTGCGAGTGTGGCGACAGAATGTTTATGTGTGTATAATGCATTTTGACATTTTATTCCTCGTGTTTCTCAAGTTTGAATGTCTTTTACTTATCTGTACAATGTTTTATTCGGTCACAACTCCTTGTAAGAGGTAATAATAATTCGTTGGATTGAATCATTATAAGTATTTAATTTTATTTATGAAATTATTTTCTTTGTAAGCCCGCAGTGGACTGTTAATTGAATAATAAGCATCACTAATGGAATCTTCAAAGGCAAACTAACCACACAGAGGTCATTGCTCAGGATGATGTTGATGATGACAAGGTGATGACAGTGATCACTTCATCAGCGAGTCCCTAGACTTCAAAAGGTGTTGTTTGCTTTAGGCGGGGCGCAGAGCATCTGTGACCGCTAGACTTACAGACTCATCCTTTAGTGTCTGTATCATCTGCACGCTTTTTAAGTCTATTTTCTCGCAGTGCAATACACCAGATCTAAAGAAAATTGTGTGTAGATCTGTTTTGTGCTAACGGTTTACTGTTTCACTACGGTCAGATATATTTTTTTTTGTGTTCGCAATAATCCAAATTGCCATGAAAGTCCTGAAGTATTACTGAGACATTCACAATGTCCATGAGCATCTGTATATGGTTCGTCCGCCTATCCTAATCGCAGTGCAGCTGATCAGCCGATATATTCTTGTGTGTTAAAAGCCTTTTGCTTTTAGCAACCTTGTTGCTGTTGTATGTGTGACTAAAGGGCGGTGAGTGACTGATGATGACGGAGTAGAGTACGGAGTTCGCTGTATATAATTTAAGGAGGTTCAGTCTCCGTTGGCTTTGCAAGGTTGACGAAACCCTCGATAGCAAAGTGTTTGTAAAGAAGGGATGATGATGATGATGATGATGATGATGATGATGATGATGATGATGATGATGATGATGTACATAATAATATGAGCAATAGATTGGTAGGAGTGGGAATAAAGGAGAAGTTGATGACAAACAAAACACCCATTAGGTAAAATGAAGGGCGACTGCATGAGCCTTTAAGTAAAATGTTAAAATGTTGATAAAAAGTTCCAGTGGAGAAAAAAAAGGCAGCGCGTCCGGTATTAGACTCTTCTTAGGCCAACTTACAGATTCATACATGTTGAAACAGTGTGTGGACTAGGTAGATGTTGATCACTGTTCAATAAATTGCAGGCTAAAAAAAATATATATAGTCCATTGTTAATCCATTGTTCTCATTAAACATATTCTATAATTCCCTGTCGTGTCTTTCGTAAGGTTGCACAATTATATCAATTCATGTTTTATATGTCGGCAGAAGCGTCCTCACAGTTACAGTCGCTAAACTTCACTCAAAACCAATTCATCATAATAGCCGTTCTCCGTTGATTAATTGATATTCATTAAATAACCATCCCACAAAAGCACAGCCTTTGCCGGTCGCGGTGTCTTACAAGTGTTGATATCTGGCCGTGACATCTCTTAGCCTGGAGGAAGCAAGAGGTCGGGGTTCTGATCATAACTGACAAAAGGTGAGCAGTCACATGTCAATCAGCATCACTCCCGACATGAAATTGCTTGTATGTAGAAGGAGGGACCACCACACCACAGCAAATTCTTCCATTTTTATAGTTCGCTTTGTGCTCTGTAGTCATAAGATATATTTATTTATTTATTTATTTATTTATTTATTTATTTATTTAACTGAACATACATGTATGTTTATTATATGTGATATCAGACCTAAAATTACGAGATATAGCTCACTTCTTGAAAAACAACTTAGATTACCAACAGGCTACATCATCAAAGTCCCTCAGACTTTCTCTCTCTCTCCTCCCCTTCTCTCTCTCCTCCCCCATCTCCCTCCCTCACCCTTCCCGGGGACAACAATCCTTATCCCTTGTCCCCCGGTGCTGGTATGCGGAAATCTGGGAATCGGACGTCTGCCACTCGTCCGCTCTTTGATTGTAACTGTTAGTGACCGCAGTACCACCACTGACCCGTGTATAATAGTACAAGTCCACATTCATAGAGTAGCGTCAACCTGACGGCAGGACTTTCCCATAAAGGCCAAAGTTGTAGTTGCTAATACTATGTCGATGTTCCCACACAGACAAAAGCCATAAACTATTATTCCTAATCGGATTTCCCCTTATTAGTTCACGAGCTGTAAAGCTCTGGAATTAGTGTTTTTTTTAGGGATTATGTATTCTCTCTTATATAGCTCGCTTTTTCAGCTTTATAGCTACTAAAGGCGCTGGCCAATACAGGATTTTTTTACCTCGAGGCGCCCGAGGCGCCCACTTGTAGCCTTTAGGCGCATAGTCTGACGCCATGACGACCGAGCACAATCCTGGGCGACCGGGGAGGCGGCAAGAAAGGACCGAGTGCATGCTGAGTGTATTTATGTAGCCAGCACGTCCCGGTCTAGAACGTGAGCGTCAGGATCTTGAAAGTCCGTACCATGAAATACGTGCGCGGGTGCGTGCATAGATTGGACCTAGGTTTATACTCTCATCTGAAAGAGTTAGACTAAATAATACAAACCTGTAAAATACACAACTGTGTGGTTGGATGTGCAGTGTTAAAACATCTGGGATCTTTGTCTTGAGTCCCGGATGGCTTTAGCTCCATGCTGGTTTCGTCCAGCACCTTGAACAGCGCTGAGCTATATAAAATCAATAACTTCACTCAAACCTGTAATATAGCTAGGACAATGGGAGGGCCTCAATACCTTTTCATAGATTTTCACGCTGACGTAGTATTTTTCATTTGCTGCAACTATAGAGCAACAAAACCGGCTGTACTTCATACCAATGATCAAAAATCAACACGATTTAAAATTAAAATAATATGTTTCAAAAAATATTCTTTAAAAAAAAAAAACAACTTTTTTCCGTATACACATTTAGTATTGGTTTCTCAAATTACAAACCTAGAACAATTAAATACGTTACACATAAAATAAAGTCAAATATGCACAGAAAAAAATAAGACATCCATACTTATTTTAGATACCACTTACTATAAAGCAACACAAACACTCAAGGGATCTTTTTCCAACAGAAACGCATGTTTAAGTTTCTACTCAATAACCGGTTGTACCGGGAACCAGTGGAGTTATTATTAACTGTGGAAGGTAAACATCGTGTTTTGAGTGCTGTGAGATCAAAGGGAGTTGTGAACATTTATGTCGCCGACAAAGAAGGGCGATTGAGAGTGCTACTTGAAAGTGTGCTCACTGGATAGAAGATGTCATTTTCAAGAGGAAACAAAGATGACGGTAGGATTGATGGTGGTTGTTTTGATGATGGTGATGATGATGTTGATGTCAATTGGTGATGATGATATGGCGTCGTTTTCTCGTCCACAGATCTGTACCACATGTTTTATGTGTGTGTGTGGGTGTGTGTGAGAGAGAGAGAGAGAGAGAGAGAGAGAGAGTGTCTAGCCAGAACAAACCTGAAATTTGTATTGTAAATCATGCAAATCCATTCAAATAGCTTAATAATCATTGTCAAAGTGGCCACACCGTATGATTCTATCATATAATAACCAGAAATTTCAGAAGTACATGCCTTTGAGTAATGCTCTTAAGTAAACGATGCCGGAGTCCGAACAAAAATCATTGTTTTTGGTGATTGTCTCTTTCGGGCTATTGCACATAGTTTGGTGATTGTCTCTTTAGGGCTAGTGCACATAGTTTGGTGATTGTCTCTTTAGGGCTAGTGCACATAGTTTGGTGATTGTCTCTTTAGGGCTATTGCACATAGTTTTGGTGATTGTCTCTTTAGGGCTAGTGCACATAGTTTGGTGATTGTCTCTTTAGGGCTAGTGCACATAGTTTTGGTGATTGTCTCTTTAGGGCTAGTGCACATAGTTTTGGTGATTGTCTCTTTAGGGCTATTGCACATAGTTTTGGTGATTGTCTCTTTAGGGCATATAGTTTTGGGGATTGTCTCTTGAGGGCTATTGCACATAGTTTTGGTGATTGTCTCTTTAGGGCTATTGCATATAGTTTTGGTGATTGTCATAGTTTAGGTGATTGTCTCTTTAGGGCTATTGCACATAGTTTTGGTGATTGTCTCTTGAGGGCTATTGCACATAGTTTAGGTGATTGTCTCTTTAGGGCTATTGCACATAGTTTAGGTGATTGTCTCTTTAGGGCTATTGCACATAGTTTAGGTGATTGTCTCTTTAGGGCTATTGCACATAGTTTAGGTGATTGTCTCTTTAGGGCTATTGCACATAGTTTAGGTGATTGTCTCTTTAGGGCTATTGCACATAGTTTTGGTGATTGTCTCTTTAGGGCTATTGCACATAGTGTTGGTGATTGTCTCTTGAGGGCTATTGCACATAGTTTTGATGATTGTCTCTTTAGGGCTATTGCACATAGTGTTGGTGATTGTCTCTTGAGGGCTATTGCACATAGTTTGGGTGATTGTCTCTTTAGGGCTATTGCACATAGTTTAGGTGATTGTCTCTTTAGGGCTATTGCACATAGTTTTGGTGATTGTCTCTTTAGGGCTATTGCACATAGTGTTGGTGATTGTCTCTTGAGGGCTATTGCACATAGTTTTGATGATTGTCTCTTTAGGGCTATTGCACATAGTGTTGGTGATTGTCTCTTGAGGGCTATTGCACATAGTTTGGGTGATTGTCTCTTTAGGGCTATTGCATATAGTTTTGGTCATTGTCTCTTTAGGGCTATTGCACATAGTTTTGGTGATTGTCTCTTTAGGGCTATTGCATATAGTTTTGGTCATTGTCTCTTTAGGGCTATTGCACATAGTGTTGGTGATTGTCTCTTTAGGGCTATTGCACATAGTGTTGGTGATTGTCTCTTGAGGGCTAGTGCACATAGTTTTGGTGATTGACGCTTTTATTTACTTGGTTCTTTAGGGCTAGTGGACAAGAATTGTGTTTGTGGACTGCACTATTGGACTACCAGGACGGCAGAGTGAAAGTCTGGCTCGGCATCTGTCAACCACTTGTCATGACCGGCTGTAGAAGTGTGTGGGAGAGGAGAAGTTTCAGGGTGGGGTGGGGTTATTTACCAACTGTGCCGAGTTCTGTACGATGTTGTTAAAGTTAACGGTTTTCCTTGTACTAAAGTTATCGAAATGTGTGTGTGTGTGTGTGTGTGTTGTGGGTGTGGGTTTGTGTGTGTGTGTGTGCCGAGTTCATTACGACGTTGTTAAAGTTAACGGTTTTCCTTGTACTAAAGTTATCGAAATGTGTGTGTGTTGTGTGTGTGCGTGTGTATGTGTCTGTGTCTTTGGGCACTTTTGCTGACACACACGACAAAACACACCCGCATACCACCGACCCGCTATTTCCGCCGACGTCACGAGAACTAGACGAACACTCAGACGACATCAGGGATCGCTATTTTTACCATTTTTGCAAAAAGTTCTGAAAGTCGGCAAAACTCGACACACATGTGTGTTGGACACTTGTCCTGAAATGGAGAGAGAGGGACCCTCTATACACTCGCGTCATTACTTGTCATGACGAATCTTCGCATCATCGTGACGTCAAATTCGCGCGCAGTTGACTTTTTTTTTCCTCAAGAGTCCGCCATCTTCCATTTGCATGCAGGAAGGATTTTCTTTGTGAGTTTTGAAAACGTACGTTTTTGTTTTATTTTATTATTATAGTTTAATTTATTAATGTATGTGCTGAGTTCTAGTTCTATGTATAATTTTTAAGTGAATACACTTAATCTTGAAGAGACTGTATCTATCAGACTATCTTTTTCAAAATATCAGGCAAGCGCATTCTCATTCTCAGCAAATTGTATCCTACCTACATAAATAAAAATTAAAATTAAAATAATGACAGTCAGTGTTTAGATAGCCTATATAATAGATCTATGCTAACCTGGCCTGTGTATGACAATGTATGCATGTTTCATTTGATGAATAAGATCTAGGCTGGCTTCGTCCTTCTTGACTTTCAATGCAAGTAACAGCTTCCTGTCTTCATTTCAGACACTGAGACAGATCAAGATAAGATGGCGTCAAATGTCACCTTCTCTAAAGTTTTTTCACTTCTCAAAAAAGAGTAAGTGGCTTGAAATTTTTTTTTATATATATAAGGCATAAACATTATTTAAATATTTTTTAAATAGTGCTACTTCTTTGAGTCTGTGAGCCAGTCAGTGGATTCTGCAACATTTCAACTTAGATTCATATTCACTCATTCATAAGTTCGGTGAGTGAACATGATTTTATAATTTACTCACCAGTGGTGATTTTCTAAGTACTGCTTGATCGCTATAGAAGGAAATAAAAACTGATTGCATTGACGATCAATATAGTTCTCTTGACCCTTTACTTTTTTTTCAGTTTATGATGAAATCTAGTGCCTGTTATGGAAAAAGGACTCGATGTTTCCATTAAAGTTTTCTTCCATACATACATGTCTGGAAAAATCTGACTTTTAAACAGTATATACTGCCTGTGTAACTGTAACTGTAATGTTTTTGTTTGTTTGTTTGTTTCTTGCAGAGGTCTAATAAAGGACAAGGGAAGTGAAGGAGATGTGACTGGACTTCAAATGGTAAGTACATTATTTCTGTTGATGCCATGTGATCATCATAAAGAGGAAAGACTATTACATGTATCCCAATCAAACCAAGTGTGTTTAGCTGCTAGTAAAATGAAGCAAAATATTGCCAGTAACTTGAAGTGATGAGTGAATCCTTTGGCAGTGCGTGGTGGTTTCAAGAATGTGTTCAACTGCGTTGAGTGGATGAGGATGATGATTAAAACATCCAAGATAAAAGAAACACAAGACCCAAAATGAAAATAAGCAGGTAAAAAGACCTCAGTTTGTCCATGCCTTCTCCCAAACCGATTTTTCTTCATGCTCACCAACTCCCTCAGCCAAGTTTTAAAACAACAACAACAACAACAAAGGAACAACAATTCAAAACGTTCTGTTTATTTTTTAAAATATGAATATTGAGCTTCAAACTTGTGCATAAATTACCCCCACCCCTCTCCCCTATCCCTCCCCTCTTTCTACCTTTCAATTTACTTCCTCTCCACCTTCATATCCACACTCAAATCGTCTGGCTTTATTTTAAAAAATTTCATCTTGGATTTTCTTCCGACACTACTAGTACTACACCCCAACCAAACTTAGTACAAAGGTGTAAGTTGAGAATATTGAGCTTGAACATTCTGAGCTACCTTAGCAACACTTTATTACAAAATAAATTTCTCTTAGTACCGTGGTCCTGATTCGGCTGTTGGCAGTCCGCTGGACCGTATAAACATTGAATATCTATCTGTTAATATCTCATGCTTATCATTTGTTGTCAAATGTGATAATATACGAATTACTAATAAACAATTTTAAAACATATCTCATGCTTATCATTTGTTGTCAAATGTGATAATATACGAATTACTAATAAACAATTTTAAAACCAACCTCTTTACAGTAAGTAGGAATATATATTGGGGCTAGCATGGTGGAAGGAAGCACAGCATATTGACAACATGCATTTTGATTTCATTTTGTAGGCATCGTTTTTTAAGTCATGGGCCTAGATGACTATTTTTGACGTCATATTTTTTCGAAGAATAACTGACATAGCGTCAAAAAGAAAATAATGCAAAACAAACTGGAAACAGGTTGAATTCTCAGTTTTCTTGAGATATTACAAATGTAAAGGAGTGGACAAAGAACAGTTTTCAATGGCTACCGTTTGTTTTTTTTATCAGAGGATTTTGGGAATGTGAAAATAGTTTGTTGCCTCACCTGAAAAACCTCCCAATTCTTGAGAGGCTTTGGTCATTACGCCTGCCTTGATTAAAAGCCAGAAGAGTGAAGGGGAACCCAGAACGTCGCACTCGGGGAGATGTGTGAGTGTGGGGGGAGGGAAGGAAGAGGAACATTTATCCCCAAAACCACCCCAATATTTTTACCAAAGCAAAAAAAAAGAAGGACGTGGGGGTGGGTGATTACATGTTGTGTTGGGGCTTTACAGAACACAGTCACTAAATGCATAATGAAATTACAATTGTTGTTTGCATCATCTGTAATATAGGACAAGCCAGAGGGTGAAGGAGAAGAAGAAGAAGGAGAAGTGGCAGAACTTGAAATGGTAAGTACATAATTTCTGTTGATGCCATGTGATCATCATAAAGAGAAAAGATTATATATGCATCCAAATCAAAACAAGTGTGTTTGGCTGCTGTCAGTCAGTCTGTGGTAGAAGTGCAGCACCTGCTGTGGCTCGTCTGCAGGTTATCCCATGTTAATCTCTTCGAGGCAGCGCTCTTTGTTTTCTCTGCTATCGTCTCTCTCTCTCTCTCTCTCTCTCTCTCTCTCTCTCTCTCTCTCTCTCTCCCTCTCTCTCTCTCTCTCTCTCTCTCTCTCTCTCTCTCGCTGTGTTGAACGCCGACCCTCAAGATACTATTGATTACTAGAGGTAAATCTGCAAGGATGTGCTTTTTAACATAAATAAACTCTTTATTTTAGTTGCTTTAATAATAATAATAATAATAATAATAATAATAATAATAATAATAATAATAATAATACGGGGCTATCTGAAAAAATCGCTATTATAGAAGGCAAAGAAATCAATGTTTGGCTCACATGCATACTCACCACTAACCTCGCCCCTTCTCCTCTCTCCTCCCCTCTCCCCAAACAAACAAAATGTTTCCAGGTGTTTGCAAATATGTGCGAGATGAGTCCTAAATAGTCCACAAATTACTTCTTTTTTTTTTCTTTTTTTTGGGGGGGTGGGGGGGTGGGGGGGGGGGGGGGGGGGAATGTCCGTCGGTCTTTCTGTCTTCCGTCCGCCGTCTAAGCGTGCAAAATTTGCAAGTGGATTACTATCTCAGAATCTATTTTGACTATCACAACCAAACTTGACCAGACATGAGACGTCATAAATGATAAGTGAATTACGTCACTTCAAGATCAAGGTCATAGGGTCGCCAAAATAATGTTAGTCAAAAAATAAAAACTTTTTTCCCCCAAGTTATTAATATTGAACTTATGATTTTTGGGTGCATGATAGATATCAATGAGGCACACATCTTATGCACATTTGTTCAACCTCTCTCCCAAGTGAAGATCACTGGAGCTGTTCAAAGGCTAGTATAGGTACTTTGAAGTGATCTTGACCCTAAACTATCAAAGATATAAATTTCAAACTTGTTGTATTTAGGAATAATAGATTGATCTTTCATACATGTTCCGTTTTTGCGTTGATCTTGAAGGTCAAGGCCATTTTAGGCCTTGCAAAAACATACACAAATGTCATCGTACAGTGAAATAGCTCTATTTAACCCATAGTATGCAACAACATTGGGTTATTTGATCATACATGAGCATGACAGGTCGCATAAAGGTGAAGGTCATCCCAAGGTCACTTTTTGTTTGTTTGTTGTTGTTTTTTTTTTTTGGCATAATACAACAGCTGGTGAAATGATCATCTGTGGTGCCCCTACGACCTTCGAGTTACGGGATAGGAATACAACTTTTGCTGTAGTACATTTGATATTACATACGTGTTTGGATCCGGAGGTCAAGGTCATTTTAAGGTCAAGAGCAGAGGAAGATCAAAGATCAAATTCAAAGTCGGTATGGTATTACTGTGCATTTTATTGCCACACTGTTTCATTTTTTTCTGGGCAGTAATGTTCATGTTAAATATTGCAAGTTCTGTAAGCAGCGTGTGAGCCATATAGGCTTTGCCCCTTCTAATTATATTTGAAAGTTAGATTGACTGCATCCAATACCATTATTGCTTCAAAATGAACAACTTACAAAAAATAGGCCTGCTGGTTTCCTTTAAAATAAATTAGGAACCATGTCATGTACCTTACCCTCCTATTCCCCTCCTCTTCCCCCTCTTTCCACCCCTGCCCTGCTTACCCATCGTTTCGTCTGGATCAAAAACAATCAATGGAAGCTAAAATATCCGACTTCTTTACTGAAGGACAATGTTGTAGCCAGCAGAAAGTGGTTCTTACGATGTACCAGACACATGTATAAATAAAGATGTAGATTTGTGTACGCTGATTTACGATCACATTAATTTTCTTATCAAAACATAACAACAAAGCGCAACATGCAAAGTTTATGACTAGAAATACGTCATTGATCGATAATGAACGAAACTGAAGTATTAATACAAATGTACACGCAGCCACGATCGGGTCAGCTGCATCCTAATCGGAAAACCCCGGGCAAGGCCACCGCATTGCACTGTCAGTTTAAGTACCCACACAATCTCCTAGTTTAATCCTATCCTATCTCATCCCGTAACTCAGAGGTCGTAGGGGCACCACAGATGATAATTTAACCAGCGTACTCCATCTTTCTCTGTCCTCAACAACCCTGATGACATCGCTGAGTGTCAAACCAGTCCATTCTCGAATGTTGTCTCCCACCTCTTTTTTCGGTCTCCCTCTTCTTCTACCTACTTGCGCTGTGCCTTGCAGAATGGTCTTTGCAAGGCCTGATGATCTGGTGACGTGGCCATACCATCCGAGTTTCCGTTTCTTCACCACTGTGAGCATGTCATCGTGTTGTCCAATGGTTTGTGTGATGGTCTGTCGGACTTCGTCGTTGGTGATTTGCTGGGTATAGGAAATGCCCAAAAGTCTTCTGTAGCACCTCATCTCCATTCTTTGTATTCTTCGCTGTAGATCTGCTGTGAGGGTCAATGCTTCGCAAGCATATAGGAAGATGGAGATGACAAGGGAGCGCAGCAGTCTTACCTTAGAATGTAGACTGAATGTCTTTCCAAATGGGCTTCAACCTTGCCAGGGCAGCAGTTGCCTGTGCGCTTCGGGAGAGGACTTCTTGTCGGGACCATTGTCTGATACAATGCCTCCTAAATATTTGAAGCTATGCACTGTGTTGAGGGATTGGCCTTGGACTTTGATCTCCGTGTTGATGCCATTGGTGTTGTTGGTCATCATAGATGTTGCTGGTCTTCACTGCACTTATTTCCATTCCATAGACTCTAGAGGTGGTGTCAAGCCTCTGTACCAGTTGTTCAAGTTCTTGTTCCTCTCCAGCCAATCCATCAATGACATCCGCAAAACGAAGGTTGGAGATTGCTCTACCCGCTATGCTGACTGTGTCTTCGTGATCTGCAAGGGCATCTGACATGATGCGCTCTAGGAAGATGTTGAAGAGTGTTGGAGAGAGTAGGCATCCTTGACGCACACCAACTGTTGTTCTGAACCAGTTTCCGATGGTGCTGTTATGGAGGACTGCACTGGTAGCCTTGTCATACAGGCGTTTGATGACTTCAATCATTTTATGGCTGATGTTGTACACTCTCATGGTTGCCCACAGAGACGAATGCCAGACTCGGTCAAACGCCTTCTTGAAGTCTACGAACACATGATATAGATGTTGTTTGCTTTGGATCGTGGAGACATTGAGCTGTTTAACACTTTTCAGACGCTTCACAATCTGGTAGGCCTTCTTGCAGTTGTTCTTGTTCAGACTGTTCTCTATTGTCTGGCATTGATCTTCTATCCAGTTCTCCTTTGCTGTGCGCATGCCTTTTCGGATGTCATTGTTGAATTTTCGGTAGACATCAGCTCGCTGTGAGGTGTACTTTTTCTTCTTCATCTCTCTTCGTTTATCACACAGGTCCGAACGTTCAGGTGTGATCCACGGCTTCTTCTTTGGCCGGTGCTTGCCAAAGATCTCAGTGGCGGCATCTTTCACAGCTGAGTTGAAGGTGGTGGTCATGGTGTTGAATCTACTTCACCAGCTCCCAAAATGAGCAGTGGTGAAAATTTCCCTCCAATTGTGGCCTGAAATATTTCTACCACCTCCGGGTATTGCAGTTTGTCCAGGTCGAACTTCAGTCTAGTGCACTTTGCTGTGTTTACTCTCTTCAAGTGGAGCAGGAAAGACATGATCACGAGATCGTGGTCACTTCCGATGTCTGCTCCTGGAAAAGTGCGTGTCCTGCCAATTTTGACGCTTGATCTGAAGCGTTTCTTGACCATGATGTAGTCGATCTGCTTGTGATGCTCCCCGCCAGAGCTGTGCCTAGTCCGTCGTCTGGATTTTTTTGTGGAGACCAAGCGTGTTTGCCAGTATCAAATTGTTGTATCTGGCAAACACCAACAGTCTCAGACCCCTGTTATTTGTCTCATTGTTGCAGTGGGGTCCACAATCATGTGTCTCCCCAGTTGTTGTGCGCATCTTGGCCAACATTGGCATTCCAGTCGCCTTGCACTATGACTATGTCCTTTTTCGGCACATGGTCAAGGACAGCCTGTAGATTTTCATAGAAATCCTCCACTTCGCTGTCGTCATAGTCTAATGTTGG
Source organism: Oncomelania hupensis (assembly GCA_036898135.1). Classification (NCBI taxonomy): domain Eukaryota; kingdom Metazoa; phylum Mollusca; class Gastropoda; order Littorinimorpha; family Pomatiopsidae; genus Oncomelania; species Oncomelania hupensis. The sequence continues at coordinate 6,722,501 of CM072520.1, read as the reverse complement.
GGCATAGGTCTGGATGATAGTGATGTTGAAAGGGGCTGCTCTCAGACGGATGGTAATGAGTCTACTGGAGACTGGGCGGCAACCCATGACAGTGACGCCGTGTTCGTGCTTGTCATCTCTACCGCTGAAATAAAGCTTGTGGCCTTTGTCGTTGTTTGACCTAGGTCTTTCCAGCGCAGTTTGCTGATACCTAAAACGTTCCGTCGATAGTAATCCAGCTCGTGGGCCAGTTCTTCTAATTGTCCTTCCGCATTTAGGGTCTTGATATTCCAGGTTCCTATGACGATGTTGTATCTCGTGCGGATCTTGCTAATTTGTCCATCAGTAGCACACTTATCACATCCGTCCTGGTGGCCAACGGAAGGCGAGGGCCATGGTGACACGGGCGATGACCGATCTGGTATGGAGTGAATGGTTCTATTGATCATGCAGTGTGTCTTGGGCAAGAAAGACCTGCCTGGCAGGGCCAAATCCTCTTCAGGCTGTTGGCCACAGCCGATTTCCACGAATACAGTGTGGCTCGCCTTGGCCCCGAGCACGTGGTCGTTGAACCTGTAGTAACATGAGGTTCCTCCGTCCTGGCCGGTGACTTCTTTCTAGAAGACTTTCGCCCAGTGATGCCGTTCTGACATCACCCCTGTTATCCGCCTCTTACAACACGCCGGGAAACGTTGGGTCTATTCTATTCAGTGCCCGAACCCACAAGGCGAAGTTGTACAGATAAAAGCCCAAATTCTTGCGGTCATATTAGGAGCATGTACGTCGATTTGGTCATCGTTTTGCTCATTCATAATTGTATTAGTACGCAAAGATACGGAATACAATTTTTACGGCAAATGTTGATATTTAGCGTTAGGATTACAGTTAGAATTTGGGTTAGGATTAGGGCTAGAGTGGCACTCATTTTCATGTTAAATATTGCAAGTTCCATAAGGAGCATGTGAGTCATATTGGCTTTGCCCTTCTAGATCGAATTATTTTCGTTGCACACATGCTAAGAGTACTCAAATGAAATCACTCAGTTCGGTGATGATGTGACGGCATTTGCTTGTAAAGAAACAAAGCGTGAATTGCCAAAAAAGATTTTGTTTACCCGATCAGTGTAAATGAGGATGTAAAAATGCAAAAACTGTGTATTTTTTTACTCGTTTGTTCCCGGGTGAGGTTAACCAATAGTAAGTGAATTCCTTTCGTTAGTGTGAGAATGTTGCCGTTTGATGTTGACATGTGTTCATTTAGATCTAGGTGCCTGCACGACGAGCAGTGTTGTTTCCATTTTACATCAGCAGAAACTAAACTGTATAGGCAATCACAGAGTTGGGACTAGAAATGAATCTAGACATAGATGTGCTGTGCAGAACAGTTTTTTTTTTTTTTTTTTTTTTTTTAACAATGTCAGCCTGCAAGGGATGACGTCAGATATGCGCTGACGACATACCAAAAGGCCTGTGCTTGTTTCCAGCCCTTTATGCTCATTCTCCGAGCAGATCCAGATATTTTTATATGGAGGTATATGATAACATATATAATTACCAAATATTATCACGATGGAAAGATCATGAATAGAAAAATCGGTTGGTCGAAAGCAAGGTGCCTTTCGAAGTAGAAATGACAAGAAAGAAAACACTGTTCCCTGAATGTATTAACAATAATATGTGCGCGTAAGCGTGAGATTGATACATATTGCCGCATTTGGAGTATGTCATTGCTATTTTTGGTGGTCACTGACCTGGTACCCTACAAAATCTGTTTCCCAAAGTTCATTTCCCACGGACAATAAACGCCGCTGATATCCGACTTTGATTTGTGGCGCTGCATTGCGGCCGCGTCGCTTGAGGGGAAAACAGGAATTCCCTTCTCAGTGAGCATCTACCTAGCATTGAATAAAGCAATTTTCAGCTCAATTGGACCGTTAACACCGGAGATCAAGAAACAAACAGGCTAGCACAGATAACCAAAGGGAGACGCGTCACAGGCATAGGCGCTCGCGTGTCCAGATACAAGCGCCTGTGATTCAAGCAGACACAGATACAGACATAATGCAAACTAAGCACTCTACCCTTTAAAGAGGGATTGTAACAAGATGATAATGAATAATATATCTGTAAAGTTTCAAAACATTCTGATTACACTTTTATTGTAAACTCTGGTCTGGGCCCAAAACTGCTAGATCGCTAAGGGGTGTATTAAGTATAACCTCTCTATAGGTCAAAAATTAGCTTGGCGACCTGTGTTTTAGTTTTGTGTGAATAACATGATAATAATGATTGTGCCTAGCTTTAATTTCAGATAGGTTCAAAATTGCATTGTTCTCACTGAAATTTAATTTTCTATCACAAAAATGTTTGAAATTTACTTACAAAGCATACTTCTTACCTTGCTGGAGATTGTCATGCTCAGATCGTCATTTTAATTCTATCCGTGCAGTTGATAACTAGTATACTACTTTTCTCTCAAGGTTGCCACCCTTCAGTTCAGAAATTATGTTCCAACTTGAAAAATAGCACGGCATGATATACTTTTATTCAGTGGCGTAGCTAGGGGATGGGGGGGGGGGGGGAGAGGGGGTGTCCAAATTCAAAATACCCCCGGGCCACTTGAAACGGGCCCCCAAAAGAGAGTGCTAAAAATTTTTTTACTTAAATATCAAATATTACGCCACCGCCATGTAATCTTGGTATTCACGTTGTTGTATAAGTTAGTGAATTTAGACATATATTTATTAAGTACATTATCTCATGTCATGATGTCGAATGTTAAAATGCAGGGGCCCCCAAAGAGGCCAAGCCCCCCCGGGCCCCCAAATCCCTAGCTACACCACTGCTTTTATTGTTTTGTTTTGCATTTTATGTATTCTCAGGATGTGTGCTTTAAAATAAACCTCATTTAAGGAAATTCTATCTACTTTGATTTCAACGTCCCCGACACCCTTAAAATAACCATTAGTTTTGTTTAATGTGTATAGGTCAGTCATACATAGTTGATGCCCTTTTCGTCGTTTCTTTCGTTCTCTCATTCGTTTCATTAGGATTTTTATTCGTTTGTTTTCTTTTGTTTTTAAACAGGATTGCTCCAGCGGTTTTCACAGTGAATCGAATCACTCTTCAGTTCTGGGTCATCAGACGAATTGCAGGATGCAGATAGCGATGTTGATCCTATTTTTGTTCCTGATAGTGATACAGAGAGTGACTCTTCTGGTTCTACTGCTAATTCTGAAAATGTAATCCCACCTACAGACCCTGAAAGTGAAAATGACGACTTCCCAGGAAAAGAGCAGCCAGTCAAATTACCGATGAGTTCCACTGTGACTACTGCTGCTCCTGTGTATGATAACAAAGGTGGCAAAGAATGCTGTGTTCATTCCACATAGCAAAAGCAGGCACAGCTTGTACAAAAGAGCAGTCAGACAAACTGCAGAAGAGTTCTGCTAGTGAGCATACTCGCGAAGGTGCCAGTGTAAGTTCTACAATAACTGTTCAGTCATCTGAAGACAAAAAGAGTTGGATTTGTGCATACTGCGAAAAACCACAGAAACGTCTTCCAAGACATTTGCTGACAATGCATTCAGGCGAGGAACGTGTCAGGGAGTATGCACACAGTAAAGATACAAAAGAGAAAGACAAACTGCTGATAAAAATGAGAAATATAGGAAATCACATTCATAATGTGAAGGTCTTAAAGGATGGCCAAGGATCTTTGTTGGTGGTACACAGGCCTTCCTCACAAAAAGAAAGTGCTCATCACTCTGACTATGTGCCATGCCCGGATTGCTATGGATATTACAGGAAGACATTGTTGTACAGGCATGCATGTCCATTTTCTAGTTCCAATAGTGAACGCAAAACCAAAGCAAGCTCAAGAGTGAGGAGTGGCCAGTGTCTGCTCCCCAATCAGCCAGAAGATTCCATGTTTGCAAAGTTTCTCATGTCATTCAGCGGTGATGCTGTCTCTCGTGTGGTTCGTTCAGATAAGCTAATTTTGAAGTTTGCTCAAATGGAATTTGAGAGAAATGGGCATGATAAAGATTTGCACAACTACATTCGGTCACAAATGAGAAATGTTGCAAAGGTGCTGATTGAAATGCGTCACTTCTTGGCAATGAAAATGCGTCTTTGGCTGAGTGCATTTCTCCAGAAAAATTTGATGCGTTTGTATGCGCAACAAGAGTGCTATGTGGGTACGATAAATGTAGCCAGGAATATGTGAAGCCATCTTTGGCCAAAAATGTCGGCATATGCATGAAGAAGTGTGCTTTGCTGCAGCAGTCAGAGTCAGTACAAAAGCTAGACACAGTTGAAGAACACAAAGCCAGTCAGTTTATCAAAGTCATGGAGCTGTCATGGAATCAGAAAATCACACACCATGCTATTAGAACACTCACAAAGAAGAAAATGAATTCGCCAGCCTTGTTACCGGTCACTGCAGACGTTGTATCTTTGTCAAATCATCTGGATGATGCCGTGAAAAGATGCATAAACATTTTAAAATCAGATCCTGGGTCTGCATACGCACTGACTGAAAGCTGGCGGGACCTCTGTTCAGCAACTCTTGCTCAAATTATCATGTTCAAATCGTCGCCGACAAGGTGAGGTTTCAAAGATGAAAGTTGCTGACTTCACCGGGCACAGCCAATATCATGATGATGAGATTTTGAAATCTGCTTTCACAATATTTGAACAAAAGTTGTGCAAAAGCCTTACCAGGATTGAAGTCACTGGAAAAAGGGGCAGAACAGTGCCCATCCTTTTGACTGAATCAATGAAGAAATCCCTGACAACGCTGGTCGATTTTAGAGATAAAGCGGGCGTCAGTCCGGATAACCCGTATTTATTTGCCAGGTTAAACTGTTCTCTTGGTCACATTCGAGGCAGTGATAGCATCCGTGAAGCAGCAGCTGACGCATGTGTGAAGCATCCAGAAACCCTGACATCAACAAAGTTGAGGAAGCAGATTGCCACCATTTCCCAAATTGTGAATTTGAAGGATCATGAGCTTGACATACTGGCAGATTTTATGGGCCACGACGTACGTGTTCATAGACAATTCTATCGGCTTCCGGAGCAGACCTTTCAAGCAGCCAAGATTGCAATGCAAAGTTGTTGCTGGCCGTTGAGAAAGGAGAGCTTGCTTCCTTTCGTGGAAAGAGTTTGGACGACGTCAACGTCACTGTAGATGATGGTATGTATAACCAATTTATTTATATTTTTTTTATTTGTACTTTGTATTGAGATATCACCAACACTATTCTTGGAAGGTGATAGAGACGTTACAAATGGTTATCACCATCATCTTAATAATAATTAAAAAAAATACAATAAAATAAAAATAAAAATAAAATAATAATAATGTGTTATATATATATATATATATATATATATATATATATATATATATATATATATATATATGTCGGCAGTCGCTGAGACAGAGCTTTTTAAAAAAAATCTATAATGGAGTGCCCTCCTAGGGACAAAGAGAAACAAATAGAGGGAGGGAGTAGAAAATGAGGAATATGAGGGAGAGAGAGTGAGATAGATAATTAAAGGGTACTGTAGTAAAATACTAAAATGTTTGTTTTTTATTTCTCTCTGACTTTGATTTTAGTTCTGGACGATGAACAGCCTGAAGCAGAAGATGTAGACAGTATGGAGATGTCACCGGCTGTAGCTGAAGCCACGACTTCGTGTTCAACTACCACCTCAGGTTAATTTTCAGTTTGCCGATTTAAAAACAAACAAACAAACCCGATCTTTTGTATAATTTCGGTTGTTGCAAAGAAAAAGAAAGAAATTTCTCTTATATAGCGCACTTATAAGCTCAGAGAGCTTCTCAAAGCGCTGGCCACTACTATCCAGCAATCAAAAATAGTTTGCTGAAGTCAGGATTCGAACCCACGTCGCCCTAGACGCGCGTACACAAGTACTACACATGGTTAGCGTTGTTGTTGTTGTTGTTGTTGTTGTTGTTGTTGTTGTTGTTGTTGTTGTTGTTGTTGTTGTTGGTGGTGGTGGTGGTAATTAGATTTATCCTTAATTTTTATTTATTTTTTTTTGGGTTTGTTTGTTTGTTTTGTTTTGTTATGACATACACATTTTTGTAAGGAAAGAGTGGAAAAATGTTGTTGGAGTTTTCATGTCCCCAATTCCATAAAAACAGAGTTTGTACACCCTCTGTGAAGACAGCAGCCTGTGTAAACGACTTCAAGCAGCTTTGCAGTGTTATGCGACTTTTTGCGTGGTATTTTAAATTTGCAGTTTCGTTGTGAGTAATTATTGGTCACCAAAGACTACGATACACAGAGATGGAGAGATAAAGGCAAAAGGGTGGGATTGGGGAGGGACAAGGAGAACGCTGCACTTTGACTTGGTAGTTGGTCTAATTCAGCAAGTAATTACACTTCAAACACTGGTGCCAAACCTTTACGTAACTATACATCTTTAACAAAAATTCAGTACGTTTCCATACCCCTTCAGTGTCAATCATGTACATGCTTATAGTTATACCGTCACTGACAATTTCAATGACGTGATTTCCAACCAGAATGTTTTACCACCCACCCTCAACCCAACCCCATCCACCCACTCTATTGTACGTTTTCTGCATCATTGTCACAGGAAAAAGAAAGACTACTTGAGTAAAACAAACCTATTTCGTTCTGAGTAATAGAGAAGAAAGGGTACAGCCTGTCACTGTTTTCTATTCTTCATTTTGTTTTTAGTTGTGGACGATGAACAGTTTGAAGCAGAAGCTGAAGACTGTTTGGAAAAGTCACCAGCCGTAGCTCAGGCCAGGGTTTCCTGTTCAGCATCCACCTCAGGTTAATATTCAGCGTCAACCATTGACTGTTTTATGATGATGATGATGATGATGATGAGGAGGAGGAGGATGATGATGATGAGGATGATGATGAGGATGATGATGAGGATGATGAAGATGAGGATGAGGATTTCTTGCATTTTTTGCCTGCCCAGAGTTGAGGGATTCAGAGCTATTCGTATCGTATCCTTGACTTATGGGGCGAGGATGCAGTGGTTGGTTTGTGCTATGCTTATGGAGCTGACTATTACGGATAGGCACCCTGCCATTCAGTACACCCACTGATAATCGTAGTATTGCTTGTAATGCAGTGTGGGAGGTATTACATGTATTGCAGCTAAACTTGATGTGGTCGTGTCATTTGGCGAACAAATTAAGGTCAAGGTCACAGTTTTAGAAACTGTTGTCTAGAAAGATACCGCTTTTACTTTTTTTAATCTCATTGTTTCATGTACCTTATTAGGTATAATGATGTAAATTTGAACCTTCTTGGTAACGGTCACAGGTATTGGGAGTCATTAATAATGTTGTGAGACTCTGCATGTAAGTCATATGAGCATGCCTTGTATAGTTTCAATTATTTTTGGGTTGTGTGATGGGCCCTATGGATTTCTCTGAACTGGAGTTTGTGCTCCGGTACCTTTTATTTCTAATGTAATGGCATTTTGCAGATTTATATCGGATGTAATGGGATTATCCACTTTGCATTTTTATTTTTCACTGCTGTTTTAGGTCACACATCAAAGCGGAGGAGGATTGCCGTCAGAAGGAAATGGACACCTGAAGAAAATGAAGCGGTGAAAAGTCCATTTTTCAATGTTCCTGCTCAGGGGACGACTCCCGGGTAAAGCAGACATTGAGAAAGTACAAAAGCAAGTGGCAGTGCTTTCAAAGAGATCATGGAAGAATGTCAAAGATCATGTTAGGCAGATTATTTTGAGCCGCTGAATCAGTCCACGGGCTGCTTAATGTCGAAACAATGTTATTGACTGATTCAGTGAATGATTGATCGAATGCTTTAAATAGACGAGTCAAATGTATTGTCCTACACTACTAGCTAAATTACCGTTAAGACATCCGTTTATATCTAGTTTGCAGAAGCTTAGCGGCTCAAGTACATCAAACAATGTGTGGCGCACAGGTAGGGTCTAACAGAGCATCATTTGATCTACTAAGGAGGTTTTTGATGGGTCATTTTCTTACTAAATGCACCAAATCCTGCTTCTTTACTGAGACGTGTAGTTATTTGGTAGAGTTGTTTGTGTTGAAATAGTGATAGGGTCTAAGCTGTATGCCAAGGCTAGGCCTAATCTATATATAGTCAATGAATTGCACTGTATTGTAGGTGTGAGGCATTTTGTTGTTTAATACATTTTGTTTGCTCACTGCGGGAACACTAAGATTTGTTGCTGTTGTTATAACTTGGGCGTGAAGCTTTGATTGACGATAGTACTCATCTGTTGCAATTTATGGCCAGAAGATAGCTTATGTGTTCTTATTGGTTTGAGTAAAACTGGCATAGGTAAAATATATAGCCTGTGGTTTTTAGTAGTTTTTGGTAAAACTGAGAGAGGTTTTAAAATGCTTTTTATTTTATTTTTATTTTACAATCTAATTTTTGTACATTTGAATACCTTGTTGAAACCGTCATGGCTTGATTTGATTTATTTTGTTATTGTTTATTTTTTCAGTTGAGAGAAACTGGTTATTACTTGTCTAGTGAAGCGTTGGAACTGTTGCTTTTAGTTTTATTTGGCAGTACATGCATTCAATTGTCATCCGTGCAGGAATAAAAGTCATGTCAGTTTTCGGTGTCTTCTTCCACTGTGCCCCATTTGTCTGTCAGACCAACTGTTAAAAATATGAACTTGGGCTTTTTTTCCCCTTATAAACTGTCTTATGAATTCCTACCAAACTATACACGATGGTATTACTTCTAGGGTCTGTAAAATCAGTGGTGGTTACATTTTTCAGGTGAAGGTCCAAGGTGGTAAGAGCGGAAAGTTATTAGCCAATTTTTTACTTGCATGCATAGCAATGTGAGTCTATGTACTCACCCCAAAACAAAACAAAAAATACATATTTTGCAAATCTGTGCGAGATGAATCCTACATAGTTCAAAAATGACATTTAAAAAAATGTCCGTCCGCTGTCCGCCGTCTGTCTGTGCAAAACGTGCAAGTGGATTAATATCTCAGAACCTATTTCAGCTACCAAACTCAAACAGGGTAAGTTATGGTGTATACCCATGAGACATTATAAATGATCAGCGAATGAATGACTTCACTTCAAGGTCAAGGTCACAGGGTCAACAAAATAATGTTAGTAAGAAAATGACTTTTTTTTAAAAAGAAAATTTCACTTTTTTTTTTCTTGGTTAATAATATTGAACTTCCGATTTTTTGAAGCATGATAAATATCAATGAGATACACGTACAATACAAATTTGGTCAACCTCACTCCAAGGTCCAAGGTCATTGGTGATGTCCAAAGTCGGTTAATTTAGGTACTTTGACCCTAAACTATGAGAGTCCAAAATTGCACTTAGGGATGAGAGATTGATCTTTCATATGTTCCGTTTTGCGCTGATCTTGAAGATCAAGGTCATTTTAGGCTTTGCAAAAACATATTATTTTTGGCATAATACAACTTTTGTTTTAGTTTATTTGATATTACATGAATGTATTTCGAGCCGAAGGTCAAGGTAATCTCAAGGTCAAGAGCATAGAAAGATCGAAATCTTTGCATTTTAATGCCACCACTTCATTTTTTTTTTTAATTTTTAGTTTGTATTTGCTTGTCTCCCTTCCTTTTGAAGTTATACATACTATTCTGAATTGAAAAATAATTCCCGCAAAAGGGGAAAAAAAGAATCCTTTAATTTTTATTTGTTTGGCCTTTGGTATTTTAATTTTTATTTTAATTACTTTTTTCTTCTTCTTTTTCTTCTTCGAGCCGAAGGTCAAGGTCATCTCAAGGTCAAGAGCATAGAAAGATCGAAATCTTTGCATTTTAATGCCACCATTTCATTTTTTTTTCTCTTTCTGGGCACTCATTTTCATGTTAAATATTGCGAGTTCCATAAGGAGTATGCGAGTTAGTGGGCTTTGCCCATATACATTTTATAGTTTGTTTGTTTGTTAATTTGTCAGAAACTACAGTTACAGTGTTGAAGCTGGTTAGACATTGAGACATCTCTCTCTCTCTCTTTTCTCTCCTCCTCCCTCTCCCCCCCCCCACCTGTCCCCCCCTCCCCCTCCCCCCCCCCTTCTTGGGAGTGCCGGGGGTTTCAGTATAAATAGTATCCCCACTTTCTGGAAATTTAGAGCTTTAAATTCCCACTGTCGCTGTCTTTCTTCTTTGTTCTTTCTCATTCCTATTATGTTCTTTCAATCTATTATACTATCTTCTTCTTCGCTAGATCAGTCACCTACCTTTTTTCTTCAAAACTCTTCCGGGACAAAACTCCTCATTTGTGTGTGAGGTCTGTTGGATCAGCTTGGAAATATTGGACGCTTTCTGCCAGGTGGTCACTGGGGCTTCCTACGATGTTATTATTTGGCAATGTAGGCATTTTATATGTATGTGTTTTGTTGATATTTTATAATGATGTTTATATTCTATTTTGTTTTTGTAAAGGGGGGTTCGATAAATTAGAGCATAGCCTCAGCGTCCCATGCGTGGGATGCCTTTATTGTAAAGTGACCGGCTGGTGGAGTGCCTTCAGTTTTATCACTAGGGTTGTTTCGGCAGATCTTTTATGCAGATCAGGGTTGAGTCCTCTTTCAGCCAAGTTGTGGGCTTTATTTTGTGGTCCTGATTCGACTCTTTGCAGTCCGCTGGAGCCTGTAAGCAATGAATAACTAACTAACTAACTACAAGGTGTTATTGATCACTAATATGTATACAGTGTTATTGAACGCTGATGTTTATATACTGTTTACAAGGCGTTATTGAATCCAATCCTATCCTATCCTATCCTGTAGCTCGAAAGTTGTTGGAGCACCACAGACGATCGTTTAACCAGCGTACTCTATTTTATTGAATACTGTACTGATGTGTAGACAGCGTACGCGTTGTTTTTTTAATACTATTTTTTTCAATTGGGAATGTTTTTAAAAATAGAACCTGTTCAAACAATGTCTAAAACCGTCACAAGATGTAATACATGCAGTGTATGTTAAACCTTTTTCCCATCAAAAGAGGCTTGTTGGTTATATATAACAGCACATTTTGGCATCAAGTTTGTTCATTTTAAGACTTTTAATCAATAAATGTATGTAAAACTCATTTTTCGGTGCAGTTGTAATAAACGCCCTATTTGTGTAATAAACGCCCTATTTGTATTAAGACTTGTCTTGCTCAGTTTTGATGATTCCACTCTTTCTGTTGTGGCCTCTGTCCTAGATCCTGTGCACATACAAACATACTGTCATTGCTGTCATACAACCTCCTTTAAAGTTGTTTTTGTTGCTCTCTTCTTCTTGTTCTTCTTGTTTTTGTTATTGTTCCTCTTTTTTGTTTTCCTTCTTGTTCCTCTTCTTTTTCTTCTCCTTCCACGAATGGTTCTTCTTTAGGATGAAAATAGTGAAAATGGAAGCAACAAACTACATGCAGAACATTGTTATACTCTTCGTATTATAGAATTTAAAAAAGTGAAATAGCAAACAACGGCATCCACGCGTTGATACCACTAAAACAAATTTATTAATGCATAAACCAACGTGTGGTAACGAAAGCCATAGTGAGAATGTAAACACATGTCATGTAAACAGATTTACTACGTAAGTCTATATGTGCGTTCGCCACAAATTACGCGGGAACGTAAGCGTACATTTGTCGACAGATTTAGTAAATAGATCCATGTGTGTGGTCATCAAACATTTTGCAGGAAGTCAAACACAAACAGTCAACAGATCTACTAAGTCCGTACAGGTGGTCGCCAAAAAAATAAGGGGTGTGGGGTTAGGATAAACTAAACACACCACTGTCTACAGATTTACTGTGTAAATCAATATTATGTGTAATCTTCACAAATTAGGCTGGAAACTTAACACAGCACTGTCGTCAGATTTGCTATGTAAGTCAATATGTATGGTCGCCTAAAATTAGGCGGGAACCTACACACAGAACTGTCGTCAGATTTACTATTTAAATCAATATTGTGTGGTCGCCTAAAATTTGGCGGGAACTGAAACACTCTGGTGTCTTCAGTTTGAATATAAAAACTATTGGCCTGTGGTCTTCACATGTCCTCTTGAATGGTCACCAGAAGAACACTCACGTGGTCTTCAGTATGTTCGTAAAGTTTCACTTTGTCAGTTTTGATTACAGGATGAAAAACAGTACACAGTTAGAATCAGGAGAAAAAACTGATTACAGTGATGTTGTCATTTCACACCTAAACCTTAAAATAAAGAAGTCACCAGAATCAGGTGTAGGACTGTGCGTCAGCACATGTGCCCAAAGACAAAGGTATGTGTGTGTGTATGTGGGGGTTTGTGTGTGTGTGTGCCGAGTTCTTTACGATGTTGTTAAAGTTAACGGTTTTCCTTGTACTAAAGTTATCTAAATGTGTGTGTGTGTTGTGTGTGTGTGTGTGTGTGTGTGTGTATGGGTGGGTTTGTGTGTGTGTGTGCCGAGTTCATTACGAAGTTGTTAAAGTTAACGGTTTTCCTTGTAATAAAGTTATCGAAATGTGTGTGTGTGTATGGGTGTATGTTTGTGTGTGTATGTGTATGTTTGTGTGTGTATGTGTGTGTGTGTTTTGTGCAGCACTAAAAGAGTTGTACTGGACTTTCTGCGCATACCTACTACGTGTTAATTTTATTTTATTCCAGCGTTTTTATATAGCGCCTTGTCTGCTCAAAAGCTGCTTAAGGTGCTGACCGATACAGAATTTAATTCAAGCCATCCGAGACACTCACTTGCAGCCTTTTGGGCGCACCATATGACGCCCAGACAACTGAGTACAATGTGCGACCTTTATTAGGGTAGGAAACACACCTGTCTCTCCTCTGCTGTTTCCAGTGCTGTGAATTGTTATAATAAATCCTAGCTGCATCGGACATTTGGCTGTGTGGTCAGCTCATCACTTTAGCAAAACTGATGTTGACGTTATTAACATTAAATCCTACGTGAATAAACGGGAGTTTTATTCCTATTTTTGTTATTGCTCCCCGTGAAATGAATAGTGTTGTAGTGTAAGGGGGGATGCCCTGTTGGCACAGCTGATGGAGTGCTGGTTTTCCTTGGCCGAAGATCGCGGGTTTGAACCTCGCGTGTTACGAAACTTTTCAGGACACCGAGGGTTTTCTCCTGGTACTCCGGTTTCATCCCTTCCTTCAGTTAATGGAGAAAATCAATCTAAATTTCAAAATTAAAAAGTGGTTCTATATTCCGCCTTTTGTACTAGAGATCTCTATAGATCGTCGCGCTTTGAGTTTGATTGAAGAAAAAGCTCACGACAGCATCCTGCATTGTATTGTATTCCTGAAGCACATTGACCTCGTACAATTAATATTATAACAATCCTAATAGGGATGGAGTGCAAGAAAGACAATTACTGTAAGTCATCCATCGATGTCCCAGGATGAGAGTATAAACCAAGGTCTAGTCTGTGCACGCACGCATTCCATCGCAGGGACTTTAAAGATCCTGATGCTCATGTCCTAGATGGGTGAGTACCGGCTACACAAATACACCCTTCTCTCCCAATACAAGGTCGCCCATGACTGAGGTTGGACGTCAGTGCAGCCAAAGGTTGCTAGTGGGCGTCTTTAGCGGATTCAGATTTTGCCTCGGTTAGAACCTTAAGCAGAATTGGAGCTGGAAAAGCACTATTTAAGAACTATTGAATTAAATAAATAAATAAATAATTAGTTAAGCATATAAATATATTTTGGATCTAATTGTGATTATTGAATGTCACAAAGAACCTCTCTGCGACATATTTAACAAACTTTGATTTGGGTTAAGAGAGAGAGAGAGAGAGAGAGAGAGAGAGAGAGAGAGAGAGAGAGAGAGAGAGAGAGAGAGAGAGAGAGAAAGAGAAAGAGAGAGAGAGAGAGAGAGAGAGAGAGAGAGAGAGAGAGAGAGAGAGAGAGAGAGAGAGAGAGAGAGAACGGAAGTAAGTTGGAATTCAAACTCAAAACCCCAGCAGCCTATCTTTGGTCCTATCCTATCCTATGAACAAGAAAGTCGTTGATCACAGATGATCGTTTAACCAGCGAATTCCATCTTTCTCTGTCCTCAGCAACCCTCATGACTTCGCTCTGTCCATGTTGTCCAAACTCTTTTTTTGTCTCCCTCTTCTTCTGCCTCCTTGCATCGTGCCTTGCAAGATGGTCTTTGCAAGGCCTGATGCTCTAGTGACGTTGCCATACCATCGGAATATCCGTTTTTTGAACACTGTGAACATGTCTTCAGGTTGTCCAATGGCTTGTGTAATGGCCTTTCGCACTTCATCATTGGTGACGTGCTGTGTATATATAGGAATTACCAAAAGTCTTCTGCAGCACCTCGTCTCCATGCTTTGTATTTTTCATTGTAGGTCTGCTGTGAGGGTCCACGTTTCACAAGAGTATAGGAAGATGGAGATGACAAGGAAGCGCAGCAATCTTAACCTTATGCTTGATCTACTTACTGCCAAAACGAGAGAGAGAGAGAGAGAGAGAGAGAGAGAGAGAGACAGAGAGAGACAGAGAGAGAGACAGAGACAGAGACAGAGACAGACAGACAGAGAGAGACAGAGATAGAGAGAGAGGGGGGGGGGGCGGAGAGAGGAATACTGGAGTGGAAACGTGGATAGAGAGAAAGGAGAGACAGCACAAAACAGCTAATCAGATAAAGCCGTAGAACAAGCAGGGAGAGAACTGAAGCACCTGTTGTGTATGTTTCAGTCCGGCCTACCCGCTGGTAATCTCCCCCTGCTTTCACTTTCACTTTAGCAAGTGCCACTCATAATAGGTAGCCAGAAGGATGAGTAAACAGAAGAAGAAGAAGAGGCATAATTATAGGGAGGGGAAGATAAGAAGAAAAAGAAAAGGGGATGCATTGATAGATTTTGTGCATGTGGGGATTTAATAACAGACTAGCGTGGAGAATGAACAGGAATTGGGCTTTGGTTTGATATTTTGAGATGGACGTGCACAAAGTTTATTTCATCTCATATAGCGCTTTTCCAGCTTAAGAGCAGCTCAAGGTGCTGGCCAATAAAGGATCTCACTCAAAACGCACGAGGCGCTCACTTGCAGCCTTTTGCGCACAGTCTGACTGACGCTAACCACTGAGCACAATCCTGGGCGATCGGGTATGGGGGAGAAAGAAATGATTGCCGGGTGTTTTTGTTTGGCCCCTGCATTCTTTCACATGAGCGTCAGGATCTTTGTTGTCCGTGCGATGGAATGTATGCGTGCACAGACTAGATCTCGGTTTATACTCTCGTCAGAGGGAGTTTAAAAAAGTACATTATTCACTAAACATTATTTAAAACGCCAATTTGTTTACTGTATGCCTATTTTGTGTGTGAGAAAAAGATTTTTTTTGACTATGCGTGTTCGTACAATATTGTAACAATTACAATCATAAAATTATTCCCGGAGCCAGAAAACAAATAGGCGGAAGGAATAAGAAGAGGAAGAGGGGGATGGCCAGAAGGAAGGACAGGAGGAGGATCAACGGAGAAAAGAAGAAGATAAGGAGCACCATATTAGACAGAGGAAAAGATAGAAGTTAAGGACAGGAGGAAGGAATAGAAAGGAAAGAACATTGAAGTTTAACGTCCACACCACCATTGGCGATCTTGCACACGGCGATAACCACCCAAGGAAGAGGCGTAGAGACTAAATCAACACTGAACCACCAGTAAATCCTAATTAAATCAGCACTGAACCACCAGTAAATCCTAATTAAATCAACACTGTACCACCAGTAAATTGTAACTAAATCAACACTGAACCACCAGTAAATCCTAACTAAATCAACACTGAACCACCAGTAAATCCTAACTAAATCAACACTAAACCACCAGTAAATCCTAACTAAATCAACACTAAACCACCAGTAAATCCTAACTAAATCAGCACTGAACCACCAGTAAATCCTAACTAAATCAACACTAAAGGACCAGTAAATCCTAACTAAATCAACACTGAACCACCAGTAAATCCTAACTAAATCAACACTGAACCACCAGTAAATCCTAACTAAATCAACTGTCACGTGGGGTTTATGGGCTCTGCACAATGGAATTATGGACCCTCACGTTTATTCGGTGGGAACTGCTAGTAAGTCACCCTATGAATTACTTTAATAAATTTATTTGTTTAGCTCGTTCTGTGTTAAGGTTGGGGTACAGAAATAGATAGAAAAATGGTAAACGATTACTGTCACACTAGCTTTCACACGGCTATGAATCATATGTAGTCCAGCCACTTGATAACAGTTAAAATCACACATTTATTTCTTCTACTCTATACAAGATTCTCTAAGTACTAATCTAACTTAAAAAGTCTCAGTTACTGCTAATAGTTCGATCGCTGATAGTCTAGGCAGCTGTTATATCTTCCTCGGGCACTTGCTATAAGTTTTCATGTAGATTTGGACTACTGTGGTCCGTTTTACAGTTTCTGAAGTGTGGACTACTGTGGTCCTGTTTCGATCAGTTTAAGTGCACTTTCGGTGAATACACTTAACTGCGAGGTGGTGCGTGCGAAGTCCTTCTGTGAGGTAGCTTCTGGTCCACCTATGTCGTTGTGTAGTTGGGTTCCCTTGCCACGCTGTGGGGTCTGACAGGGTGTTTTTCCGGGTAGCTCTTTCCGACTTGTGCGGTAGAGGTTCCTCAACCAACTCGTCGTTTCTGTGGAGTGGGGTGCACAGGATAGCTCGCCTGCTCGTCTGTAATATAAGAGACGAAATTCTGCACAACCCTGAATAATCGGTTTGTGCAGAGCGTCTCACTGAAAGCCAAAGTAGCCCTCAGTGATAGCTCCACATCTCTATACATAAGCGACAAACATTCTGCTACTTCCGGGGTCCACTGGAATCTCAACTCTAAATTCCTATACATACATAAATATCAATCATGTCTAACTATACACATACAGAATTAATAATATTATAAACATTCAGTGGTACAGCCACTGGTCTGCAAACATACATATAAGTTAAACAACAGTGGTTCCGTACGGTATACAACATGGTGGCGCAACCGGTCGTGTTTCGCCTCGTGCTCGGCTCTTCCACGTGGTACGGCAAATTCGGATTAACAATTCACATTTATGCATAGCAAATTCTTCAAACATAATTTCAACAATAATATAAATATATCACGATGAAACAGAAGGGTGTTCATTTACCTGTTTGACAAGTTCAGGCCCGTGATGACTTGATAGATTTCTGAGATTCTAAAGTCCTGCTTCCTGGTCTATGAGTGAAGAGATTTCTCTAGCTATCTATGTAGATGTTGACTCTTCCTCGTCTCACACACGACTGATTCAAACTGTGTTAGGATTTGACACAGTCAGAACTGCTCCAACCGCTTAGCCTGCTGCTGATTGGTTAAAACGGTCAGATTCAAAGCTCAAGTGCTGACTCACTACGCTGTGTGTGGCTGGCTCGCAGTGTGTACTTTAATTGCTGCTGTGTACTATACTGACTCTCTACTGTTACAATGACTACACAAGGCTGAATAGTCATAGGCAGAGTTAAAACTAGCCAGTTCATGACAGGCTCCCTCAACTGAAAAAAGGCGATGACTACTGGATTCGACCTTTTTCTACTACAGAGCCTAGTTTAACACTGCACTATCCTAGGGTCCTATTTACACACTAGTTAAGTTGCTCTACCTGAGCTGCAATGCTGTGCCAGGTAGCTATGGACACTAGTGACAGGGTTTTATTGGGCGGGGACGAATTCTGGAGCTGTGGCCCTTAGTTGTGTTGGGTGGGCGCCAGCTGCTGTGTCCTCCACGAGATGGCGACTGAGGTAGTCGGCTCCGTGGTTCTCTTTGCCGGGGATGTACTCGATTTGGAATGAGTACGCCTGAAGGGTGAGTGCCCATCTCATCAGGCGAGAGTTCAAAGACTTGGAGGCTGCCAGGAACGATAGTGGTTGGTGGTCCACCTGAACTGTGAAGTGGGTCCCATACAGGTAGAGTTGGAATTTCTGTATGGCCCAGACTAGTCCAAGACATTCTTTCTCCGACGTGGCGTAGTGGGTCTCGGCGGGTCTCAATTTTCTGCTGGCGTAGGCGACAGGGAATAGCGTCTCTGCATTCTTGGGGTCGCGCTGTAGCAGTACTGCTCCGAGGCCTAAGTCGCTTGCGTCGGTGCGAAGAACGAATGGCTGGGTCAAATCGGGTAGGTGGAGTACTGGCGCCGATGTCATTCTGTCCTTGAGTGTTTGGAATGCTGTCTCGCATTCGGCTGTCCAAACTACTTTGTCCGGGGCGATTTTCCGGGTCCCATTTGTCAGTGGCACGGCGATGCTGTTGTAGTTGGGGATGAACTTCTGGTAGAAGCCGCAGAGTCCTAGAAATGACTGCACTTCCTTCTTTGTCTTGGGCCTAGGAGCGTCGAGTAGGCGTTTCACTGTCTTTTCTACCGGTCGCAGGCTTCCTTGACTGATGGTGTGTCCCAGAAATTCTAGTTCCGTGAATCCAATCTGACATTTGGTGGGTCTTGCCGTCAATCCCGTGTCTCTGAGGCGGGCGAGTAGTTGTTGTAGGAGCGTGACATGTTCCTCCCACGTAGGCGTAGCGATGAGGATGTCGTCCATAAACGAGTGTAGGTGCTCGCTGCTCAGGGGTGCCAGGAGTTTTCGCATCATGGCGCTGAAGATGCTGGGTGCGTTGTGGAGTCCGAATGGAAGTACATTGAATTCGAAGTGTCCTTCCATAGTGCTAAACGCTAGGTACTTTCGGACTTGCGGTGGCACTGGTATCTGGTAGTATCCTTTGCTGAGGTCGATGCGTGAGAAGTACTTAGCTCGCTGTAGCTTGGCAAATAGGTCGGTCTGGTCCGGGAGTGGCTCTGGCTGGAACTGCGTTACCGCATTCAGGAGTCTGAAGTCGATGCACAGTCGATGCTCTCCGTTGGGTTTTCGCAACAATACCGTGCCCGCGCTGTAGGGTGAAGTAGACTCTGAGATGATTCCGGCTGCCAGTAAGGTGTCTATCTCTTCCTTGATGGCTCGCTGCTGAGACAGTGGCATCGGGTAGAGCTTCTGGCGGACGGGTGTTGGGTCGGTCACCGTTAAGGTTACTTCGACGAGGTCTGTCCTCCCTGGTCGGTCTGTTAGCACAGTCTGATGTTGTCGAATGACCTGTAGTACTTGCTGTCGCTGGTTAGCGGCTAGGTCTCCGTTGAGTATCACGTCTTTGTAGGTTTCTTTGGAGTGCAGGGGATACTCTACTGCATTGGTCTCCATGCTTTCTCCTTCTTCCGCGATGGCGATGGCTAGCAAGTTGTGAGTGCTGGGGGTCGCTGGTCGGTCCGTATACTTCTTGAGGAGATTGATGTGGTGGTACCGGGCTCTCCCGTTCACCTCTACTTGGTAGACTGTCTTGGATTTCTTGGCAGTCACCCGGTACGGTCCTCTCCAAGCGATGTCCAGCTTGTTGGTTCCACTAGGAAGTAAGAGTAGCACTTGATCGCCGACTTGCAGTTCTCTGTCCTTCGCGTGGCGGTTGTAGTACTTCGCCTGACGGGCTCTTGCCTTCTTCAGTGCTTCACCAGCTTTCTTCCACGTTGCTTTGAGGGTTTCCTGCAGGTCTGCGACGTACTTGGTGGCACCTCTTGGTGTGTCGTCTATCTTGGCTTCCGTCCAACTTCTGCGTAGGGCTTCTAGCGGTCCTGCTAGCGGTCTGCCGAATAGCAATGTTGACGGGGTGTAGCCTGTGGCTGCATGGGGCGTTTCTCTGTATGCGAACAGTGCCGCATTCACGTAGGTGTCCCACGCTTCTGGATTGTCGTCGGCGACTTTCCTGAGTATGGTGAGAAGGGTTCCATTCAGTCTTTCTACTTGTCCGTTGCTGGCTGGGTGGTATGGTGGTGTGCGAATGTGATGGACTTGTATCAACTCGAACACGTCTTGCATCAGGCGGCCGGTGAACTGAGATCCGTTGTCCGTTCTAATGCTGTCCGGGAATCCGACTCTGGTAAAGATGGCGATGAGTGCATCTGCAATCTTCTTGGTGTCGATCGCTGGCAACGGGACTGCTTCGCACCACATCGTACATGCGTCGACGAGTGTGAGTAGAAATCTGTTCCGCTTCTTGGTCATGGGCAGTGGTCCTACTATGTCTACTGAGACTTGCTGGAATGGTACGCCGACTACTACCGATGGTCCTAAGGTAACTGGTACGGTGTGATGTCGCGGGGAATATCGTTGACATTGGTGGCAAGATTTCACGTAGCGCTTGACATCCTCCGTGATTCCTGGCCAATAGTAGTGTGCGCTGATTCTCTGCACTGTGGCTCCAATTCCCATGTGTCCGCTGAGTGGCATGCTGTGGCCTAATTCTAGTACTTGGGCTCGAAGGGTGGCTGGTAGTACTAGTTGGGTGTGATCTCCATCCCCTTGTCGATGTAGAACTCCCTCTTCCATGTAGAAGTCTCCCTTGTGCGGGGGTGTGTGTGCGCCTTGGGTAGCTTCTGGAAGCACTTCGCTTTCGAGGTGTCTTCTTTCTGTGCTGTTTTGATCTCTTCGAGTCCTGGATTCGGAGCGAACTCGGGCTGGGGTGGTTGGGTTTTAGCTTGGGCCCTGGTTTGCACTGCAGCTATCTCTCCAGTTTTGGGGGGCGTGCCTAAGAACACATACCTACAACCTAGCACTAGATCATACAGGGGTTTCTGTAAAACAGCTGCTTGGATTCGTCCTGTGACGTACCTACTCTCTACTTCTATCCAAGCTATTGGGCAAGTAGTCGTCGGTTTCGTCAAGTCTGCTCCTTGTAAGTCGACTGTCTTGTCTGTCAAGTCCGCGCGCGATACAAGAGATTCGCTGACTATCGCGTCGTATGATAGACCTGTGTCATACAGACAGTTCACTTCTTTACCGTTGACCTTGACCGTGTCTGTCACCGATGGGTGATCTCCGATCGTGTGTGGCTTGTTACCGCTGCTTTGAGTTAGAACTCTGTGCGCTGGCCGGCTTTCGCGCTCTTCCCTACGTTGTGCGGCCAACTTGAAACATTCTGCGGTGGAGTGATTGTTTCTGTTGCAGAACGAACAATACCGTCTCTGTTCTGCGGGACCTCTTTTCCCGAATTCCGTGTTGGGTCCTTTATTTTGCCCAGGTCTGGGATTATTCGGCTTATTCGCGGTGCGCTCTTCCCGGTTAGGGCTTCGTTTCTGTGCCTCTTTCCCGTTAGGCTTTAGGTCTCGCCTGAAGCTCTTGGCTTCTCCGTGGGCGGCCACGTACCTATCTGCGACCTTGACCAGATCTTCTAGTCTTTCCGCGCCCTGCTCTACTGAGAATGTTCTCAGCTCGGGGGTCATGGTTTCCCGTAGCTGTTCCCATACTAACAGTTCTGTCAGTCCATCATACGTCTTAGCCGTGGCTGACTGGCTAATCCACTTATCCAGCATTGTGGACAACCGATCCGCGAACTGCGCATAGCTCTCTCCTTTCACTCTCCGATTGGTGCGGAACTTTTGCCGGTAGCATTCTCCTGTTAGTTCGAATCCCGTTAGGAGTGCCTCTTTTACCTTGTGATAGTCAGTCACTCTGTCAGTCGGTAGCTTACTGTAGATGTCATATGCCTTTCCTCTAAGCCCTTGACTAAGCTTAAAAGACCAATGAGTGGGATCTAGTTTGTACTCTGTTGCTAGACGCTCAAACCTAGTCAGATAGAGATCTAGACCTTCTTCTCTCTCATTGAATGTTCCCAGTGGAAATGACATTCCTTGTACAGGGTTGGATGCTACCTCTAGCTGATCTGAGTGGGAAGGGGTTGAGGAAGAACTTGAAGCTCCTGATCCCAATCTTCTTAGCTCTAACTCATGCTGTCTTTCTTTTTCCTTTTCTGCCCTCTCTTTTTCTTTTTCTGCCCTCTCATACTCCCATCTCCTAATTTCTGCTTCTCTCTCTGCTGCTACCTTCTTCTGTTCTGCTTCTAGCTCTAATTTCCTCGTTTCTCTCTCTGCCTCTAATTTCTTCTGCTCTGCTTCTAGTTCTGCTTTTTTCTGTTCTCTCTCTGCAGCTCTCTCTGCCGCTTCTAGTTTCTTCGTCTCTCTCTCTGCTGCTCTCTCTGCCTTAGCTTCCTGTTTCTCTACCTCTGCATTGATATACGCAATTAGGTCTGCCCCTGCTAAGTGTAAAGCTTCCCCTAATTCCTTGAAGCGCAATCTCAAGGCCACTGGGTCCGACATTGCCAAACGTGTCTATGAACAACCTCTGAATCACGAGGAATAGCAAAACACTAGCAATATTGCAAGTCAATAACAACAATGCAAAGACAATCAAATTCGTAATCACTAATAGAATAAAACAAGAGTCAAATGGCATACAACAGTTACTTAAGCAAAACCTGCAAAAGAACAATGCAACATACAGGCACAAAAATATTTGAAGCAAAAAATTTTTTAACTAAAGAATAGTGCACCAAAACTGATCAGTGTTATACCCTTACACTATTCTAAGTTATTCTACTACTACTACTGTTATCTAATTTTATTGTACTTAGGTCCGGTTATACCCAATTCCTATTATGCACAGATCCTGGCTAGGCTCGCCAATTAAAGTGTCACGTGGGGTTTATGGGCTCTGCACAATGGAATTATGGACCCTCACGTTTATTCGGTGGGAACTGCTAGTAAGTCACCCTATAAATTACTTTAATAAATTTATTTGTTTAGCTCGTTCTGTGTTAAGGTTGGGGTACAGAAATAGATAGAAAAATGGTAAAAGATTACTGTCACACTAGCTTTCACACGGCTATGAATCATATGTAGTCCAGCTACTTGATAACAGTTAAAATCACACATTTATTTCTTCTACTCTATACAAGATTCTCTAAGTACTAATCTAACTTAAAAAGTCTCAGTTACTGCTAATAGTTCGATCGCTGATAGTCTAGGCAGCTGTTATATCTTCCTCGGGCACTTGCTATAAGTTTTCATGTAGATTTGGACTACTGTGGTCCGTTTTACAGTTTCTGAAGAGTGGACTACTGTGGTCCTGTTTTGATCAGTTTAAGTGCACTTTCGGTGAATACACTTAACTGCGAGGTGGTGCGTGCGAAGTCCTTCTGTGAGGTAGCTTCTGGTCCACCTGTGTCGTTGTGTAGTTGGGTTCCCTTGCCACGCTGTGGGGTCTGACAGGGTGTTTTTCCGGGTAGCTCTTTCCGACTTGTGCGGTAGAGGTTCCTCAACCAACTCGTCGTTTCTGTGGAGTGGGGTGCACAGGATAGCTCGCCTGCTCGTCTGTAATATAAGAGACGAAATTCTGCACAACCCTGAATAATCGGTTTGTGCAGAGCGTCTCACTGAAAGCCAAAGTAGCCCTCAGTGATAGCTCCACATCTCTATACATAAGCGACGAACATTCTGCTACTTCCGGGGTCCACTGGAATCTCAACTCTAAATTCCTATACATACATAAATATCAATCGTGTCTAACTATACACATACAGAATTAATAATATTATAAACATTCAGTGGTACAGCCACTGGTCTGCAAACATACATATAAGTTAAACAACAGTGGTTCCGTATGGTATACAACATGGTGGCGCAACCGGTCGTGTTTCGCCTCGTGCTCGGCTCTTCCACGTGGTACGGCAAATTCGGATTAACAATTCACATTTATGCATAGCAAATTCTTCAAACATAATTTCAACAATAATATAAATATATCACGATGAAACAGAAGGGTGTTCATTTACCTGTTTGACAAGTTCAGGCCCGTGATGACTTGATAGATTTCTGAGATTCTAAAGTCCTGCTTCCTGGTCTATGAGTGAAGAGATTTCTCTAGCTATCTATGTAGATGTTGACTCTTCCTCGTCTCACACACGACTGATTCAAACTGTGTTAGGATTTGACACAGTCAGAACTGCTCCAACCGCTTAGCCTGCTGCTGATTGGTTAAAACGGTCAGATTCAAAGCTCAAGTGCTGACTCACTACGCTGTGTGTGGCTGGCTCGCAGTGTGTACTTTAATTGCTGCTGTGTACTATACTGACTCTCTACTGTTACAATGACTACACAAGGCTGAATAGTCATAGGCAGAGTTAAAACTAGCCAGTTCATGACATCAACACTGTATTACCAGTAAATCCTAACTAAATCAACACTGAACCACCAGTAAATCCTAACTAAATCAGCACTGAACCACCAGTAAATCCTAACTAAATCAACACTGAACCACCAGTAAATCCTAACTAAATCAACACTGAACCACCAGTAAATCCTAACTAAATCAGCACTGAACCACCAGTAAATCCTAACTAAATCAGCACTGAAGCACCAGTAAATCGTAACTAAATCAACACTGAACCACCAGTAAATCGTAACTAAATCAACACTGAAGCACCAGTAAATCGTATCTATATCAACACTAAAGGACCAGTAAATCGTAACTAAATCAACACTGAACCACCCGTAAATCGTAACTAAATCAACACTGAAGCACCAGTAAACGATAAGTAAATAGCATTGAAGCGCCAGTAAATCATAACAAAATCATATTGTAAAGAGGGAAGACATGTAGGAAAAGGTTGAAGAAAATCAAGCACACCACATAAAAAGATTCTCTATGGTTGGAAGTCCCTTATATGCTCCACGTGTCTATAGGGATTTAAATCTACCTACGAAACGAAACGAAACGGAAGTCGCTAAAACGCTTTGTCAGGAGTTGCATTAAACCAACTCTTAAGACGGACAGTAAAATATGGCCCTTTTACCTTGCCCACCACGAGATTCGAACCTTCGTCATTGGTGTGTGCCAGACCAACGCTTTATCAAACCATTGAGCTACGGCTTTGGGTCAATATTAAAGACCGGTGAGGGGCGCGATGGGGTGATAAAAAATACCGCAGCAAGAAGAAGAGGAAGATTAGCAGAAGAAAAATAAGGAGAAGGAGGTAATCAATCGAAGGACTTAGTGGAGGTACACTCCTCAGCTGAGACCCGCCGAGTACCTCCCCCACAAGTAAGAGAGGCAAAACGTCGGCCTCAGTCTCGAGCCACGCAGTTTGTGGAATTAATAGAGGAGGAGAAGAAAAGCAACTAAAATAGATATAAATTAAACAGGTAGATAATTAAGAAGTATGTGCAAGACGAAGCGAGAGAGAGAGAGAGAGAGGGAATGAGAGAGGGAGAAAGAGAGATGGGTTGAGAGAGAGAAAGAGGGAGAAAGGGTGTGAGAGAGAAAGAGAGGGAAAGTGAGAGAGAGAATAAAAGAAGAAGACAGTAAGGAAAAGGAAACAAAAAAAAAAAGAAAACGAGCAACAACAACAACAAACAAAAAAAACCTACTCAGAAGAAGACGATGTACAAAAGAAACAGTGTAATTCTGTTACTGTATTTTTCAAACTTTAGGCAGTAAATCTAAGTTTTATGTGTGGGTGTGTCTATAGCTTCCCATAAAGGTTTTCTTAATCAGGGGCCAAAGAAAAACAACAACTGGTCATTATTTATCACTCATTACATATGTCCCATAACATTGGCTTAGTGGGTTAAGACTTTTATTCTTTGCTATGCGCACCTGAGAACTTCTATAACACTAACGATCATAATACTTTGAAATTTACCGAGTTTGCCCTTTTCTGGTGTGGTGCAGTGATGTTGTGGTTTGGTTACACGCTTAAAAGGTTTTATGTTAAGCAAGTCAAGCGCAGTTAGTACTTGGATGTGTGTGACCACACTTTGGAAGGCAACCACCAAAAACACCCACAACATGAAACAACCGCACATCAAACCCCAATCATACAAGCTATGAACGGGTATCAGGATCCCGTTAGTACTGGTACTGCCTTCATTAGGCTGGCCTTCATAAAGGAAAGGGCTCTTTAAAATTCTCTCTCCCCAACGACCGTAAGGTTAGGGAAACACCTTTACCTTTATAAAACCACTTTCTGACGCAGTGAACGTAAACCCACATTAAGACAGCTTAATGGAGGAAAACATTAAACCAAACCAAACACGCTCACATTATTTTGTAATACTAACAGTTGTCTCTCACAAAGAACAAAGATAGCAAATTGTAGTTTGATGAAGAACAAAGATAGCAAAGTGTAGTTTGACAAAGAACAAAGATAGTAAAGTGTACTTTGACAAAGAACAAAGATAGCAAAGCGTAGTTTGACAAATACCTCAATCCCTCAACACAATGCATAGCTTCAAATATTTCGGAGCCATTGTATCAATGGGTCCCGTTAGGAAGTCCTCTCCAGGATCGCACAAACCACTTCTGCCCTGACAAGGTTGAGGACCATTAGGAAAGACAGGACCAATAGTCTCCAGTCCAAGGTATGGGCTGATTCGCTCCCTCGTCATCTCCTTCTTCCTATACGCTTGCGAAACATGGACCGCCACAGTAGATCTTTAACGAAGAATATACAGCATGGAGATGAGGTACTACAGAAGACTTCTGGGCATTTTCTATACCCAGCACATCACCAACGACGAAGTCCGAAAGACCATCACATAAGCCATTGGACAACACGATGATATGCTCACAGTGGTGAAGAAACGGAAACTCCGATGGTATGGCCACGTCACCAGAGCACTAGGCCTTGCAAAAACAATCTTGCAGGGAACGGTGCAAAGGAGGTAGAAGATGAGAGAAACAGAAAAAGAGGTGGGAGGACAACATTCGAGAATGGTCTGGCTTGACACTGAGGGAAGCCATGATGGTTGCTGAGGACAGAGAAAGAAAACTGTACATTTAAAAGAATTATGATCGCTGGTTAAACGATCATCTGTGGTGCCCCAACGACGTTCGTGTTACGGGATAGGATAGGATAGTTTAACAAAGAACGAAGACAATAATTTCTTTAATGAAAGACACCTATCCTGTTCTATCCGTAAATCAAATGTCGTTAGGGCACCACGGATGATCGTTTAACCAGCGTACTCCATCTTTCTCTGTCCTCAGCAACCTTCATGGCTTCGACCGGTGTCAAGCTAGTCCATTCTAGAAAGATACACGATACATAATTAGCCCATCCACAGTTGTTGTTTTTAATTTGCAGACATGTGTGATTATATGGAAATACTTTGAAGTAGTCGGAGGTGATGGGGTGGGTGTGGGATCAGAACGAAGCCAAATGTCGGTCTGTCGGTCGGTCGGACTGTCGATCCGTTAGAAACCATATCTCAAGAGCCAATGAACGATTTTGTCCACACTTTATAGGAACATAACCTTGGTTAGTGGTCTGCCTCCCGTGCCATCCTATTTGCTCTTCCGCAAAGTTCGAGGTCACTGGAGTCATTTTATTGGGATACACGTTTTAATCAAAAAACGGCTGAATCGATTTTTTGTGTAGTTTTGGCTTACAGCTACTTCAAATCATGGACCATCATTCAGTAGCAATCTAGATATCTGTCAGTTGGTCGGTCCGTGGCTCCGAAATTAAATTCTTGAGTTCAAAGCACTTAAAAAAAAACTTTTATCTCAAGAATAATTGAACCGAAATTAGCATATTTTCTTTGCCGATACTTACACCACTGCTAAGTATGTTGGGTCATTGGTAGTGGTACTTTCTTAAAGGTCAACATCGTTGTGCTACACCATTTTTTTTTCTAAACACCTTTTGCCCTTTATCCTAAACATTGGCCAAGCCGATTTTTTTTTGGGGGGAGGGGGGTTGGGGGGGGGGGGGGCGGTTGCAGATCGCGTTTTTCGTTTGCATCGTTAGGATGAAGTTGAGTCACACTTTTGAAAATGCTTATTTTCTCAGCTATTCATGGGCATGCGAGTCTTCTTCTTCGATTTCTTCTTCTTCTTCTTTATTTCATGTTCATTGTTTATATTAAATGGACTAATAAGTATATCAGGGTGTGTAGAAATCTGTATTTTCAGCTTACATATATCGCTTATATATCGTTAAATGTTTGCCAGACGATGTTCTGTTAAAAGAAATGAATGCGGTCGCACCGTAAAGTTAGCAATTTGCCGATTAGTTCTGAATAAGTTTTGATTGAATACTGAATAAATTCTGATTGAATACTGAATAAGTTATTGTTGAATAGTTATTTGCCCGGCGTATTAGACAATACAACTGGAGTTTTTCTTTTCTTCAACTGAACCCTTTGGTCTGCTAAAAGAGGGTGCTGCTGCGTGTGGTACAGCACAACAAATGGTAGTATTGCATGTGTAGCGGAGCATGGAAGAGATTTGCATTAATGGTGGTTTATCGAACAGTCACTCGCTTGGTGCCTTTGAGTCCATTGCGATGTGGTCACCATCATGCATCGTTTCTGTACTGGGTGAGGGCTGCTGGCACCAACCACCATCAAATGTTTTTGAACGACGAAACTTTGCTGTAATTCAACACCCCTTTTATAGTGCACGACTCCATGCAAGGAAGGCCCGCTTGGGGTACTCAAGTTCTGCAACTGCACTGTGGAGCCCAAGAACCGAGCCAAGAAGGCGAGCGGGTTAGTCTCTTTGTATAGAGCAGCAGAAAATGTAGCCGGGAAAAAGCATCGTTAGGCGGGGCAAGATTGCACGTCGCTTCCCAACCAGTGCTGCCGAAGAGAGCCGACAATTGCCTTAATTAGAAGTTACCGCTGTCCCCCCGAGGATCGCAACTCTCGGAGAAAAGGGCTGTCGCGAGAAGGCGACAGTTACTGTTCTTGGCCCGTTCGCCCTCTCTCTAATCAGGATTTTGATTTTCCAATCAATGGCTCCGCACTAATCGAACCGAGCCGAGGTTTTTCGGTTATGGGGCAAAGGGGTGGAGATTGCACGGGCTAAGAGATGGATGAGGGAGAGGTTGGGGGGAGGGGAGGATGAGGGGAGGAAGACACGATTGATTTCTGATTTGATATAAGGATTGTGTTGAACTCCATTTCTAACTCCATTCCCTTTCTACAAATAGGACTTACCGATTTTATGTATTCTACACAACGTAATACAGAGGATGTGACTTTGGAGGTTTCTTGTCGATCCTATCTATAAATAAGTAAAACATTGGCGAAAGCACTCTGAGTAATTGTTGATAATAATGATGTTGATTTTAATTTAATTTTTAAATTTTAATTTATTTTTTTTATTTTCTTTTATTTACCTTATTGTCCCTTTTTTATGGGGAAATTCTGGGCCGCCTCCCTGGGGAAAGCGTAGTCGCAGCCTGTGGCGCGCCCAAACCCATCCTACCTAACATTAGTTGTGATTTTGAAATTTTGCTGGGGGAGCAAACCGGAGTACCCGGAGAAAACCCCCGAGACGTTGCCCGAGTCGAAAGTAAATAATATTTGGAGAAACATAACGCCCAGATGCTGGATTGAACCCACACCTGTCAGGCGCCATTGGTGTCTGGCCTGTGGACAAAGCAAATGAGTTGATGATAGCAGTAAGGAGGACAATGACGATGAGTACGCCGACGACGATGCAGGCCATGGTAATAAGGAGAATGACGAAGACTATGATGATGCTAACAACAACATCAACGATAATAACAACAACAGCAACAAAAACGACGGCAGCGACGACCACAGCGATGATGATAATTAATTGGATGACTTGAAAAGCATGAAAAACTACAAACGACTTCACGCAAGAGTGGAACTCCCAAACACACGAAATCTACAGACACACACTTGCGATAACACTAACAGATACAGTACTAAGATAAAAGAAACAAAAGGGAAACGTATTGCTGTAGTTGTAAACATTATCTGATACATAGATCGTCATTACCGATAATGTTAATTGATTCATTTCTTGGCCATCTTTTCTCTACATCTGCGATCCTCTCTTCCTCATTTTACCACAAAGGACAGCAGGTTTTGGGCCCCAGGCGTTGGTTGGCTAATAGGCCGAGTTGCATCTGTAAGCATATCGCTGATTGGTCGCATGATTAAAAAACAAGAGCTACAAGGAACACCTGTGGGTTATGACCTTTCTTCTGTTTTTACTTTTTATTTGGAAACTTCTCCGTTTGCTCTTGATGTTGAGGTGTGTTTAATTGTTTACCTCTCTCTCTCTCTCTCTCTTACTCTCTGTCTCTTTCTCAACCACTATCTCTCTCTCTTTCCTTCTCTCTCACTATCTCTCTCTCTTTCCCTCCCTCTCTCTATTTCTCTGTTTTTATCTCTCTCTCTCTCACTATCTCTCTCTCTTACTATCTCTTTCTTTTTCTCTATGTGCGTACTACTACTACTACTACTACTACTACTGCTACTACTACTACTACTACTACTACTACTACTACTTATAAATATTAATATTATTATTAATTTTATTATTGTTATTAATTTTATTATTATTATTATTATTATTATTATTATTATTATTATTATTATTATTATTATTATTATTATTATTATTAAAGCAGGATGCTATTACGCGCTTTTTTCTTCAATCGAACTCAAAGGGGGGCGATCTGAAGAGATTGTTATTACAAAGGGCGTTATTGTTAATTTTGAAATGTAGATTGGCTGGACCTAATACCATTAGTGAAGGGAGGGAGGAAATTGGAATAAAACACTCGGTGTTTTGAAAAAACTCCTACCTAAATCAAGTAATGTCGATATTATTGTATTTCTTGTCTCTTATACTAAAATTATATGTTTGTTTTCTTTTTATTGTTGAGAAGATAAAATTAATGTACTTCTGTTTTTATTACTGTGTACTTGTTGCTGTTCGCCAGACATTTCATTGTTGTCCTTTGTCAAAGGGTAGCACTTATTTAAGCTTTGCTTTTGTGTGCCCTTTATGTTCTCCATGCTTTGTTTGCTTGTCTCGTCAATAATACAATTGTGTTTAAACCAAGTAATGTCGACCCATTAGGATCCACGACCTTCGGCATAAGAAACTAGATCCCTATGTACTGTGTGTGTGTGTGTGTGCATGTGTGTGTGAATGTGTGTGTGTGAATGTGTGTGTGTCTGTCTGTGTGTTAAACTATTTATGTTTGTGAATTACGAGTGCAACGGTGACTTCTGATTTAATTACTATTTGTGTGGATCTGTTTAGCGAAGGGTTTTACGATAGACTTTGCTTTAGCTGGCCTTGTTTGGTTTATTGGTTATTAACGTCTTTATCATTGAAATTATTAGAGAAATCAAGCAGGGTCTGCGGAGGTTTGGAGAGACGTGGATTACCAATCTGTGTTTAAATACCTAAGAGTGCACTGAAAAAGTGAATATGAGAGAGGAGAGGGTCGAGAAGATGGGGAGGATGGGGGTGACATGAATTTTGTCATTATAAGTTTTAAGCATCTGCGATAATTTCTCCGTCTTTGCACATTTTCACAGTAAAAGCGTCGGCATCAATTATTGTCCCTGCATTAGTTCCCATTAGCTTATTTTAGGCTGCGGCAGCTTGATTCATTGTGTGCATCAGTCATATAGCAGACTGGGTCCTAGATGTTGTACTGGGGTAGAAAAAGTGTGGGCTATATTAAAGAGACTCGCTTTGATCACGCCGCTTTCACAGATCCTTTTAACATTCACAGCGAGTGGTGCCCCTCGGAAAAAATACGTCTGTTGACAATACAGTTGTTTGGTTTTTTTAATGAATATATTCCGTAATTGTGTACAACCGTTTTGCTAGCCAGCCATCATTCTTGAGCTAAAATTAGCAGCTGTCAAAGCCGATAGAGACAAAACCCGTAAAAAATATTGCTCCGTTTTAGGTTGATAAGATAGACCCTACTCTATCCCACATACCAAAGACGCACACTTCAAGCCGCCTGGTTCACTCACAAATAGGGTCAAAGGTCACACGGCTAGGGTATCGATGTACCGTTAAAAACAGGGGAAATTATTCCCTGTCAGAAATAGAAAATGTAAACTGTAGCAGTTGGTTTGAGCTACGAAAGACCACGTGATCATTGTTAAGGTAACAACAATGAGAATGTTAGGGCAAACCCGTTTTCGTCAACATTTAACAAAGCTTTGGATGTGGGTGCATGAAGATTGCAATGTGACAGGTCTAAACAAATGTTAAATCTAATTGTAATGTCTGCTTCGTGTCATCTCATGCCTGTGATTTTTTTTAAAATTATTATCTAGGATTTTTTATAGCGCACATATCTTGCCGTACTTTGACAAGACTCAAGGCGCTGGCCGATACAGGATCTAACTCAAGCCGCCAGAGGCGCAAACTTGCAGCCTTTGGGCGCATCGTAATAACGCTCCAAACAACTGAGCACAATCCTGGGCAGTCAGGGATGGGGGAGAAGGACCTAGGTGCATGCTGGGTGTGTTCTTGTCACCGGCACTCACCTGTTTAGGACATGAGCGTCAGAATCTTTAAAGTCCGTTATGATGGAATGTATGCGACACAGACTAGACCTCGGTTTATACTCTCATCCGAAGAAGTAGGAAACGGGAGTAAAGTGTTTTTCCCAAGGACACAACACAATACCCTCGAACCCGGGACCTTCAGATCCGCAAGCCAAAGCTCTACCATTAGGCCACCGTGCCTCCCTGATGCAAGTTGTCGTGGGCTTTTAGTTTAAGCCTGCTGATTTATCTGTAGGAAAGCGTGCTATGTAAATACCTGTATGATTATAGAGTCCTAGTGCTCGTCTTGTAAGTGACGGATTATGTTGTACGACTGGAATTTGAACATGTACATGCACATTCGTAGTTTTATAATGTCTGAGCTTAGTGTCAGCTTTTGGGTGTCGTAAATGGTCTAACCTAAAAAGAAATGAATCACCATTATCATTATCGTCATCATCATCATCATCATCATCATCATCATCATCATCATCATCATCATCATCATCATCATCACCATCATCATCATCATCATCATCATCATCATCATCATCATCATCATCATCCCATTTCCTTATTAACCTTTAGGTTATAATTTGCCGCCAATGCGCACGCAAGATAATTTGTCTGAATTCCCCCCTCATCCCCACCCCCACCCCCCACCTTCCACTGACCGCTACGACAATCCTAATTAACTATCAGTAGGTAACCATATCAGGAACGACCATCCTCAACATCGGTGTGATCCCCCTTTTACAGTGTGTTAAATCCCCCGTCGCTGACCATTAGTAGCAGTCAACAGATCAGTGAAGAATGGTGTGCACTATGTAGAGTTGCCTCCTCCCTATCTTTGGAGTGGTGGAAAAGTAACTCCGTATTGAGCATTGTGTATACCTTGTGTAAACAGCGCTACACTTGCATGAAGCAACATGTATTGTGGTCCTCACAGTAGTACAATGTGTTTGCTGTTCTCTGATTGTATCTCACAGTGACGAGAGATGTCCATCCTGGCCCATGGTCTGACAGCGAGCTCAGCTCACATAAAATATAAGAAGACATAAGACTAAGTGTCAGGCGACGGGCCATCATGTGAGCAGCTGTTTGACGTCTGTAACCATCTCAAAGGTAGTGGCAAATCAACTGTTCTTCCCTCAGTGTATCCGTTGTCTCAGCAACCTTATGTTTTCTGTAACTTCTTCACAGGCAAAGTAGCTGACATTCGTGCTGATCTTGACCGTCATGGCATCCATCCCCATGATTTGTCTCCTCCTTCTGGTGTTAGTTCACGCTTTGATGTCTTTAACCCTGTATCAGAACAAGAAGTCAAAAGTGTTATTCTTAAATCTAAACCAACGTCGTGTTCTCTGGATCCCATCCCCACTCCACTGTTAATTGAGTCGTTAGATCAGTTGCTCCCAACCATAACCCACATAGTCAACGAGAGCTTGTCTTCTGGCGCATTTCCTTCTTCATGCAAGTCAGCTGTCATCAAACCCTTGCTTAAGAAGCCCAGTCTAGATAAGAATGACCTAAAAAACTATAGACCTGTATCTAATCAGTCATTTTTGTCTAAAGTCATTTAAAAGCTAGCCTTAAAACAACTCTTTGCTTACCTGAATGATAACTCCCTTCTTAGTCCAAACCAGTCAGCTTATCGACCTTTTCACAGCTAGCACAGAGACAGCTCTCCTGAAAGTCACCAATGACCTCTTGCTTGCTCTGGACAGCGGTAACGTCCCCATCCTAACCCTCTTAGATCTTAGTGCGGCCTTTGACACCGTCGACCATCACACCCTATTCAAGACCCTTCGGGATTACTTTGGAATCTCTGGATCAGTTTTGGATTGGTTTCGATCTTACCTTTCCGATAGAACTCAGGCGGTCGCTGTGGATGCCTGTTTCTCCAGCAGAGCTGACTTGGTGTGCGGGGTTCCACAGGGGTCCGTTTTAGGCCCTGTTTTGTTCATAATGTACACCACGCCACTGCTCATATTGCTCGAAAAGCATGCTGTTGAGAGCCAGTCGTTTGCAGATGACACGCAGCTGTACAAACCCACCCATCCTTCTCTTGTTAACTTCGCTGTCCAGTCCATGCAAGAGTGCATTGGTGAGGTCAAGTCATGGATGGCCCTCACTAGGCTGAGGTTGAATGACGACAAGACAGAAGCACTTCTTATCCACAATCACAAATCATCCTTTGCCTCGTCTCTCCCCACTTCTCTTCAAGTAGGCTGCTCTGACATACAGTTCTCTCCCTCTGCTAGGAATCTTGGCTACATTCTCTCCGATGACATGTCCCTCAACAATCTCTCTCACATCTCTCACATCTGTCGCTCTGCTTACACCGCCATTCGTCAGATCAGCTCCATCCGCCATTACCTCACGATTAGTGCTACAAAAACATTAGTCTGTGCCATCGTTCTCTCTCGTCTAGACTATTGCAACTTTCTTTTGTCAGGTTCACCTAAACACTTTATCGATAAACTGCAAAGGGTCCAAAACTCTGCTGCTAGGTTAATTCTTAAGGCAAAAAAACGCGATCACATCACCCCACTTCTCCACTCGCTTTACTGGCTCCCTGTTCAAGCCCGCATCGACTACAAACTGTCCACTCTCTGCCACAACTTCTTCTCTGACTCCTGCCCTTCCTATCTTACTGATCTTCTAACTGTCTACTCACCCTCTCGACAGCTTCGCTCCTCTGCAGACGCGCGCATTCTTTCTGTTCCCAAGACACGCACTAAGGCATACGGAGAACGCTCTTTCTCTTTCTGCGCTCCCAAGCAATGGAATTCTCTTCCACCACACATCCGCAACATACCGACCACGCAGGCTTTCAAAAACGCACTCAAGATCCATCTCTTCAAACTGTATTATCCTCATTGACTCACCCTCCGACTGATGACGGATGCCGGTGAGTCCATGGCTTGACATGTAAATAGTCTGTACATTTATATCTGAGTATCTAATTATTTTTATATAATTATTTTTGCATTAATTTGTACATTATGTTTTTGATAATATTTTATTTCTGCAATAGTGAGGGAGAGGCGGGTATTATATTTTTTATCCGATCATTGTATCAATTAACCATTGTTAGATGTAACAAATTTTTAGTTATATTTTAAATCTGTATGGTGAATCTTATTATTATTTAATATGCCATTGTATTAATATTTTTTGCCTGTTTGTTTATTTTGCATGTGTAGTGTATTGCATATGTTGTTGTTCCCTTGTATGTATGCCTTTGTGAGTACGGTTGGTGTGAATGCTTGCATACCTTGTTTTACTGTTTATGTTTGTTCTAAAGATATATCCTATGTTAAGAGCGATGAGCCCAGCCCTGAGCTGGGGTATCGCGCTATATAAGCCTACTTTAGTAGTAGTAGTAGTAGTAGTAGTAGTAGTAGTAGTAGTAGTAGTAGTAGTAGTAGTAGTAGTAGTATTATCATCATCATTATTATGACATCAGGGATCAGCAGTCAGATTTCACCACTGTAAGGATCACGATCATTGTTGTCTCGTGCAAATGCCGCACTGTTTTGTATAAAGTGATAAGCAATTTGCCTGGGAGTTGATTTTCAATCACCTAGTAGTGATCGCTTTATCAGCACACGACAGAAAACATCAACGTATTTATTAACATAATGATCCCACTCTTACTTTAGTACTGTAATACTACTTAATAAAACTACTGTACTAGTCCCACAGGGAATCCTTAACACGTTGTTATTGATTGTACATCGGAACCATCAGGTTTGGGACAATTAAGCGACGGGGTTACGAAGTGACTCAAGAAGCTGTAACCCAGTACCGGTCAGTTTAGTGCTAACCTTGGGTCAAACCAGTGGTCAATCTGTTGGTCAGCGTTGCTTGGTCACCAGCCTGTGAAGAGACAAACAGTATTTCGGATTGTGAGTACCAAGGTGGGTGGACGTTAAGAGAATGTGGAGCTTTGCGAATGCTCATGCTGGATGTTTGTTTGGTCCCTAACGTCAGCTTAGGACTGTGAATGGTCATGCTGGATGTTTGTTTGGTCCCTAACGTCAGCTTAGGACTGTGAATGGTCATGCTGGATGTTTGTTTGGTCCCTAACGTCAGCTTAGGACTGTGAATGGTCATGCTGGATGTTTGTTTGGTCCCTAACGTCAGCTTAGGACTGTGAATGGTCATGCTG
>CM072520.1:6638605-6681105 GCA_036898135.1 Oncomelania hupensis | reverse complement strand
CATGACTGGTTGAAACTCGAAGATTTACCATCGAATTATCACCGTAACAGATTCCAAGTAGCATAAACCGCGTACTTTCCGCCATCTTGATCTTGCAGGCAAAGTACCCCGAGAGGCGCCTAGCTCTTTCTCGCCTCGCCTTGCGATTGACTAGCGAGCGAGCAGCCGTAGAAACGACCCAATGAGCAAGATCTACCGGGATCTACCGAGATCTCGCTGTTTTGAAACTCGCCCCAATAATCACTTTGACTGCACTTGTTTTTTTCTTTTTGCGGGCCGAGCCCTGTCGATAATGCCACCGATAAAATAGTGCGCTGACCGGGGTGATTAACTGAGCTAGCCAGAATGGCCCGAGCTAACTTGTTCGGCTCAAAGCGGTCAAATATGGCGTCTTAACCCTAACCAACCAATCAGCAGTGTCTGAGGGTCACTGTTGACCTCTTGGTAGAAAGAACGCGTCGTCCATTTTGATGGTCCACCGCGCTTGATTATGAATATGGCCTTATTCACACTTTTCTGCTATCCTATGCACCAACGGGAATCCCCTCTATGAAAAATACTTCCGTTTTTTTTCTCCGCGTGTTTTAGTGAGTTATTTCCAAATATTCAAGAATAATAACATGTGTCACTGGCCACCTGTATCGTACCCTCACATATTTTTTTTTTTTGCTGCAGTTTATTATCCCTTTCTATCGCCAGTGGCGCGCCTAAACCCTACCTACCTAACATTATTTGTGAATTTTTGAAAAATATTCGGAAAAACATAACGCCCAGATGCTGGCTCGAACCCACACCTGTCAGGCGCTATTGGTTTCCGGCTTGTGGACAAGGCAAGTTAGTCCCGCCTTAGCCCACTTGGCCACAACGCTAGCCTAACATAGTCAGTTACTTCGTGTTTTGTGAAGGTTGCGACGGCGAAGCTATGGAAAACTACAAGAGTTTTCAGGTCCTGTTTCACTTTCTGTCGATGATCGACGCACCTCCAAAGTCGCCACAAATACAGGCCTCTACGATTTTTTTTGCATTCTTTTACTGAGCATGTACTTCCTCCACCGTTTTTATACTTATCCCACTCGTTTTTTTGGCTCTAACAATCGTCGTTTTCGGCAATTTGCCATATTTAAAAGTCACGCATCAAGCTTTGATAAAAGCAAAACAAGCCAAACCGGAACTTGGTTTCATATAACCTCGTATTAATTTATAATGGCGATACCCACGAGTTTTTATGAGAGGTGCCGGAAAGTTGTGAATTACGTGGCTGCTTAGCCCAGTCACGTGGCGGCTTAGCCCGCAGAAATAAACAACGTGAGAAGCCTTTGAATTGACGAAAAGGTGTCATTGTCGTGCACACGTGTTCACAGTCACTTGACGCATGCTCTCAAATGATCACAATTCTAATTAAATTTTCTGAATTAAAATCAAATATATAACAAACGTTCTGTAATATAGTTAGCGGTAGTAAAATGTCCAATGTAGTAGTGGTTTATTATTCTTATGTGTTATTTGTTCACTGCTTTTTTATATTAATAATAATAATAATATGATTTTATTGTATTTCGAGACATATTTTTTAAAAGTCTTGGGAATCGGAAGGAGACAAATGTCGGTCGGTCGGTCTGTCAGTCCGTTAAATGCCATATCTTAAGAACCTCTTAACTGATTGTGACCAAACTTCATAGGAACATTACCTAGGTTAGTGGCCTGCCTCCCGTGTCTTTCTAACTGACTCCAGGTGTAGTCCATCATGGCGGTGTCGGCCTCGAGGTCGAATCGCAGTCGGCTCTGTGGCTTCCTCTCGGCTTTCACCACAACCGCCTCATAGGTCTTCGTGATGAAGTACCTTCCTCTTCCCAGGATAAAGTGTTCTCTTTCTTCTGTTGTTGACGTTTCTGTAGCGTAGTATTTTTTACGGGATGGAGGTGCAAGCCGGGCTTGGGACCGTCCTTGGCGGAGTTCCTGTGGCTTGCTTAGTCAGGATTAAATACAGTCACAACGCCTCCAACAACATTAACACTGTTGAAAATGCTTATTTTATTAGCTATGTGTGTGAATGTCTGAAAATACGTTAGAATGGCTTGCCATCTTGCTTTTCTCCCTTCCCCCTCTCTCTCGCACTCACACACACTCACTCTCACACACACATGCACACTCATTATCACCCCTTTCTCTCTCTGTCTCTGTCTCTGTCTCTCTCTTTCTCCCCCTTCCCCCCTCCAATAACATCCAAGTGTCCGTTGCGACAGAGTGAGAAAGTGAGGACTGTTTTGAGAGGTAAGCTGGAAGGACCACCCAGTTGGCGTAAGCTAAATTAGCCCCAGTGTCGGAACGCTGCAGACAAGATTTTGTGAACTCGCCTGAACTCAACTTTGAAACTCTGTGTCAGTAACACATTGACAGCTTGTCTCGTTGCCTTGCCTTTTTTTCTCCCCTACCCACCTCCCCACGTTCCACTCCCCACTTCCCAACCTCCCTCCCCCTTCTCATACCTGTTAGCCCTCTCCATCTTCATCTTCCACCGCCCTATCAGTCCCAAATCAACAGCCTAACATCATAGAACGTAAATGCGGGCGCCTTACGCGGCTTCAGTTAAAAGAGAGCTGGTATTGGCCAGTGCCTTGAGCAGTTCTTAATCTTGAAATGCGCTATATAAGAACGATTCACTATATAAATTTAAAACAACAACAACACAAGAAACCAAGATGGCATGCCATCCAAAAGTATTTTCAGGTATTCAACACCAATAGCTGAAAAACGAGCATTTTCTAAAGTGTTGATCTTCTTGGCGATATTGTGACGCGGCTTTATCCTAACAAAGCCCACGGGAAACATGGAATGAAAGACCATTATCTGATCTATCTGCAGGAGTGCGTATATATGTGGAATTGAGGAATGGGCCCAGCCAAGGTTTAGACACAACGCGAAAACTGTGAAGCACAATGTCCGTGACCTTTGAGACAATACACATACACATGGTTAAAGTGTGGACAAAGTAAACAGCAAGCAGAATTTCGATTCAGTTATTCTTGAGATAAGGCACAAATTGTGTTTTGAACCAAAAGTTCAACCAAAAATTGGGAATGACGGACAGTTCAGCTGTAAACCTAAACAACACCCAATCTTCTTATTCTTAATAAAGCTGGTTCCTGCATACCTTCAGCAAACTGTCCCGCGAGCCCTTAACACTACCATATCGCTTTTTTGTTCTCAGAACTATGGACGTCACCATTGCCTGGTCCTTTTGCCGGTTCTTGACAATTTGCGCAAAAAAAAAGAATTATTCGCTTCTCTGGCTCCTTGGCTAACCGTTTTCAGCATCATTAGTTTTTCTATGGGGGCTCTGTTGGGCTTGAGTGATGTGTTGGTTTAAATGGAGAGAGGGGAGGGGACGGATAGAGAGTGTCTTCTTGACGTGAGGCACAATTCCGTGATTTGAGAGAGTGTCAAGACAAAAAGGGAGAGAAACGATCGGGTGTTGAGATATAAATTTCGTTTTATTATTTTGATGCTTTCATTCAATGATTTGGCGAGTGGAAGTTAAAGTATTGTGTGTAAGAGAGTAGAAAACCAAATTATTTAAAGACTGGTCCGCTCCCCAAACCCCGCGAGCCCTTAACGACGCTAATATCGTTCTTGAGTTCTGTTGCGAAGGAATCTATAATTTTGGCACCATTGGGACCTAGTCGTTGTTTTCAGCATCATTAGTTCTATGGGGGTTTGTTGTTGCTTCGGGTCTGCGTGTGGGGACGGATAGGAGTGCCTCAGGAGAGGAGTGAGAGGAGATAAATGGAGGTTTGGGAGGGTTGGATAAATAAGAGAGTGACATGTGGGAGGGAGACTTGTTGAGGAGCACGGTGGAGCGTGGGAGCCGTTGGGAGAGAGATTTTAGGATATTTTGGATTGGTAAAGCCTATTGGGAATTTTTTTCGTAGGGAATTGGTTGTTGGAGTGGTGTTGTGGTAGCGCAGATGAGGTAGGAGAGAGAGAAGGTGTCTTTGGCGTTGTCGAGGTGTACAAAAAATGATTAGATTGCTGGAGAGGAGAGAGAAGATAAGGAGAGAGAGTTGAGATAGCGTGAGAGAGAGAGACGAGAGAGGCGAGAGAGGAGAGGGAGAGAGAGGAGAGAGAGAGAGGAAGACAGAAGAAGAACAACAAGAACAAGAACAGGAAGAAAGAAGGCTCAATCCAGCTTGAACAAGATAAAACAGTGATTTAAAAAAAAAATCAAAAAACAAAACCGGAAAACTCTCTTACAAGCCACTCATTTTGCCATTTGTTAGCAATTGTGGATGAAAATCATCGCTCAACGCTGTCACAGCGCTGTCTTCAAAACTTTCATTGATATTACAGCAAAGCAAATCGCCACTCGCTGATCAATTTTGTAGTTTTGCACGTTTCTTAATGTTATTTTATCCATGTCCATGTGTTTTTTTTTTCTGGACTTAATTTGCCTTGCCTTGCCTTGTTTCTGTCTCTGTCTCTGTCTCTCCCTCCCTCTCTTCTCTCTCTCTCTCTCTCTCTCTCTCTCTCTCTCTCTTTCTCTCCCTCTCTCTCTCTCTCTCTGCCTGTCTCTCTCTCTGTCTGTCTCTCTCTCTTTCTCTGGGCGTTGAGCTTTGTTTTGCAATAATTGTATTTTAAATCTTAACAGTTTTGTGCGTGAGAATGGTAAAATAATGACCTCCCCTCTCTTCTGTTCCTCGGTATGCATGTGGTCACAAGGCCGATAACTGCATTAAAATCTGATCCACCACCCCCACCTACCCTCTCTCTCCCCCTACTCGCCCTCCCTCTCCCTGTAGGGTAGAAGTTGACGAATGACCTGAGGGTCACGGCAGGGGGTAAGAAGCGAAGCATCAATTTCACATTTTCCTTCATCCATCATTCCTCTTTCTTCTTACTTGATCTTTGCACTTCTTGCTACCTTAAGAGATTTTCTTCTTCTTCTTCTTCTTCTTCTTCTTCTTCTTCTTCTTCTTCTTCTTCTTCTTCTTCTTCTTCTTCTTCTTTTCCTTCTCCTTCTCTTTCTTCGTCGTCGTCGAGTTGTTGTTGTTGTTGTTGTTGTTGTTGTTGTTCTTCTTCTTCTTCTTCTTCTTCTTCTTCTTCTTCTTCTTCTTCTTCTTCTTCTTCTTCTTCTTCTTCTTCGTGCTGATCCTGATTTTAAATGGAATTCTTGTAAATACGCTAGTCAGTATTTTCGTTTTTGAATTGAGTCTATTAATTTGCTCTAATAAAGGGATATCTGTAATAATTATTTAATGGTATATTTTCAAATCATTCGCAAGCAGGACAAACGCTTATAATTTCTATTTGCTGCCCTAAAATTATTATTAATTACAAAGGCTGCAATTTTCTTAATGTTTCCGGAGTATGTTTTGTAAGTCCTATTCAGTATGCTCCACATACGATTACAGAATTTTGTAATTTCTTCCTAATATTGAATAATTTTGTGTTAAGAATATGGATATTATTCAGATCATTTCCCCCCTATTTTGTTCAAACATAGCTTTTATTGAAGAAAGCAGAGCATTACATATAATACATCCGGGCACACAAAAGCAAAAGCTTCCAGGAGTGCAACCCTTAACAATAAATGCAACAATTTCAATCTAATATTCTTGTTTGATATTTTATTTTATTTTGTTTTTCATATTACAGTATTTCCTGCGTCGTTACTCTTCATTTGCCCAAGAGGTTCGCAGTTTTCTTTTCCTTTAAATAATGTTGAATATTGGTTTTATTTTTATTTTTTTATTTTTTGGGTTTTCCTCTCCCTTTTAAATTGAATCATTATCGTTCATTTCTTGATGTTGTTTACTTGTTTCTTTCTCTCTGTTAGTTTTGTTTCTTTCTATCTTTCTGTTGTTGTTTTTTTCGTTCCATCTTACTTTCATCATCATCATCATCATCATCATCATCATCATCATCATCATCATCATCATCATCGTCATCATCATCATCATCGTCTTATCTTCTTCTTCTTCTTCTTCTTCTTCTTCTTCTTTTTATTCCTCCTTCATATTAGGGGGAACCCCCGCCATTTTGTCAGAGGGAGTGATCATTATTGCAATACACCATTGAAGGCCTGTTGTGTTTTTGCCGTTCGATCAGCCTAATAATTTTTTTTCCAGTTTTTATTTTTCTTCACAAACGATGCCTCCAGCCAATGTTTGAGAGAGAGCTGTCTCTCTTTTTGTGCGCCGATGTGACTTTGCTGTGGGTTTATTCCCAGATTTTGGGTCGCTTGTTGCCCCCCCCCCCCTTTTCCCCTAACTCAACACCCACACGTCCTTCCAACTCTCCCTTCACCTCCCCACCGCTACCTTACCCGACTCCTCTCCCCTCTTTTTAATCTTTTCCTTTCTCCTGCTTTTATGTTTTAGGATTGTTA
Source organism: Oncomelania hupensis (assembly GCA_036898135.1). Lineage (NCBI taxonomy): Eukaryota > Metazoa > Mollusca > Gastropoda > Littorinimorpha > Pomatiopsidae > Oncomelania > Oncomelania hupensis. The sequence continues at coordinate 6,674,720 of CM072520.1, read as the reverse complement.
CGGCGGCCAAGGTGGTGAGTCGCCTGGTTTCTTAAGCCGAAGGTCGCGGGTTCGATTCCAGCTAGGGTCGAACTTATGTGACTTAGGTACGAGATTATTGACGTCAACGAGGGTTTTCTCCGGATTACTCCGGTTTCCTTCTTCCATTCAATAATGGTACTGGATGCAGTCAATTTACAATTTTCAATAATAACATTTAGATTTCCTTTCCGTCGTCTTATTGTGATCGCCTTGTTTTATACCACATGTTTGAGTGATAGAAGTGTATTTGTTGTTTATGTAGAGTGAACGAAACATGTGTGCGTACACGTTAATACATATCGCAGAGCTTTGAGCCTGATTAGTGATGTGGAGAACAGCGCGTACATAGCGTCTTTTAGTAGTAGTAGTAGTAGTAGTAATAGTAGTAGTAGTAGTAGTAGTAGTAGTAGTAGTAGTAGTAGTAGTAGTAGTAGTAGTAGTAGTAGTATTGAAGAGAGTACAATCAGATAAAAAGTAGCCATCTCACTTATGTCTAGTTACCGCGTTATGTGTCCTATCCTATCCTATCCTATCCGTAACTCGGAGGTCGTAGGGGCACCACAGATGATCGTATAACCAGCGTACTCCATCTTTCTCTGTCCTCAGCCACCCTCATGTCTAAGGCGGGACAAACTTGCCTTGTCCACAGGCCAGAAACCAATGGCGCCTGACAGGTGTGGGATAGATTCAGCATCTGGGCTTTATGTTTCTCCCAATATTATTTACTTTGGACTCGGGCAACGTGTGGGGGGTTTCTCCGGGTACTCTGTTTGCTCCCCCCAGCAAAATTTCAAAAACACAACTAATATTAGGTAGGTTGGGTTTGGACGCGCCACAAGCTACGACTACACTTTCACCAGGGCAGACGGCCCACAATTTCCAGATAAAAGGGACAATAAGGCGTTACAAAAAATAAAAAATTAAAAAAAACCATAAATTTTAATGATTGGGTCCTAATTAGCCATTATCAACCTCACTATTGTGTATTATTACCCCCTTCTCACCTACCCCCCAACCCTCCTCTTCTTCTCTTTTTATCCTTCTAATCCTCTATCTCATCCTCCTCCCTCTCTCATCCTCTTCTCTCTCTCATCCTCCTCTCTTTCTCATCCTCCTCTCTCTCTCATCCTTTTATCTCTCTCATCCTCCTCTCTCTCATCCTCTCTCTCTCATCCTCCTTCTCTCATCCTCCTCTCTCTCTCTCATCCTCCTCTTTCTCATCCTCCTCCCTCTCTCATCCTCCTCTCTCTCATCCTCTCTCTCTCATCCTCCCCTCTCTTTCATCCTCATCTCTCTCTCATCCTCCTCTTTCTCTCATCCTCCTCTCTCTCTCATCCTCCTCTTTCTCATCCTCCTCTCTCTCATCCTCCTCTCTCTCATCCTCCTCTCTCTCTCATCCTCATCTCTCTCTTCCTTCTCTCTCTCTCATCCTCCTATCTCTCTCATCCTCCTATCTCTCTCATCCTCCTCTGTCTCAACCACCTCTCTCTCATCCTCCTATCTCTCTCATCCTCCTATCTCTCTCATCCTCATCTCTCTCATCCTCCTCTCTCTCTCATCCTCATCTCTCTCTTCCTTCTCTCTCTCATCCTCCTATCTCTCTCATCCTCCTATCTCTCTCATCCTCCTCTCTCTCAACCACCTCTCTCTCATCCTCCTATCTCTCTCATCCTCCTCTCTCATCCTCCTCTCTCTCTCATCCTCATCTCTCTCTTCCTTCTCTCTCTCATCCTCCTATCTCTCTCATCCTCCTATCTCTCTCATCCTCCTCTCTCTCAACCACCTCTCTCTCATCCTCCTATCTCTCTCATCCTCCTATCTCTCTCATCCTCCTATCTCTCTCATCCTCCTCTCTCTCAACCACCTCTCTCTATCCTCCTCTCTCTCTCTCGTCCTCCTCTCTCATCCTCCTCTCTCTCTCGTCCTCCTCTCTCTCATCCTTCTCTCTCTCAACCATCTCTCTCTCATCCTCCTCTCTCTCTCACCCTCCTGTCTCTCTTCTTCTTCCCTGTCTTTTTCTCCTCTTCTATCTATTAAAAGACTATGCCTTGAAATTTCTAGCATTATCTTTAAAGGGAGTTTGAAGAGGATTTGCAAAATCCTTGGGTCTGTCTAAAATAACATTAAAAATTACTCACCCTCAACCTCACCCCAAAATCTCTCTTTTCAATAATGTTGTTGGAGGTTGATTTAGATATTGGCAGAATCGAAAAGGAACGAGGCGGGATAAACCTAAAGGACTCCGGGAGTGCGATTTATGAGTTAAATGATGTTCAAAAGATCTGGGAGGTTGAGTTATCATTATCATTATTTTTTTATTTCCGATATTATTATAGGGATGAGGTTCTAAAGAGCTCGGCTAGGATTAAAAGGAAGTGATGGACATGCATACTAAAAGATTAATAAAGGATTAATAGCGGGAGATGCGGAAAGAGAGGGAGTGGTATGAGAGAGGGGGAAGGAGTCTTCTCCCTTCGGATGAGAGTATAAACCGAGGTCTGGTGGCACGGAATTTACAGAACCTGGCGCTGATGTCTCAGACGGGTGAGTGCCGGCTATACAAATACATTCAGCATGCACTAGGTCTCTTCTACCCCCATCCCCTGGTCGCCCAGGATTGTGCTCAGTTGTCAGGGGCGTGAGACGAAGTGCTTTGGGGGGCGGGGTGGGGGGGATGGTGGTCTTGAGCTAGAACCTGAACGTGTCATCGCTTCGAGCAGCTCTTCATCCGGAAAAGCGTGCTATAAAAAGTTTAGTTCAGAGGCTTAACTTTAGCCCTCGCGGCTTATAATGCATTGTCGTACCTAGGTGCGATTAAGTTTCATTTGAAGAGGTTTAAAATCATGTTTGGTTTAATATCTGGTGCTAGACGAAGGTTCAGACATCGGTTAGAATTCAATTTGAATCCAGTTGTGACAACGACGTTTTGTCAACAATCCTACCATCGACAATCATTTCCATTTTTGTTGCTGTTGCTCTTAACCATGGTTATGATGATGAAGTTGATTGATGATGATGATGCTATTGATGATGATGATAGTGGTGATGAGATGATAATAATATTAATGATGATATTGATGATTGTGATGATAATGCTGATGATGATGATGTTGATGGTGAATATTGACGATGATTAATATTGATAATGATTGATGATAATGATTGAGAGTGATAATCATTGATTGATTAATTGATGATGATGACGACGACAACGAAGATGATGAGGATGACGACGACGATACCAACAAAGTTCGAATTGTAAATGAGAGGGTAAGATGAAAGTGATGAACAACAATATCTTAGTCCACTAAATGGCTAGAAAAGGACACATAACAACAATGTCTCAGTCAAGTAAATGGCTAGAAAGGACACATAACAACAATGTCTCAGTCAAGTAAATGGCTAGAAAGGACACATAACAACAATGTCTCAGTCAAGTAAATGGCTAGAAAGGACACATAACAACAATGTCTCAGTCAAGTAAATGGCTAGAAAGGACACATAACAACAATGTCTCAGTCAAGTAAATGGCTAGAAAGGACACATAACAACAATGTCTCAGTCAAGTAAATGGCTAGAAAGGACACATAACAACAATGTCTCAGTCAAGTAAATGGCTAGAAAGGACACATAACAACAATGTCTCTGTCAAGTAAATGGCTAGAAAGGACACATAACAACAATGTCTCAGTCAAGTAAATGGCTACAAAGGACACATAACAACAATGTCTCAGTCAAGTAAATGCTAGAAAGGACAAATAACAACAATGTCTCAGTCAAGTAAATGGCTACAAAGGACACATAACAACAATGTCTCAGTCAAGTAAATGGCTACAAAGGACACATAACAACAATGTCTCAGTCAAGTGAATGGCTACAAAGGACACGTAACAGCAATGTCTCAGTCAAGTAAATGGCTACAAAGGACACATAACAGCAATGTCTCAGTCAAGTAAATGGCCAGAATGGACACATAACAACAATGTCTCAGTCAAGTAAATGGCCAGAAAGGACACATAACAACAATGTCTCAGTCAAGTAAATGGCTACAAAGGACACATAACAGCAATGTCTCAGTCAAGTAAATGGCCAGAAAGGACACATAACAGCAATGTCTCAGTCAAGTAAATGGCCAGAAAGGACACATAACAACAATGTCTTAGTCAAGTAAATGGCCAGAAAGGACACATAAAGATAAGGTGGCCAGGAAGTAAGGGTGGGGAAAAGAGAAAGAGATGCCGGTGAAATTGGGAGTGAAGACGTTAGTCCTAGGGTGCTTTGGGCGACAGCCATGATTACCATTAGCCAGCATCCCCATCGTCATCAGTCCACCACCACGCTCTCTCACTGCTACAGTTACAACTTCAGTCAACCACCTGCACCTTCAATGGTCGGTAGGATTCTTAACCAATACCCAAACTTGTGTTACTTTCCTGAGAAATGACAATGTGGTGTATATAATTATATTTATATCAATATATACCCATAGAAATAAAATACTGTGTATACCTTGTATAATAATAGTTTAAGATAAACCCATATGAAATTAAATACTGTGTATTTCATAATATATCCATTATATACCCATGTGAAATGACAATGTGGTGTATATAATATTATATAAAAATATCCCATGTGAAATGACAATGTGGTGTATATAATAATATATCAATATATCCCATGTGAAATAACAATGTGGTGTATATAATAATATATCAATATATCCCATGTGAAATGACAATGTGGTGTATATAATAATATATCAAACTATCCCATGTGAAAATGACAATGTGGTGTATATAATAATATATCTATATATCCCATGTGAAATGACAATGTGGTGTATATAATAATATATCAATATATCCCATGTGAAATAACAATGTGGTGTATATAATAATATATCAATATATCCCATGTGAAATAACAATGTGGTGTATATAATAATATATCAATATATCCCATGTGAAATGACAATGTGGTATATATATTAATATATCAAGATATACTAGTATTAAATTTTTTATTTAAAAAAGGAAAACCACACCTTGCAGTCCACAATGTTTTGTAATGTGAGAGTTTATGACGCGCATTCAATAATATTAATAATATAATAATAATTAAAAAAAAAAAAAAAAAAAAAATAATAATAATAATAATAATAATAATAATAATAATAATAATAATAATAATAATAATAATAATAATAGATTCTATATACGCTCTTTTGCTCCAATCACCAATCAGGCTCAAAGCGCGGCAATCTGTAACCAACATGCACGCTCACAAGTTATAGATAGCCCTACATACACAACAAACACGCAGTCATCACTCACACATGTGGTGTAAATGCATGGAGCTCACAAGTTATAGATAGCCCTACATACACAACAAACACGCAGTCATCACTCACACATGTGGTGTAAATGCATGGAGCTCACAAGTTATAGATAGCCCTACATACACAACAAACACGCAGTCATCACTCACACATGTGGTGTAAATGCATGGAGCTGACAAGTTATAGATAGCCCTACATACACAACAAACACGCAGTCATCACTCACACATGTGGTGTAAATGCATGGAGCTGACAAGTTATAGATAGCCCTACATACACAACAAACACGCAGTCATCACTCACACATATGGTGTAAATGCATGGAGCTGACAAGTTATAGATAGCCCTACATACACAACAAACACGCAGTCATCACTCACACATATGGTGTAAATGCATGGAGCTGACAAGTTATAGATAGCGCTACATACACAACAAACACGCAGTCATCACTCACACATGTGGTGTAAATGCATGGAGCTGACAAGTTATAGATAGCCCTACATACACAACAAACACGCAGTCATCACTCACACATGTGGTGTAAATGCATGGAGCTGACAAGTTATAGATAGCCCTACATACACAACAAACACGCAGTCATCACTCACACATGTGGTGTAAATGCATAGAGCTGACAAGTTATAGATAGCCCTACATACACAACAAACACGCAGTCATCACTCACACATGTGGTGTACATGCATGGAGCTGACAAGTTATAGATACCCCTACATACACAACAAACACGCAGTCATCACTCACACATGTGGTGTAAATGCATGGAGCTGACAAGTTATAGATACCCCTACATACACAACAAACACGCAGTCATCATTCACACATGGGGTTTAAATGCATGGAGCTCGCTATTTTAAGACGGAAAGGAAACCGAATTTTATTTTTTGAAACTTAAATTTCTGTTGTTGTTGAAATGTGTCCTTTTGTTTCATACCACAGCATCAAAGGGTATTAACTAAGGCTGTAGCTCAGGGGGTGGGGAGGGAGGGCGTATAGCCAAGACAAGGAGATCGAGTGGAGGTGATGGGGGTACAAAAAATCATACAGAAGTAAACGAGAACGCATAACGGTATACAGGAATATTGCACACACTAAAATGTACATATTAAGTTGTTACACTGATTATAGGAGCAACAAATTGATAAAAACTACTTAAATAAACATTCAATAATTTTTTAAAGTAACAAACAGGAGAAAAAATAATCTTCCAAAGAATGCACATAGGTCTCAACCATTATACAAGTTCCAAATCAAAGCGAAAGAGAACTGTGCGTCACTATTGAAAAAGTGAACAAATAATACCTTTAAAACGGCTTAAATCAGTCAACATGCATTTGGATTTAGAATTCATTAACTGGTTTAACTTACAGGCATTCGGTTGATTCCTGAAGTACTGAAGTACTAAAGTCTGTTACCAATCAGTACAGGATTTCTACATCTAAACAGATAATAAATTCATCACCTAGTTCGTCCAAATCACAAAGAATACACCGTCTGTCTTCTCTCTGGGTATTGAAATATCTTAGTGATTGAATTGGTACTTTGTGAGAGCTGAGCCTTAAGTTCAATGGATAGACTGCATGCAATGCCATTATTGAATTAAGCCTACTAGGAAAACAAAATATTGAAACATGGCCACAGTCTTCATATGAAACACATTCCAGTAATGTTCACGATGTTATCATCAAACTGGTGAAAGGCTCATCACACTTATGGACCACGGTACCAGGATGACGAAATTGTTAATGACGAAGAATCTCTAGCTATGTGAAGCTTAAGACGTCCACCCTCACATCCTGGTCATTACACCGTCACTACGTCTTCTCTAATTAATCACTCTATCACGCCATTCTGCAACTCATCAATAGTCGGCAGTACTAGCAATACGAAAGCAAAGGGGGCGGTGAAGAGTGTGGTAATGGAATGGAGGATGATATAGAGGTTGTAGTGTTTGGGATTCAAAATTCACTCTTTTACATGCACATAGGTTTGAAAATACATAATATGTCAATTTCAAAGGATTGCAAGTTGCCCACTCCCCTCCTCCATCTGTCTGTCTGTCTGTCTGTCTGTCTGTCTCTCTCTCTCTCTCTCTCTCTCTCTCTCTCTCTCTCTCTCTCTCTCTCTCTCTCTCTCTATTCACAACTATCCGGCACCTCTCATAAAAACTCGTGGGTATCGCCATTATAAATTAAAACGAGGTTATATAAAACCAAGTTCCGGTTTTGCTTGTTTTGCTTTTATCAAAGCTTGATGCGTGACTTTTAAATATGGCAAATTGCCGAAAACGACGATTGTTAGAGCCAGAAAACGAGTGGGATAAGTATAAAAACGGTGGAGGAAGTACATGCTCAGTGAAAGAATGCAAAAAACAATCGTAGAGGCCTGTATTTGTGGCGATTTCGGAGGTGCGTCGATCATCGACAGAAAGTGAAACGGGACCTGAAAACTCTTGTAATTTTCCATAGCTTCGCCGTCGCAACCTTCACAAAACACAAAGTAACTGAATATGTTAGGCTAGCGTTGTGGCCAAGTGGGCTAACGCGGGACTAACATGCCTTGTCCACAAGCCAGAAACCAATGGCGCCTGACAGGTGTGGGTTCGAGCCAGCATCTGGGCGTTATGTTTTTTCCGAATATTTTTCAAAAATTCACAAATAATGTTAGGTAGGTAGGGTTTAGGCGCGCCACTGGCGATAGAAAGGGATAATAAACTGCAGCAAAAAAAAAATTAAAAATATGTGAGGGTACGATACAGATGGCCAGTGACACATGTTATTATTCTTGAATATTTGGAAATAACTCACTAAAACACGCGGAGAAAAAAAAAACCGGAAGTATTTTTCATAGAGGGGATTCCCGTTGGTGCATAGGATAGCAGAAAAGTGTGAATAATCTCTGATGTGATATGATGCATTTTTATATAACACAGCCTTTAATGTAATAATTTTGATTATTATTTTTTAAAATATTTGTTAAGAGTCAGGGGTGGGGAGGAGGGTGGGTTTCTTAAATTGTTTAAAGATTATGACAAAGATGGTGGTGCGTGTGTGTGTTTGTGTGTCTGAGTTACATTATTTCTAAGTTAATGTTAAAGGTTCTTTAGTTGCTAATTTGTTAAGGAATAGATGGGAAGATTAGACTATATAATTAATCTAAAATCTTTATTCCTAATTTTTTTTAAGTCTCAAAGTTTGTCTCCTCTCCACCACCTCCATCCAAACTCACCAACAACCTTCAGTTGCAGGCAGGTTTCAACCTTGTTCCACAGACAAATTAACCTCTCGATCACGATTCAGGACTGGTAACTCTTGTTATCAGCTTGGATTTCGTGCTTCTTATCTCCCTGGTTCTTTTGAAAGAAAAGGTGACAGTACTTTGCTACTTTGGCAAGTGCTGGGAGGAGAGAGAGCATAGTTGAATACGCTGTTTCTGAGAGTTGAGGGAGATTGAAGTGATAGAATTAAAAGGTCTGTATAATTTCTGGGTGTTGCTCTTGTTAATACTGCTCCTTTCTAAAATCTGTTTTTTTCAATAAGTGAATAGACGTTTTAAAAAAACTGAACTCATACTGCTTATATTCCTAGGTGTTGTCAGTTCATTCATTTTCTTATCTTGTTTCTAAATGTTATACCCCTTGGGGTCATGAGCAATCTTGCCACTGTAGATTGTTCAAACCTATAAAGGGAACAGTGAAAGCCACAGTTGAAAACCTGTCTTTCCTTTATAGGCAAGACGCTTCACTGCGGCAACAGTACCCCCGTTGGAGTGCCGGGGGTTTTCAGTATAAATAGTATCCCCACTTTATGGAAATTTAGTGCTTTAAATTCCCACTGTCGCTGTCTTCCTCATTTACTCTTTCCTATTCCTGCTCTGTCCTTCACTCTGCTATACTATCTTCTTCTTCGCTAGATCAATGACCCTACCTTTTTTCTTGAAAACTCTTCCTGGACAAGACTCCTTGTTTGTGTATGAGGTCTGTTGGATCAGCTTGGGAGTGTTGGACGCTTTCTGCCGGGTGGTCACTAGGGCTTCCTATGAATGTACTATTTAGCACTATAGGCATTTTATATGTATGTGTTTGGTTGATGATTTATAATGATGTTTGTATTCTATTTTGTTTTTGTAACCGGGGTGTTCGCGTAGTTGAGGTCAACCCTCAGCCGTCCCCCGCGTGGATGTCTTTATTGTAAAGTGACTGGCCGGTGGAGGGCATTCAATTTTCCCACTGGGGTTGTTTCAGCAGATCTTTTATGCGGACCGGGGGTTGTCCGGTCCTGATTTGGCTCGGAAGAGTCCGCTGGACCTAAAGCAACAATAAATCAATCAATCAATCATTCTAAATGTTATGTCTCCTTCTTCTTCTTCTGCATTTTCGTATCTGAGTAGTGCGACCAATACCCAAGAATGAATGAAAGGGGGAGTAATCCTTGGTTACCCGAGTGCAATTCACATCGAGGAAGAGAAGTGTATCAGACAAACATGACGATAATGTTTAAAAAAAAATAAAAAAAAAGTTCGTGCCTTTGGCATCTTGTGGATTGATTAAAGTAGTGAATGTAGGGGAGAGAACTGTTCATATCGTCGTTATGCTGTACAAGGTAAAGGTGTTCCAATAAGCCTTTCGGTTGATGGGGGGAACTGATCTGTTCGGGGCATCTCTTTTCTCTGAGCCAGCTTCACGTGGACCGTGCCCATCTCCTCTCCCTCGCTGCCTTTCCTATCCCGGGGTTGCCTGGTAGCTCAGTGGGTAGTGAGCTGTTTTCCTATGCCGATGGTCGCAGGTTCGCGCCCCGCAAGGGACGAGCGTGTGTGATCTAGGTATAGTCCAATCCAACAGGCTTTTTGAAAGTAAGTAAATCCTATAAAAATGATATATATTCTAATTTACTCTTTACAGTTGTGTTTACAACTGAAGAAAAGTCCCACGGAATCGAAGGGGTATGAATATGTTTATTTTAACTTTTTAAAGCGAACTATTTTTTGATGCGAATGCATTGGGGAACCCCCATTTTTACCGCCCAGATATTGTTCCACATGACGTCAGGAATCTACAGCCAAGTGATGAAATGTGCGTAGGTGACAATGTCAATGGCATTGTTTATACACAGGCTTGGAAGTCTCGTCTCTCGTAGGTCTCAATTACATACTATACATACTATACCACGTACGTATGTAGGAGGGGAAAGAAAAGACTTCAGAGCCTGTGGTTGATAAATGCATGTAGTATTGGTCATCTTATGGCTGATGCAGGCTTGCAGGAGGCATGGTGGCCGAATGGTTAGAGCGTTGGCTTGCGGATCGGAAGGTCCCGGGTTTGAGCCCAGGCCGGGCATTGTGTTGTGTCCCTGGGAAAGACACTTTACTCTCGTTTCCTACTCCTTCGGATGAGAGTATAAACCGAGGTCTAGTCTGTGTCGCATACATTACATCATAACGGACTTTAAAGATCCTGACGCTCATGTCCTAGACGGGTGAGCGCCGGTAACAAGAACACACCCAGCATGCACCTTGGTAAAAAAAAAAAGTGCCATAATGATCAACACGATTGATTGTGGGCATATACGGCAAGACAAGACAAGGCAATAGAGGCAGTTTGTGCATCAAATTCTGCAGTTCACATCATTGCTGGAAAGGCTTATTCTAGGGCAATTAGAGCACATTTTCTTGTCGAAGCAGCATTGAGTGCAATATTTGTAAGCAATTCCTTCAACATGTCATGGCTGTTGCTCCATCCTGACACTTTGTCTAATGATTACAATCCTAGGAAGGAAAATGGTGATTGTCAAGAAGAAGAGTCACTTCTACATAATCCTGCAGATCTTGACATAACAGAGTCTGTTGGCAATGATGACTTTGATTAGGCTCTTTTTGAATCACTGATGCAGGGCAAAACAACAGCAAGAGATGCTGCAATACATCCTGTATTAGGACGCATTAAAGCAACGTTGGAAGATTTCAAACGACAATGTTCAAGTAGAACGAGCAAGCTATGGATTCAAGAAATGGTACACCTCCTTCACACAGCAATATAGGCTGAGAGAACTGGAGACTTCAAGCTCCATCTATCTGCTGTTGCCAAAATGTTGCCCTATTTTGCTGCTTCAGGGCACAACCTCTACACCAAGTCGGCCAGGCTGTACTTACAGCAAATGATGGAGTTGAACAAAACCTACCCAGAAGTCTATCACGGTTTCATGGCAGGCCATCACGCGAAAAGGAGAAGCGATCGCTATGGGGCTGGTCTGTCGTGTGATCTGGTGATTGAGCAAACTTTGATGAGGACGCTGACGTCAAATGGTGGCCTAACTAAAGGGCGCGGAATGGGCGAACGACAAAGGCTTGTTTGGCTTCCCTCTATGCCTGCTTGTGCAACAGCAAACCAATGGATGCAATCCTTGACGCAAACAGAGTTCACAACAAGTGAACAGCACACAGATTCTTCTGAAATAAGGCAAGAGAAGGACCACAAAGAAACTTTGACAGTCGTCAACTATGTTTCATCAAAAAATCCGTTTTGCGCTGACATGAGTCTTAGGTCTATTGCTACTGGCCAAGCAGCTGATTCATCTGTCAATGCTGACCAAGCTGTTGAAATTGGTCAGCGCATTCTCCAAGGGATGACGGGTCAATCTCCAGATGACGTGACGCTCAAGAAAAGCAATCAAGCAGTCACAATGGCGACAAAAACTGGAGTGACTATTGGCCAGGAAATGGTGCAAGTGGATCCGCAGTTATTGTTTCAAAGGTTGGCGCAAGTCGCTGGGAATGATACCAACAGGCTCGAAGAAATGTTTTACTATGGACTGGCCAATGTACCTGCCTCCTTGTTTGATGCGACAGGATTCCCCAGAAAAGCCAACAATCATACTCTTGCAGGATTTCTCTGGTCTGCTGTCAATGAAACTGCATCCTTGCCAAGAGAAAATGTGAAATACATTCTCGATGGTGGATCCCTTTTGCATCGCCTTCCATGGCCTAAAAGATCTAGCAGAGATGTATGTCAGCTTTGTTGCTAGGAAACATACACTAGCTACAATCATTTTCGATGGCTATGTTGATGGCCCAAGTACCAAAAATGTTGCCCATCTTCGAAGAAGCAAAGGCATGGTTGGGAGACATGTAGCCTTTGATCCTAACATGATCCTCTGCGAGAAGAAGGAAATATTCTTGGCCAACTGCGAAAACAAACCGGAACAACAGTCTGTAATAACATTTTTTTTGCCCATGCATTCTGTGGATACGACACGACATCTCATCCCTTCAACATCTCAAAATCACTCACAGTCAAGAAGCTTGATTCAGGAGAGGTCCTGGATGAGGCTAGAGTATTCAATGATAAGATGTCAAGTCATGATGCTGTTGCAGCGGCTGGTGAGAGGGTATTTGTTCACCTATACAGTGAAAAACGTTCTGATACCTTGACCAAACTGTGGTTTATCAAATATGAGCAAAACGTGTCTGCAAGCCATACACAAATCCAAGCTAAAGTGCTCCCCCAACAGCAGCAGCAGCTGAATTCCATGCCTACAGAACATTCTACCAAGTCCAGGAGTAGCTGAGTCTAGACAGAGACCATGGTCTATCACCAATGGATTGGGAATGGAAGTTACAGGAGGGTGGGCTACTTCCAATCATAACTAATAAGCCAGCTTCTCCATAGGATATTTTGAATGTTATCCGCTGCTGCTGCTAGAAAGACTGCTCAACTGGCAGATGCAGATGCAGAAAGCACGGACTTACGTGCACAATAGCTTGTGGAGAATGCCGTGGAGTCAGCTACACAAACTCTGTGGTTCAGCTGGATGACGAGTCGTATTCTGAGAGTGACTAAGGTAGACCACTTCTATATTCTACTGGAAAACTAATATATTTCCTGGGTTTTTCTGTTTTTCTTTATTTCGCGTGTCTTCCTTTTAACTAATTTTTTTTCTCTTGTGAATTAAATAGAAGTCGACTTTTACAATCGAGATCAAGATTTTTAAGATCATCGGAATTTCGCATTTATACCCCTATGTTAATTAAATTTTAATCCACAGTTAGAACTAAAACTGACACAGAAAGCGTTGAAACAGATTTTCGGACTGTATATGTTAAGAGCTTTCATTTGACATGCAACATGATATGGTTTTGAATTAAATGTTTATTTCAAGTAATCTCCCTTTGACGTTTTGAAGTGTGAAAAAATATAAGCACCAAAAATCATGTTTCAGACCCCTTTTTTTTACTGGGACTTTTTATAGGTATTTCCTCATTGCTTAAAGAATATTTTTTACTGCATAGCATTTTTATAGGAATTAGTTGCTTATTTGGCTATTTATTTCATTACTGGGACTGGACTAGTACGGGACTTTTTCAGGTCACCCAGGGGTTTCTTCCAGATACTCCGGTTTCCTCCCTCCTTTCAATAATGGCATTGGATGCAGTCTGTCTACAATTTTCACAAATAAAATTGGAATTTCCTTTGTGTCTTCTAATAGCGACTTGACTGTCCACCATGTGTTGGAGTGATGAATGTGTGGTTGTTGTGTTTGTAGGAGTTTGCGACATGTCAGCCTGTTTGTTGGTTACAGATCGCCGTGCTTTGAGTCTGACTTAGGAATAAGGCGCGTATAGCATCCCTTATTAGTATTAATAGTAGTAGTAGTAGTAGTAGTAGTAGTAGTAGTAGTAGTAGTAGTAGTAATAGTAGTAGTAGTGGTGGTAGTAGTGGGCTTAGTAGTAGTAGTAGTTGTTGTTGTAGTAGTGGTAGTAGTAATAGTAGTAGTAGTGGTGGTAGTAGTAATAGTAGTAGTAGTGGTGGTAGTAGTAGTAGTAGGAATAGTAGTAGTTATAGTAGTAGTAGTATAAGTAGTAGTAGTATTGGTAGTATTGGTGGTAGTAGTAGTAGTAGTAATAGTAGTAGTAGGACCGATTCACAGCTGGATGGAGTGGAATATGTATGTAGTGTGCCGTCTCACTATTTAGTGTCGTTTGGTGATACTGGAAGTGTCCGGGTAGGATACTAACCGATTCCCCCCTCCAAGTACTAACAGGGCTTGATTTTGCTTAACAAAACATTTTTAACATTTCCCCAAACAATGACGCGAGATTCATCACAGATTCATTAAAAAAATTCTCTTTGGAAATGGTCACTCAACTAAACAATGGATTCTGGGAGTTCACTCACAAAAGCTTACACCCCAAATTTGTTACAAAAATTTTCAAACCGAAATAATTATCCGTTGCCATAACCGCCTGTGTATTCCTAATTCATTTAGAAAACCAAAACTTCTGATCTGTCTTCATTGTACAGTTCGTGGAAGGTTCGAACCTGGAAAAAAAAGTAAGTGAACCTCCCGAATCGTTCACGAACCTTTCAATTAAGACAGGCTATTAGCTCGGGAACATAAGGATTCAACGATTCCCTATTCGCATCACGACAGAAACGCCAGACACCGTCACAGTTCAGCATTTTGAATGGGAATTAATAACCAAACAGAATCTTTTCCTTCACACCCTGAAGAAAGCCTATAGCGGAAACGCTGAAAAAACATTTTTTTAATCAAAGATCTTCTTTACAACCACAAAAGGTTTCCAAAATGGAGCCTTCCATTCAATACGGTGCTTCCGCTTAGTCGGATCAGGCTTACCATTGTGGTTAACTCCCCCCGCATTTCAACCCCAATACTTCTGACTGCAAACCATGAACTCAGCAGCCTATTTTATACGACTAAAAGTAATTAATTTTTCCTTTTTAATATATTTTGAATAATATCCTATTTTATACCACAATAACACTCCTCGCCAAAGTGCCAAAGAACACAGCTAAGCTCATCCTTGACATTGAAATACTATGTGTTTCATATAGTGTTGAACAACTTTTTTTTCCAATAATTCTTTGTGTGTGTGTGAGTGAGGGGAAAGAGGGGAAAGGTGAAGCCTACGACTTCAGATTAATTACTTTTTTTTTGCTGTTCCCTTTGTGGACACATTATACTCTGTCCTACATTTGTTACACACAACATTAAAATCTGTCCACACTGTGTTTTAAACTTTTCCTGCTAATATATTTTTTTGCTAAACTGTAGAGGCTGAGATTAGTTTTTTTTACTATAGGCACCTTAAAGTGGATCTCACCTATATATTTGAAGGAAGTTTAACCTTAGTCACGTTTGTGGTATTTGTCAGTGAAAGAATGTGCACGATCATGAGGCCGACAACTGTCTCTATAAAGACGTTAGCGTGAGCACAATGTGAGCGCATGTGGTGAAACGCGATAAGGCGATGTCAAACAGCAAAAGGGGTTTTCCCGATTACGTAGATTTAGTTAGTCATCGTTTATAGGGACAAGCGGACTGCGAATTCAGGACCACAGCTTCCTTGAAAGAGGACTCACCCCCGATCCGTATAAGAGAACTGTTGAAACAACCTTAATGGTAACACTGAAGGCACTCCACCAGCCGGTCACTTTACAATAAAGGCATCCTATGCAGGGAACGCTAAGGCTGTACTCTAATTAAAAAAAAAATAAAACATTAGCAAAACCCATACATATAAAATGCTTACATTGTTAAATAATAATACCATAAAAAGCACTGGTGACCATTTGGCTGAAAGTGTCCAATATCCCCAATCTGACCCAAACAGACCCCATACACAAAAAAGGAGTTTGGGGAAAGTTTTCAAGAAAAAGATAGGTGACTGTTCTAGCGATGGAAGATTGATTGAACGGATTAAGAACTAGAAAGAACAAATGAGAATGACAGCAACAGTGGTAATTTAAAGCACAAAATTTTCACAAAGTGGGGATTCCATTTATACACAACATCCCAACGGACATCATGGACCCAGTCGATTGTAATCACTCTTCCAAAAACCTGTAACCTTCAGGAGTGTGAAAATTACCGCATCATCAGCCTCATCAGCCATCCCAGCAAGGTCCTCCTGAAAATAATACTCAACAGGTTGAAACCCCAAGCTGAACAAATCATAGCTGAAGAACAAGCAGGATTCAGGGCAGGGCGAATTAACCTGAGCAGATTTTCAAACTCAGAATAATCTGCGAGAAATACCTACAGCACCACAAAATCATGTGTTCGTAGACTTCAAGAAAGCGTTTGACCGAGTCTGGCATGCAGCTTTGAGGGCAACCATGAGAGTGTACAACATCAACCCTAAAATTATTGAAGTAATCAAAAGCCTGTATTACAAGGCTACCAGTGCAGTCCTCCACAACAGCGCCATCGGAATCTGGTTCAGAACAACAATCGGTTTGCGTCAAGGATGCCTACTCTCTCCAACACTCTTCAACATCTTCCTAGAGCGCATCATGTCAGATGCCCTTGCAGATCACGAAGGCACATTCAGCATAGGGGGTAGCGCGATCTCCAACCTCCGTTTTGCTGATGACATTGATGGATTGGCTGGAGAGGAACAAGAACTTGAACAGCTGGTACAGAGGCTTGACACCACCTCCAGAGCCTATGGCATGGAAATAAGTGCAGAGAAGACCAAAATGATGATCAACAACACCAATGGCATCAACACGGACATCAAAGTCCAAGGCCAATCCCTCAACACAGTGCATAGCTTCAAATATTTATGAGCCATTGTATCAGACAATGGGTCCCGACATGAAGTCCTCTCCAGGATCGCACAAACAACTTCTGCCCTGGCAAGGTTGAAGCCCATTTGGAAGACAGGTCCATCAGTCTACATTACAAGGTAAGACTGCTGCACTCCCTTGTCATCTCCATCTTCCTAAACGCTTGCGAAACAGGGACCCTCACAGCAGATCTACAACGAAGAATGCAAAGCATTAAGATGAGGTTCTACAAAAGACTTCTGGGCTTTCCTAAACCCAGCACATCACCAACGACGAAGTCCGACAGACCATCACACAAGCATGGTCACAATCAACATGATGACCTGCTCCCAGTGGTGATGAAACGGAAACTCCGATGGTATGGCACGTCACCAGAACATCAGGCCTTGCAAAGACCATCCTGCAAGGTACAGTGCAAGGAGGTAGAATTAGAGGGAGACAGAAAAAGAGGTGGGAAGACAACATTCGAGAATGGACTGGTTTGACATTGAGCGAAGCCATCAGGGTTGCTGAAGACAGAGAAGATGGAGTACGCTGGTTAAACGATCATCTGTGGTGCCCCTACGACCTCCGAGTTACGGGATAGGATAGGACAGGATAGGATCCCAACGGTGGTTTGTGGCGTAGAGAAGGATTATAATTCCTCACCCAGAAATAGCACACATTCCACCATTTTATAATTGTGACGATGATAAAATTGGTGGAATGTGTCTTGGAATATTGTCATCCATTTACAAGATCTGGTATTCGCTTGCATGGTCGAATGTGTGCTGTGTGTTGGAATATTGTCATCCACTTACAAGATCTGGTATTCGCATGCATGGGCGGCTATTACCAATTTCTATCAAGATCTGCACACGTTACTTTCAGGGTTTGTGACGTTAGAGTGGATTCTCGGGGGGTTTTCCATTGCGTTTTAGGGAATGGGGTCAAGGCCGTAGCTAAATGCTGGACCTGAATAATTATTGTTCTCTCCGCTTTGTTTTTTGTTTATCAAAAGAGAAGTTCCAACAAAAAAATACGTCTTATCTTGTAAGACCTTAGTCTACACGACAACCGGATTAAAGCGAACGCATATCCGGGAGAAAACTTCAAGCAGCAGGTCAGTGACCTGTTGTTTTTTTTTCTTTTTGCTACCCGGTATCGGAGAAGGGCGTGGTTTTGTGTTCTGGGAACATTCTAGAACTGATGGGTCTCCGTTTGGTGTGTGGTTGTAAAGGTCAGAGCAGTACTCTGTCCATCTACCCAAGACTTCTTGTTGTTATGTAAGGCATAATATGCCAGACTTGTTTGGGATCGTGGAGACTTTGTGCTGTTTAACACTTGTCAGCCGCTTCACAATCTGGGAGGCCTTCTTGCTGTTGTTCTTGTTCAGACTGTTCTCTATTTCCTGGCATTGATCTTCTATCCAGTTCTCCTTTGCTGTGCGCGTACCTTTTTGCACGTCGTTGTTACTTTTTCGGTAGGCATAAGCTCCTTGTAAGGTGTTCTTTTTCTTTTTTTTTATCTCTCTTCGTTTATTACGGAGGCACGGTGGCCTAATGGTAGAGCTTTGGCTTGCGGATCTGAAGGTCCCGGGTTCGAGCCCAGGCCGGGGCATTGTGTTGTGTCCTTGGGAAAGACACTTTACTCCTGTTTCCTACTCCTTCGGATGAGAGTATAAACCGAGGTCTAGTCTGTATCGCATACATTCCATCATAACGGACTTTAAAGATCCTGACGCTCATGTCCTAGACGGGTGAGTGCCGGTGACAAGAACACACCCAGCATGCACCTAGGTCCTTCTCCCCCATCCCTGGCTGCCCAGGATTGTCCTCAGTTGTCCGGGCGTCAGACCATGCGCCCAAAGGCTGCGTGTGGGCGCCTCGGGCGGCTTGAGTTATATCCTGTATCGGCCAGCGCCTTGAGCAGCTCTTGAGCTGGAAAAGCGCTATATAAGAACGATTTAAAATTACACAGATTCAAAAGTTCAGGTGTGATCCACGACTTCTTCTTTGGGCGGTGCTTGCCAAGGGTCTCCGTGGCGGCATCTGTCACAGCTGAGTTGAAGGTGGTGGTCATGGTGTTGACATCTACTTCACCAGATATCGAAAGTGGTGGAAAGTTTCCTCCAATTGGGGCTTGGAATATTTCTGCCACCTCCGGGTCTTGCAGTTTGTCCAGGTCGATCTTCAGTCTGGTTCACTTTGCTGAGCATACTCTCTTCAAGAGCTGGAAGGACATCATCAGGAGATCGTGGTTACTTCCGATGTCTGCTCCTGGAAAAAAGCGTGTCCTGCCATCGTGTCTTGACCATGATGTAGTCAATCTGGTTGTGATGCTTCCCGCGGGGACTGTGCCATATCCATCGTCTGGATTTTTTGTGGAGACCAAGCGTGTTTGCCAGTTTCAGATTGTTGTATCTGGCAGACTCCAAGAGTTTTTGACTTCTATCATTTGTCTCATTGTTGCAGTGGAGGTCCATATGTGTCTCCCCAGTTGGGGTGCGCATCTTGGCCAACCTTGGCAATAAAGTCGCCTTGCACTGTTACTATGTCCTTCTTCGGCACTTGGTCAAGGACAGCCTGTAGATGTTGATAGAAATCATCGACTTCGTTGTCGTCATTGTCTGATGTTAGGGCAAAGGCCTGGATGATGGTGATGTTGAAAGGGGGTGCTCTCAGAAGGATGGTAATGAGTCTTCTGGAGACTGGGCGACAACCCATGACAGTGGCTAGAATGTCTTTGTGAACCAAGTATCCAACGCCGTGCCTGTCATCTCTCCCGCAGAAATAAAGCTTTTTATGCAACAACATTGGGTTATTTGATCAGACATGCATGAGAGATTACGTGGGGTCAAGATCATCCCAAGGTCAAAGTCACTGAAGGTCAAGGTCATCCCAGGGTCGCCATTTTGGGGTATAAAACAATTGTTGCCGTTCTTTATTTTATATAGTACATGATTGTATTTGGAGCCAGCTAGAGGTCAATGTCATCTCAACGTCAAGAGCTTAGAAAAATAGAAGTCGGTATTACTTTGTATTGTAATGCCACAATTTCATTTTGTTTTTTTCTGGCACCCATTTTCATGTGAAATGTTATGAGCTCCATAAGGGGCATGTGAGCCACATGAGCCATGTGAGCCATATGAGCCATTGAGCCATATGAGCTTTGCCCTTCTAGTGTTTATTTTTATTTTAGTTGATTGATTAAGTTTTTTTTTAATTTGTCTTCTTTTCATAGGCGTCAGTGGGCTTGGAACCACTTGCTGTCCATGCTGCAATGTTATCGCTTAACATTCTGTGGCCAATTGTTTTGCCGTGGCGCACACCACTGAAGCAACTGCGGTCCCCACTGTAGACTGTTTGTGCTGACTCATAGGTCCTCCGCATGCAACAGTTTGGCGTCTTGTTTTACAGGCTGGCGAGTCCACTGCCACAGTACATGCTGAAATTGATGGTCTTCGATCAGGACTGTGTTTTGCATGCGAGGTCGGGAAGTTTTGGTGTATAGATTATGACCGCGTCACGTAGTCTCCATTTTGTGTATGTGCATCATATATCTTTGTCTGTTCACAGTCCAGCCCCTACCCCCGCCTTCCCCTTCCCTTCCCCTGGGCTGCTTGGCAACGGAAATTAAAAGGGACCTAACTCTTTGAAAGAGAATTAACAGCCAAAAATAGCTGTAAAATGTAGGGTTGCAGTCTTGGTAGTTTTTAGCAAGTTTAGAAAGTGACTGCTGACGAATGGGATAAGAGATATAAAACATAGACACAGACAGACACACGCACGCACACACACACACACACACACACAAACAGATAAATGGGGTAAAAGTGATGATTAAAAATCCCATTCGAGCATAATCATGAAACAATAATTATTGTGGACATAATTCGCTTTGAACAGAGGAGAGAAAATGTCGAAATGGAAAGGGGTGAGGCATGAGGCTGAGAAATTATATTACTTCTAAATTTTAAAAGCTTGCAAAATGGATCCAAAAACACAGTCTAATCTTGGGGGGAGAGAATTAGACCAAAACATGCTAGCGATCAAGTGACAATCACATTGTGTTCGGCCTGTTTTTGAACACAGTGCGCTAGCGACGATCCTTGCTGCTTTACTAATCCCGCGTTTAAGTCCGCGAGATTTTGACCGACAGCAAGGGAAATCACTCTAACAGCGTTGTTGGTGGGTGGTAAGAGAAGTGAGATGTCGCCATTGTAGGACAAAGTGGTCGTAGTTCGGGTTTCTTTGTTGTGGGCGGTTAACACGAGTTCCGTTTCAAATTGAATTGCACGATCGTGGGTCAGTGAATCCTAGTATGATGGTATTTCAGTGGCGAACCACAGTATGGGTTGAGTTAGGTAGGCCACATATATTATGCCAGGCTCCATTCTGATTCTCTGTCGATTCCATTATTCCTTGTCTCGCCAGATTTTTCGCTGTCCTTTCGTTTTCCTTTTCCTATATTCTCCTTATGCGCAACGAGCATGCTTCGGGATGGATAACTGCTCGTTAGAAATGGACATCATCATCACCGTCGTCGTCGTCATCGTCGTCGTCGTCGTCGTCGTCATTATTATCGTCGCCGTCGTCATCATCATCACCATCCTTATCATCATCGTCATTATCATCATCATATCATCATTATCATCATCATCGTCATCATCATCACCATCCTTATCATCATCGTCATTATCATCATCATATCATCATCATCATCATCATCATCATCATCGTCATCATCATCATCATTATTACCACTCCACAAGTTCAGAGCCAAAGTTTAGTCGGCTATACCGTATACTTCCGCACATGACTATTATACCGCGTTAAAGCCCAATATTAATCCACACACACACACACGCACACACACCCACACGCGCGCACACACACATATACACACACGCGCAAGCACACACAACACGCACGCACACACCCACCCAAATACATACGCACGCACAGTCACACAAGCACTGCAGCGCACCGAGTTAACGTCGTTATCGTCCTTGTTCCCCTGACGGCATTATCGGTAATTGTTGCCGACAGCCTTGCCGCTTTTGCCGATTTAGTTTTCATCGTTGCCGCCTGCAGAGGGCACTGTGACGCGCCAGAAGTGAGGGGTCGAAGGCCGAAGATATTGATGGAGCTGAGCCAGGTCTTCAGACACTCAATAATGTACTGGACTTATGTATCGGAGGTGAGGTGAGCGCGGATGTGCGTGTGTGTGGGGGGTGGGGGTGGTAGGAGGGAGAGTGGAAGGCTTTTCTATGTGAATTTAAGGTGTTTGTGGTTAAAGCTGCAATTTGTCTTATTTTTAATGTAAATTTTGCAATGGGTTGGTACAGAAGCGCTAGATTATGTTTCGTGTAGCAGCGTCGGGACCGGTTAGTGCTTGGATGGGCGACCCTGCTTGGAAAGCAACCATAGAACAACAAATGATGAAACAAGCATACGACACGCTCCGGTCCACCAAGCTGTGAATGGGTAGCTGGCTCTCTTTACAACCGGGGAATGTAAACCAGCGAGGGAGAGGAGATAGGTCCCGCCCCATCATTAAGCTGTCCCAGAAAAGAGAGGTCTCCAAGGTCTCTCTCCCCAACGACCAAAAGGTTAGGGAAACACCTTTACCTTTTAATGTAACTACATGTATTACTGTTTGTTCAAACAACTTTATGGAAAAGGTCGACCCACATTAAGAAGTAGGAGGGTGGGTATTATGCACCAGGAGGTCACTGAGTTAATCGGTTTAGAATTATCTCTTTTTTTTTCAGGCTCGTTCTTTGAGTACGGTTGAATGTCTTGGCAATTTCTGATGCGCAAGTGGATGTAGAGAGAGAGAGAGGGAGAGAGAGAGAGAGTGTGTGTGTGTGTGTGAGTGTGTGTGGGTGTGGGTGTGTATGTGTGTGTGTGTGTGTGTGTGCACCAGAGTTCCACAGGTCGTTGGTGAACTACGATATATCATTTTCTAAGGTCGATGTAAGTGCTGAGGTAATTTTGCTGCCAGGACTTGAGGTGTAAACTGTAGATGGGAAAGTACTGGTGTGTGTGTGTGTTTGCGCGGGGGGAGGGGGGAGGAAGTGGGTGGAATAGGGAGAGTGGAGGAGAGTAAAAGGGGAATTTTGTACGCACTGGAGTTCAAAGGTCAGTGGCCAAAACGATACATCTTTCTTAGCGCCATAATAGTTGGTGGAGTGGGGTGTTTGATTGGGAGGGGCGTTGAAACAAAAGCTTAGAAAGATGTGTGACAACGCGCCCGCCTGTGTTTGTATGTATGCATGTGTGCGGGTGTGTGTGTGTGTGTGTGTGTGTGTGTGTGTGTAGACAGTTGTTGGGTGAGCCTGTTAGTATTGGTTTCAATGTTTACATTTGATTATTATCAGAAGTTTCAATGTTTACATTTGATTATTATCAGAAGACGATTCGATTTATTATATAAAGCATTTGTATGTGTGTGAATTTGTGAATACATCGTCATATTCAAATGAAATTTTCAATTCAGTTTTTTTTCTTTTTCGTCTGTTCACTACAAAGTGATATTAGACAACTAAAAACGTTGACAAATGAATAAAATACATACATTTATGTAAAATCATAAAAATGTGTATAACTCGGTTTTCGAAATATTTATATTCTTGACATTGTTAGTATAAATTGTTATAGCGTCTGTATGTGTATATGTACGTGTGTATGTGAGAGAGAGAGAGAGAGAGAGAGAGAGAGAGAGAGAGAGAGAGAGGAGAGAGAGAGAGAGAGAGAGGAAGGAAGGAAGGAGAAGGAGGTGGTGAAAGAAACACAGTACACACGTTGTTCACAGAAACAACAGTGAAGGGTGAACGGTACATCGCAAGAAAATCGAACATGATGTAGATGTTAGAGTAGGTTATGAGTAATTTACTCACTGAGAGTGGAGCCACGCGCGGTGTCGCGAAGAAGAAGGAAAGAGAAAGGGGGGGGGAGGTAGGGAGAGAGGTTGGGGGAGAGGAGGAGTGTGCGTCGAGCAAGAGGGCTAACACATTTGTTTTCAACGCCTAAAATCCTATCTGGCTCTCTCTCTCTCTGTCTCTCTCTCTGTGTCTCTGTCTCTCTCTGTGTCTCTCTATTTCTCTCTCTGTCTCTGTCCCTCTCACTCTCTCTCTCTGTCTGGCTCTCTCTCTCTCTGTCTGTCTCTTTTACGCTTTCCATTGATTTAATTGCCTTGATAATGATGCTTATTACACTATGTGTTAATTGTTAGTATCGTGCTTATTTAATGATGCTTAATATATTATGTATGTCTTATGTGTTTTGTTTGAGCATTGTACGTATTTATGTAACTCTTATCATTGGTTTTATATGTATATTGCTTACTTCTGTAATGGTATGTATGTAAGTGTGAATGACCATCAGCTTGATCGTCTCCAACGTGTTCAGAACACGGCCGCCAGGATTGTCACCCGCAGCAAGAAGACCGACCATTTCACTCCGGTTCTCCGACAACTTCATTGGCTACCAGTCAAGAAGAGAATTGACCACAAAGTCCTCTCCTTGTGCTACAAGTGTGTCCATGACCCCACCTCTCCCCGGTACTTGAGAGACATTGTCCCTACCCACAAATCCTCAAGGCGCCTTCGCTCCTCTTCCCAGTTTATGTTGTCCGTTCCAAGTGTGGATGGTCACAGGAAGAGGCGCTTGGGTCATCGCTCCTTCTCCCACTGTGGCCCAGCATTGTGGAACACTCTCCCCCAGGACTTGAGAGTCGTAGAAACACTGGACTCTTTCAAGTGGCGTCTGAAGACGTATCTTTTTTGACGATTTTTGAGTGTATACATAGAGAAGTTCTTCTTGTTTTTATTTTATTTTTTTTCACCCTTTTTCCCCAACCCCTTGCGCCCTGAGCATGCTGCCAGCATGGATATGTGCGCCATACAAGTGGACATCATCATCAATGTGTGCGTGCCTACATGTGTGTGTGTGTGTGTGTGTGTGTGTGTGTGTGTGTGTGTGTGTGTGTGCGAAGGACTGCTTGTTAAAATAAGCCGTCAGCTTAAATTCTCTCTCTCTCTCTCTCTCTCTCTCTCTCCTCTCTCTCTCTCTCTCTCACCCTTCTCTCATTTTTTTCTCTTTTCCCACCTCCACCTTTGCCTTTCTCCTTCCCTCCTTCCACCAATTATCATTGTTCACTTACTTCTCTCTCTCCCACCCTCAGCCCACCCTAATGTGGTGGTTGTATAAAGTGTTTACGGCGTAGACAGTGATGTGAGCGTTGTGCAATAGTCAGTGGATGCTGTGGTATGCGGGCCTCTCTCATTTCCCTATTTTCACCTCAGTCTTCGGGGACCTATGGTTCCTGCTTGCCAACAGTCTTTTTCAATGCCAGTCTGTCAACTTTTCCCTGCCATCTGCAACTATCCCCACCCTCACACACATCACTCGTACACTGACGTATCCTGGGCAAGGAGTGATGTATTCTGGGCTAGGAGTGACGTACCCTGGGCTAGGAGCCTGTTGTAATAATTATTCGTTGTTCAGTTGTTCAATAAAAGGACAAAGTTCAAAGCTTCTTACAGAGAGTCCTATTCTATCCTATCCTATCCCGTAACTCGAAGGTCTTTGGGGCACCGCAGATTATCGTTTAACCAGCGTACTCCATCTTTCTCTGTCCTCAGCAACCCTCATGGCTGCGCTCAGTGTCAAACCAGTCCATTCTCGAATGTTGTCCTCCCACCTCTTTTTTGTCTCCCTCTTCTTCTGCCTCCCTGCCCCGTGCCTTACAGGATGATCTTTGCAAGGCCTGATATTTACTGGTGACGTGGCCATACCATCGGAGTTTCCGTTTCTTCACCCCTGTGAGCATGTCATCGTGTTGTCCAATGGCTTGTTTGTGATAGTCTGTTGGACTTCGTTGTTTGTGATGTGCAGGGTATAGGAATGCCCAGAAGTCTTCTGTAGTACCTCATCTCTATACTTTGTATTCTTCGCTGTAGGTCTGCTGTGAGGGTCTTACAGAGAGTAGCAGCACATGAATCAACGTACTGATTGTGGCTGCTCAAACTAAGAAGAAGAAGAAGAAGACGAAGGAGGAGGAGGAGGAGAGAGAGAGAGAGAGAGAGAGAGAGAGAGAGAGAGAGATGAGGCGAGACCATATGATACGATAAGATACGATAATTATATGTTTTAGTGATTTGGCTCTGGGACCATATTTTATACAATACAATTATATGCAAACAAATACATCAAGTAAATAAGAAAAAAAAAGTATCCACACTCAGAAATATGAATTAATTAGGGAAAGTTATGAAGAAACCAATCAAACAGTATAAACCAAATACAATGATTACGAGAGAGAGAGAGAGAGAGAGAGAGAGAGAGAGAGAGAGAGAGAGAGAGAGAGAGAGAGAGAGAGAGAGAGAGAGAGAGATAATATTAGGCCTACATTACAGACGCTCCTGTTAAAGTTACTATTTATGTTATTTATTTACTAATTCCTATTTTAGCGCATTTCCAGCTCAAGATCTGCTCAAGGCGCTGGTCGATACAGGATTTAACTCACGCGTCCGTGGCGCGCACTTGAAGCTGCTAAGTAAATGTAAATGGGCAAAATGTTAAAATAAAGTATGAAAGGAGAGCAACTGACGTTTGAAGTGTCCGCCCATAGATTTGAACAACCCCAAGTCAAAGGCTTTGTGTGCTTTTGTCAAAAACGGGTTTACAGTCTATTTTAACAACCTAACACGAAAAACCTTACGAACCATATTTTTCTACGGGTTCTGTCTCTTACCGGCTTTGGTGGCTGCTATTTTTAGCTCCACAATGTTGTCTGACTAGCCAAAGGCTGCTGCTATTGTTAGCTCCACAATGTTGTCTGGCTAGCCAAAGGTTGTTGATATTGTTAGCTCCACAATGTTGTCTGACTAGCCAAAGGTTGTTGATATTGTTAGCTCCACAATGTTGTCTGACTAGCCAAAGGCTGCTGCTATTGTTAGCTCCACAATGTTGTCTGACTAGCCAAAGGCTGCTGCTATTGTTAGCTCCACAATGATGTCTGGCTAGCCAAAGGCTGCTGCTATTGTTAGCTCCACAATGTTGTCTGGCTAGCCAAAGGCTGCTGCTATTGTTAGCTCCACAATGATGTCTGGCTAGCCAAAGGCTGCTGCTATTGTTAGCTCCACAATGTTGTCTGACTAGCCAAAGGCTGCTGCTATTGTTAGCTCCACAATGTTGTCTGGCTAGCCAAAGGCTGTTGATATTGTTAGCTCCACAATGTTGTCTGGCTAGCCAAAGGCTGTTGATATTGTTAGCTCCACAATGTTGTCTGGCTAGCCAAAGGCTGTTGCTATTGTTAGCTCCACAATGTTGTCTGGCTAGCCAAAGGCTGTTGATATTGTTAGCTCCACAATGTTGTCTGGCTAGCCAAAGGCTGTTGATATTGTTAGCTCCACAATGGTGTCTGGCTAGCCAAAGGCTGTTGCTATTGTTAGCTCCACAATGATGTCTGACTAGCCAAAGGCTGTTGTAATTAAAAGGCACAAGAACTACGGAATTTGTTCATTGAGAAAATAACTATTCTTTCAAAAGGGTGTTTG
The DNA here is from genome assembly GCA_036898135.1 of Oncomelania hupensis. Taxonomy (NCBI): domain Eukaryota; kingdom Metazoa; phylum Mollusca; class Gastropoda; order Littorinimorpha; family Pomatiopsidae; genus Oncomelania; species Oncomelania hupensis. The sequence continues at coordinate 6,647,204 of CM072520.1, read as the reverse complement.
TTTGTTGTAAGCTTATTTTTCTCACCTGGGGCAACGCTCACTGTGAATGTCCAAAAGATCTGTGGAGGGGCGTGGTCAAAGTGTGTCCCTTTAAAGGGTGTGGGAGCATTACATATATAAATAGGAATAAATCCTATATACAATAAATTGTAAATAAATGTTTATAAAGATGAATTAACAAATAAACCTTAACACGAAACAACGCTTCATTGTAGGAAAGGCCAAGTATGCCCACAATATCTTACTCTCGTTGGGTGCTTATAGCAGATTCTTTATAGCAAAGCGACAGATAGCACATTCAAGTACGGCTGTGTTCTATATACCGCTTTGCTATCGCGGAGTGGTGACAAGCGCCTGCCTTTGAGTCGTGCCCTTACAGTATCACTATTCACTGCCGTTGTATACAAGTTAAAGGTGAATGTTACTTTAATATTAAAATATTCACCTTTAACTTGTATACAACGGCAGTGAATGTTACTTTAATATTAAAATATTGTATGAAAGGGGGAACAACTGCTGTTTAAATATCACCCGAAAGATCCCAACCGTCAAGTTGCCAGAATGTTACATGTGTTTATAATGAGAATGCGATGATTTAAGTGGTCTCTAGCCTAACAATGTCCCATCGGTGGGCAGAATTGGTTTCAATAGTTGTATTATCTTAGCAAACAAAATTATAGTTCTGTAGTTGGTTCATATCTCTTATACAAGTTACTAATATTTTACTTAATGAGGCGTCGGTAATTTTGGTTATAGTAATCCTATCCCTATCCTGTCCCATAACCCGAAGGTCGTAGGGGCACCACAGATGATCGCTTAACCAGCATACTCCATCTTTCTCTGTCCTCAGCAGCCCTCATGGCTTCGCTCAGTGTCAAACCAGTCCATTCTCGAATGTTGTCCTCCCACCTCTTTTTCGGTCTCCCCCTTCTTCTACCTCCTTGCACTGTGCCTTGCAGAATAGTCTTTGCAAGGCCTGATGATCTGGTGACGTGGCCATACCATCGGAGTTTCCGTTTCTTCACCACTGTGAGCAGGTCATCGTGTTGTCCAATGGCTTGTGTGATGGTCTGTCGGACTTCAACGTTGGTGATGTGTTGGGTATAGGAAATGCACAGAAGCCTTCTGTAGCACCTCATCTCCATGCTTTGTATTCTTCGTTGGAGATCTGCTGTGAGGGTCCATGCTTCGCAAGCATATAGGAAGATGGAGATGACCAGAGAGCGCAGCAGTCTTACTTTGGAATGTAGACTGATGGTTCTGTCTTTCCAAATGGGCTTCAACCTTGTCAGGGCAGCAGTTGTTTGTGCGATCCTGGAGAGGACTTCCTGTCGAGACCCATTGTCTGACACAATGGCTCCTAAATATTTGAAGCTGTGCACTGTGTTGAGGGATTGGCCTTGTACTTACCCAGCAAGGTCCTCCTGAAAATAATACTCAACAGGTTGAAACCACAAGCTGAACAAATCATAGCTGAAGAACAAGCAGGATTCATGGCAGGGCGATGTACCACTGAACAGATTTTCAACCTCAGAATAATCTGTGAGAAATACCTACAGCACCAACAACATCTATATCATGTGTTCATAGACTTCAAGAAGGCATTTGACCGAGTCTGGCATGCAGCTCTATGGGCAACCATGAAAGTGTACAACATCAGCCCTAAAATTATAGAAGTCATCAAAAGCCTGTATGACAAGGCTACCAGTGCAGTCCTCCATAACAGCGTCATCGGGAACTGGTTCAGAACAACAATCGGTGTGCGTCAAGGATGCCTACTCTCCCCAACACTCTTCAACATCTTCCTAGAGCGCATCATGTCAGATGCTCTTGCAGATCACGAAGGCACAGTCAGCATAGGGGGCAGAGCAATCTCCAATCTTCGTTTTGCGGATGATATTGATGGATTGGCTGGAGAGGAACAAGAACTTGAACAGCTTGTACAGAGGCTTGACACCACCTCCAGAGCTTATGGTTATAGTAATGGTTATGATTTAATATTTGGTTTTGTATTTGATTTGTTGCTGTGTTTTTTTTTTTCAACTCAACAGCGTATTGTCTTATCATTTTTACGAGGATGAAAAGAAAATAAAACAATTGAACTGAAATGAACTGAACTGCAATAAATTACACATCAATATGTCAATCACGTGCTGCTCGCCATCATCAATCATTGCATGTCCAGTTGCACTTGCCTGGTTGCTGACAGACGAGAACACGACCGGGATCCCGTACTAAACTGAAAATTGTCCCGAGTTGTCTAAGGAAAAAAAGCGCTACAAAACGTTTCGATTGCTCCGCACAAACTATTTTTGCTTCTTTGCCATATGCGAGTGCTTTTAAAATGGCGCAGCACATGTTGACTGCACAACAGCCAATCAAATTGAAGTTGGCTGAAAGTGAAAAGTTACTGTCAATCGCACACAACAATGCTATCAAATATAAATACTAATTCATACCGATTGCACATAAACATAATTATTCCTGTTACTACTGTTATTACTGTAAATAACAAAAAGTCTTCTCTTGCTATTTCACCATTGAACACATCGCCATTCGCAAACCGAAAGCCCACCGCTCTGGCTGCCATCTTTTTCTCTTCGCAAACAACCGTTCGAGACCGCTACAGAGCGCTTTCCGCGGGCGTAAGGTTGCGGATGCTTTCCGCCAAAATAGTCACGTAGCGCTCTGCTTAGGCAACTCGGAGCTGATCTTTGAAGTTTTCGGTTAGGAATCTAGATAATATTTATTTCATCTCGCCAACACTGGGAGTTTTTAAAATATTTTTTATGGTGTTGCTTTTAGCATTTAATTTGGAAAATTCAGTCAGCAAATTGATAAGTTATAATTATGTATGCTGCTAAAACTCGGGGAATTCATGAGATTAATTGAGAGAGAGAGAGAGAGAGAGAGAGAGAGAGAGAGAGAGAGAGAGAGAGAGAGAGTGTGTTTCTTATTGTTAGTTATCTGTTACTAGTCTCCACTCTATAACAATGGAAATGTGATGATACTGGGTTTTATGCTTTCTGTGTGCAAGATTTAAAGAGCCCAATGAGTTTAAATGTGCATCTGTTCGGTGAGTGTGTTGGTTATGTGGTGTGCGTGTGTGTGTGTGAATGTGTGTGTGATGTGTGAGTGTGTGTCTGTGTATATATGTATGCATGTGTATATTTTGTTTTCCTTGTCTTCAGCCCTTCTCCCTTTGTTGACACAATCTTCATTTGTAAAACCAACAAACAAAACAACAGAACACACATGATAAAAGTCCCAATCGTTGAATAAGGATGAGCGCGAGACTGCATATTTTTTTTCTCATGTACAATGTGTTTGTCCCCGCAGAGTTTGCATCTTCCGTGCTTTCAAGCAAAGAAAGTACAGCTACGCAAAGAAGGTTCATCTCGGCGAGTGCCTATATAAAGTTACAAAACGTAGCCACTCGTAGCGCCCCCCAGCGATTCTCGTGATAAATGATTCCAAGGGCGATAATTTGTTCTTAGCGCTATGTAAACAAACCGCTTCAGTAGATTATGTTCCGGACACTCGCTTGCTTAAATTAACAAGCGATTCTGCTTTTTTTTTTTGAAAGTAAGTTAATAAGTGTCTGATTTTAATAATGTAAATACAGCTTGCCAACAAGTTGCTTGAATTATGCATTCAGCCGATTAAATTACCGTACCAATGCTGATGATTCAGTAGGCCTGTACTCGGCCTGTACTCATCCTAGATCCGTCAAAACTCAAACCCAAAAGTAAGCTTGAATACCGGTAATAGCTTTTCTGAACATTGCTTGATTTAGCATTTCCAGTTAATAACTGTGTTCCAATCTACTGTTTATCTCATTTACACTGCACTTCTGATTTTAATCGCTGCTAACCTACTGTTAGGCTCTCATCTTAAAATTATATTTACTGCTTTCGTTTCGATCAACTGTGTAAATAAGCCTATAAATTATTAGGCCTACTGTTTATCATCATCATTTTCATCATCATCATCATCATTATGGTTTAATATAGGCTATCTCTATAATAGAACTGTAGTTGCAAAAGGAAATTTGATAGGTTAAGATAGACTAAAGAAAAAGAACAGACATGTGTGTGTATGTGTATATGTATATATTGCACAATATTAATATTCTTCTGCCAAATTTAACTCTGAAATTTACTCGCACAGGGATAGGCTTATATAAGCATGCTTGTTGCTTGTCCCTGCTGCTTGTGATGTATATATTTTATATGTATTCTGAAGAAATAAATAATATATAAACCAACAGACATCAAGACTATGAAGTAGAGAAATAAAGCAATGCAACAAGAAGAGTGAACAGTGAAGCTTTTAAAGAAAACACATTTAACGTTTAAAAGCATTAATTTTTTTTGCATGAATCATTACATTGTAAATTGCACCTAGATAAGACCAAAAAGTGCAACAATAAAAATAGTCAAATAAGAAATATTTGTAGTCATTTATAATATTAGATCTGTACATTGCAGCAGGCTGCATCAATTATGTTACTTTATTGTTAAACCATCATGCATTTATAAAAGCTGAAAAAAATAGCTTCAAACATTTGTGTTTCTTTTTCTGACATTTAATATGAATATTATAGAAACAAAAAGAAACAATGATCTCTCTCTCTCTCTCTCTCTCTCTCTCTCTCTCTCTCTCTCTCTCTCTCTCTCTCTCTCTCTCTCTCTCTCTCATATAAAGGAAACTTCAGCAATTATCATTTTTTGTAAAGTACTGTCATCTCAATAAATGTATGTTTAAAATAATGAAAAGGGTAAGAATGTTAGGTTTTTATAATTAAATCTGTTGTTTACTTTTTGTTTAGCAAGATTAAGACATACCTACAAAGAAACAGAAGTTTTGCAAGACAAAACAAATACAATTAACCCTTTTCCTGTCTGCTTAAACCAAATGTAATGGAAAGGGAATACAGTCACACAGAAAATGGTATTTTACATTTGAAAGATTAAAAAAATCACATTTGGTATTTTTTCTGCATACATTTCACATGCAACAACAACAACAAAATCTGATAATACTAGACAATTAACTAGTAGCATTATACATTAAAAGGATAATAATTAATAGTTTTTGCTCTTGGATTTTTATTCTTAGATGCATTTATGAAGAATTATTTGCTTAGAAATTACTTCTTTTTTTTTAATAGTTTTTCTTTACAAGACAACACATCCAGTCAATGAGTCATGCAATAATATTTCATTAGGCCTACTATTTTTTCTTTTTCTTTTTTTTTTAAATTACTCTTAAGCAGCAATTAAAACTACGCCTTCCCCTCCCCCCTCCCCTCATCTTCCATTTGTAAGAAATTGGGATATGATAAATTTCAGTATCAACAAAGAAAATACAGTTTACATCGAGTGGTAGATCTAGATCAACGTTGTTAGATTTGGTTATAATTATGTTTGATTCTTCCTTTGGAAAATTAAAAAAAGAAAGTCCAGGGCACTTGTATCGTCCATTTGTGCAGTTAAAAGCGCTGCAGTGTTGCCCACCAGGACGGATTCTAGGTTTGTTTACTTGATTTGATACGCTTTCCTCCATTGCTAAGCGCTAAGGCCGAAGCGAGTTATCACTTATTCCGCTAGTTGGCGCTCGCAACTTCCGTTTCGCAGTAAGAGTCGAAATGAACCTTCTTTGCGTAGCTGTACTTTCTTTGTTTCAAGTGCATTGTAGCGCGCAGTAATATAAATCATTACCCCTTCTGGCAGCGTGGAGTTCACGTACTTCAAATCTGGACGCATGAAGTGATTAGCAGGGATCTCGTTTCAAACTTTGTGTGCATTTTATGGAAAGCATACTTAGCGCTCAAAGCAGTTAATGTTGAATAGTTTCCAAATCTTCACGGTCATGTACCTACAATATCAAACATGATTCAAATCCAATCTGACCTTTAGGTTAAAGGAATGGGAGGTTTGAAGATGGTTGACGGCCGGGAGTACCGAAATGACCCTCAGACACTGCGCCCCTACTCCTTCGGATAAGAGTATAAACCGAGGTCTAGTCTGTGCACGCACGCATTCCATCATTCGGACTTCAAAAATCACGACGCACTGGATCCTTTCTTTCCCTATATCAGTTCTCCCAGGACTGTGCTTGGTTGTCTGAGCGTCAAACGAGGCGCCCAAAGGCTGCGAGTTGGCTCCCGGGCAGTTTAAGTTAGATCCTGTATCGACCTGCGCTTTGAGCAGCTCTTGACCTAGAAAAGCGCTATGTAAAACGATTAATTAATAAATACAATCACGAGCATGAAAAAAGTCCTTTCAAGCGTCATTAATGTTCAGTTAGGAAATAAAGTATTTGAATTCGCCCTTAATTACGATGTGAAGTGTTCATTCTTGTGTAGTGTTTTGGTCCTGCGGGCCGTCGTAAGCGTTCTTCAATCATGGTGGGAAGTTTACTGGTGTGTCTGAAATATTCGTTTGCTTTTGTGGAGTATTTTCTTGCGGTATACATAGATCTCTCAGCCGCTTTTGACACCATCGATCACTCTGTTCTCTTCAGCGCCTAAGAACTTTGGAATAAAAGACTGTGCCTTAAGCAGGTTCCGTTCTCACCTTTGTAATCGTTTCCAATCTGTCTGCATCAACAACCATTCACCTTTCTGAACCGTCCAGATGTGTCTCCGGTATTCCTAAGGGGTCAATTCTAATCCCTGTTCTTATCACCCTTTACACGTATTATGAATTCCTTATGCATTTTCTTGCGTACTGGCTAACGTATAATTTTACAAGGATAGCGCATGTTTGATTTCCAATGCAAAAATAAAATACATAAGCCTGGCTTAGAGGACCAATTAGAAGCGAGAATGTGACGTCACAGAGGTCAACCTAAACTCCTCTTTCATATGATTACACGCAACACAGATTGTCTGCTACACACGACTTGGCGAGCTAAGGCAGTTGAATTCACTTTTTGTGTCTTTCTCTCTCTTTCATACTCTCCCTCCCTCCCTCTCTCCCTCTCTATCCCTCTCTCTCTCTTCCTCCCTCCATCTCTCTCTTTCTCTCTCTTTCTCTCTCTCCACCTCTCCTACTCCTTTCGAGATCCAAGACAAAATGCAAACATGGATCTGCTTCAGTACTTTCTATCGCAATTTCCATGTCATTTCTACTTGGATATCATTTTAGTTCCAATTTAAAATAAAAACTTTGCGGAAGGTTGTATATATAGGACCTGGTCCTCCGTCTTCGTTTTCCTCCAAAAACTAAAATTAGTTTCCAAGCTGATTGTGCCCGTAAGCTGATATTGTAAGGACAAAATCGGATTGCAAACATGCATTGGAAAGATGCAGCCTTTTTTCCCCTTTCACTGTAGGTGAATTCATTTGTTATTGTTATAAGACAGAAATGTAATAGCTGATCGTAGAATACAATTATTTGGCATTGGAAACTAGCATTTACCTCCACGCCATCAAGTTTTGTTTTTCTTTTCTTTCAAGTTGTTTTCTTCTTTTCTTTCCTTTCCACTCCCTCTCCCTCCCCCCACACACACAACATCTTGTGTATATATTTTGTCTGTGTGTGTGTCTGTGTGTGTGTTTGTGTGTGTGTGTTTGCGTGCGTTTTCAAACATACCATAGAAAACCGAATAGTTTTAATTTTTATTTTGAATCTATTATAGAAGTATTTTGCTTTATACAAATACTTACAAAGGAATTACTTTATACAGATTCTAATCATTTATTTTTGGGGGTATTTGGTCACGTTTCTTTCGTTTTCAAGTTGAATTTAAAGTATCATTTTTCTGTGGATACATTATGTAAGCACGTGTCATTCGGTCATTATATTATTTAAAAACGTTTATTCTATTTTATTATTTTATTTTATTATTTTATTTTATTATGTTGTACTTTTCATTAATTTAATGGATGCTTCTTCTTTCCAAAATGTAGTCATATTAAGCCGGAGGAAATAAAGCAATCCAGGATTTGAAGATGTGTATCGATGAAATGAAGTCAGGCAACCATAGTTATGATAGTATATTTCTGGAGCGAAACTAACCTCATTTGCACAGATTGATTGTTATTCTCGTTCTTCCTCCACTTTCCACACTTCTTCTTCTTCTTCTTCTTCTTCTTCTTCTCTCTCTCTCTCTCTCTTCTCTCTCTCTCTTTATTTCTCTCTCTCTCTATTTCTTTCTCTGTCTCCGTCTCTCTCTCTCTCTCTCTCTCTCTCTCTCTCTCTCTCTCTCTCTCTCTCCCTTTCTCTATCTATCTATCTCTCTCTCTCTCCCTTCCCATTGTAGCTCTTACCAATCCTCAGCCTCAAATCTTAAAAGACCTTTTTGAAGTACTGAAAAGTTATGAGAAACGTTTACCTTGTGTGTTTGAGCATGTATTTATGGCAAAATGGTTTTTTCAATCTGTCAGTGCTCTTGTAAAATAGGGTGCCATTTTGAAACCATTGTTTTCACTTGGAAATTGTTATAAAAAAACACACACAAAAACAGCAAGATACCCCAAGTTCAATTTTAGCAAAAGTCCTCATTTTGACAAATGTTCGAACTTCAAGTGTTACAAACACGAAAAGGAGTGTCCGCCGTCGATAATAATAATAATAACGGATTTTTATAT
>CM072520.1:6613605-6633605 GCA_036898135.1 Oncomelania hupensis | reverse complement strand
GCGAGCGGGACCACATTGTCGGCAGGCATTTTATGCAGGTCGGTGGCAGCGACTTTGCAGTAGAGTGCGTGGCACTAGTAGCCGCAACCCGGTACTCCCAACCACGCTCCACCGCCTTGCAGGGCAAATATTTTTATGTCCCTCTTTTTGGGGATAAAATGAAAACAGCTCGGGTGGAGCAATGTTCTGAAGGTCGTGGCCAAGAGACGGGAGTATTCTACTCCGCTCCGCTACAAGTGGTGCAACGACCGGGAACAGGATGATGCTGGACCGTGGTGTGGACTGACTTGGCGTAGTCAGTGTCGGTTCCAGACATACCTGTTGCGAACGGGGAAACTATGGGGACATGATTCCATTTGAGCTGTGGGATCTGTAGCGGAAAGGGAGGCAACTGGTTGAGGCTTAAGAGAGAAATTGTCTACCTTGATTTTCTTGGGACCACATTGTCGGCAGGCATTTTATGCAGGTCGGTGGCAGCGACTTTGCAGTACAGTGCGTAGCACTAGTAGCCGGCAACCCGGTACTCCCAACCACGCTCCACCGCCTTGCAGGGCAAATATTTGTATTTCCCTCTTTTGGGGGATAAAATGAAAATAACAGCTCGGGTGGAGCAATGTTCTCAAGGTCGTGGCCGAGAGACGGGAGTATTACTCCGCTCGGCTACACAAGTATGGTCGCCCATCCAAGGACTAACCCCGCCCGACGTTGTTTACGATGAAACCTTGCTGGCATGCACCCAAATCACTACACCACTGTGTCGCCCATACAGTAACTGTAGACAAAATGTGAAGTAGTGGTTCAACTATGCTACAGTAGGGCCGGACACACATCATAGCAACAACAGCACACGAAACTTTAAGAAGGTAAAGAAGACATCAAAGAACATTTTTAAAATTAAAAAAAAATATTGTTATAATTGTAGACAAGTGGGCGGTTTACGTCGATTATCCCACGGTAAGGCTTGCCATTTACAGTGAGGAAAGCGACTAAGTCGGGCAATCTGCTTAGACATGCATCGACTGCCTCCCAATGTTGCTTTGATTTCATCTGTATTAGGGGCCCTCGCTTCATTAGTTCTTATTTCACTCAATGTGTTTTAGTCCTGTACTCTATTAGACTTTTCATCGATTTCGCTACTGTCAGCACAAGACTCCAGTCCACCCTACGGCCAAATGCTGTCGTTGTTGAAATGACGCTGCAACATGTTGTTTTCGATAGACTTTGTTTTCTGAGTCATTTTTGACAGGTTAATGGCCTTTTGTTGTTGTTGTTGTTGTTGTTGTTTGTGTGTAGTTTCTCAGATCCAGATCCTAGGTTCCCGAACCTTTACTGACTTTCTAATTAAGACAAGTCATAAGTGACAGAACTCTAGTACTCTCTGTGCGAAATAATGCCGTTGGTGAAAATTAATTCGGTTGCAACACTTTTGGCGTTAGATTTTGGGTTTCTGAGGGGTTTTTTTGGACAGGTGAAGTTACGAGACTCTAGTCCACCCTGTGGTCAAATGATGTTGGTGAACTGAGGCTAGATTTTGGTTTCACGAGGCTTATTTTACTTTTTAAAAATTTTTAAACATTTTTAGGGGGGGTTAGGGTGGGGGAGGGTGAAATTCCGTCGCAACATTTTTTGGTTTAGATTTGAGTTTTCTGAGGCTTTTTTTTTTTGGGGGGGGGGGGGGGGGAGGAGGAGGAGGGAGGGAAGAAGAGAGGCGAGGGGGGGGGAACAGGTGAAGTGACGAGACTCTAGTCCACCCTGTGGCCAAATGATGTTGGTGAACTGAGGCTAGACTTTGGTTTCACGAGGCTTATTTTACTTTTTAAAAATTTTAAAACATTTTTAGGGGGGTTAGGGTGGGGGAGGAACAGGTGAAGTGATTTATCTCTTCACTCTGTTATACACTTTTATTTTTATTTTATTTAATTTATTTAATTATGTCGTCGAACTTACATAATGCTTTTCTATCTCATGAGTACTTTTTAATCAATTTATCTACAATCAGTACAAGACTCAAGTCCTCCATATAAGGAACGGTGTCGTTGGTGAAATGGTGTTGCAGCATTGATTTTGTTTACCCAATGGCAGTATTGCATGTATGGACGGATGACAAGCGCAAAGCGCGTTTCTGTTTTTCATCGGACAGTGTAGGTGTGTTGTGTTGTGTCGGTAACATTCCTTTGCGTTTAACTACCCATTTAAGTTAGGATTTCATTAAATGGCGTCGGTTAGGGAATTTGTTGCAACATTTGGATGCATGACTTAATGGTTATGGCAGATTGGTTTGGGCTTCGCACAGCAGTGTTCTAAAATGTTATTTACAACCACTTCCAAGTCGAAATTACAGATGCAGTGAAATATTTCGGTTGATGAAGCCGATCGCAACGTTTTGTTTTGAAGTTGTATGGTAATGTGATTCAAATACAAATTAATTATTAAATTATTATCAAATAAAATTCATTGGATTTTTAATTGCAGGAAGCAGTTGAATGCTTTTTGAGGTAGTAATGACATGGTGCCAGTCATATTAATGGTGGCAAGAAATATTAGCTATAGTTAATGTCTTGGTAGATGGCTCTGCCTTTCATATCTTTTCCTCTCTGCTGTTAAGTTTACACTCAATTGTTTTAGTGATCGGTCACGTCGTAACGAAATAATGTCGTTACGATAACGTATTGCAACATTTAAATCTTAACATTTCAACCCATTTTTTTAAAAACGAATTTTGAAGATATGACATTCTTCTTTTTATTTTGCGATGAATTGTTTTTAATTTAATGAACGTCTTCCCATTTTAATCCGCATTTTCTTAATAAATTTATCAAAAGGGGGAGTAATTGTCAATGTGCGCTCCGTTTGACATTGATTTTCATTCATTCAGTGCTTCACTCAAATTCCCTTGGTTTTTTGTGCTTTTTTACGGGGGAAAGTTATTTGTGCAGCTTTCTTTTAGTCTATATTCTCTTCGCCTCGTTTTCTGGGCCGTTTGGCAAATTCTGGCGAATAGGACACGCTGTCGATGACTTGGGTCACACTGCGCGGTTATTTACCAACCTTTTTGCTGTTAAGGTTGGAATTCAAGACGAGGTTTTCTTCTGCAATATTTGAAATAATTGTTCAACATATGAGTAAATTTTGAAATGCGAGACAACTTATTTGCTAGCTTAGTTTACCATCTTTTGCAACGAATGTGGTTTATTCATTGCCGGTAAGATTGAATTTAACGTATGGTTGCCTGGTTATGTTTCTTTAAATTTAAAAAAAATTAATAATAATAATAATAATAATAATAATAATAATAATAATAATAATAATAATAATAATAATAATAATAATAATACTGGATGCTATATACGCGCCTTTCCCCAAATCAATCAGGCTCAAAGGGCGGCGATCTGTACCAACATACACGCTCACCTGTCTCATCCACCCTCACACATACACACAACAAATACACATCTGTCACTCAAACAGGTGGTGTAAAGGCAGAGAGATCGCTATTGGAAGATGGAAAGAAAATCGATTTTTTTTTTTACTTTTGAATTTTTTTATTGACTGCGTCCAGTACCATTATTGAAGGGAGGGAGGAAACCGGAGTGCCCGGAGAAAACCCTTGGTGATCTCAATAGTCTCGTACCTAGGTCACATACGTTCAGTAAAGCCATTGTGGGTATACTCCTGTGCTATGTTTTTCAAAAGACAATAATAAGAATGTAAGAAGCAAATGTGACTTGACTGAAAACAAACAATCAAACGAAAGCATGTCAAGAACGAAGAATTACCATTGTTCCAAACGACTCTTTTTGTTGTTGTATAATATGGCCATTCAACTCCGTTTTCTTTCGCTATCAGGGGAAATAATTGTAAGCACGAATTTGAATTTCTGCCTCAGTAGATGGTTATCTCCTCCTTTGCTCTGCTTCGCCGGCTCGATTGGTTTGCGGTGAAAAGACCTATTAGAAAAGAAGGGATATCACGAGGTGTGTGCGGTGTGGAGGGTGGTGAAGGTCGTGATAGCTCAGATACTAAATGACACCCTTCTTGTTCTTCCCCTTCTTCGTCTTCTCGAGCTCCTCCTCCTCCTCCTCCTCCTCCTCCTCCTCCTTCTTCTTCTTCTTCTTCTTCTTCTTCTTTTACTACTACTACTACTACTACTACTACTACTACTACTACTACTACTACTACCATCCATTAGTAGTAGTAAGTAGTACTAGTACCATCAATTATTAGTAGTAGTAGTGGATGCTATTAGTGGTACTTCTACTACTACACCCAGCATCCAGTAGTAGTACTTCTACCACTATTCTACTACTGTTACTACTACTACTATTTCTACTTCTACTACTAATTTCCGATGACCACGCTCTCTTTCACATTTTCTTCTACTGGATTCTAATAGCAGTAATAATAGTAGAAGTAGTAGTAGTAGTACTTCTACTTCCATTATTTCTACTACTACTACTAATATTACTCATATTATTACTACTAATATTACTAATCCTATCCTATCCTATCCCGTAACTCGGAGGTCGTAGGGGCACCACAGATGATCAGATGTTGAAGAGTGTTGGAGAGAGTAGGCATCCATGACGCACACCGATTGTTGTTCTGAACCAGTTTCCGATGGTGCTGTTGTGGAGGACTGAATTTGTAGCCTTGTCATAAAGGCTTTTGATGACTTCAATGATTTTAGGGCTGATGTTGTACATTCTCATGGTTGCCCATAGAGCTGCATGCCAGACTCGGTCAAACGCCTTCTTGAAGTCTATGAACACATGATATAGATGTTGATGGTGCTGTAGGTAATTCTCGCAGATTATCCTGAGGTTGAAAATCTGTTCAGTGGTACTTCGCTCTGCCCTGAATCCTGCTTGTTCTTCAACTATGATTTGTTCAGCTTGGGTTTCAACCTGTTCAGTATTATTTTCAGGAGGACCTTGCTGGGATGGCTGATGAGGCTGATGGTGCGATAATTTTCCTATTCCTGAAGGTTACCTTTTTTGGGAAGAGTGATGACAAGCGACTTGGTGCATCGTGTAGTCCACTCGCCACTCTGCCAGATCTTGTTACAGATAATGGTGAGTGCGTCAATCATCGCTTCTCCTCCTGCTTGAAGCAGTTTCGCGGGTATGTTGTCCACTCCCGCTGACTTCCCCTTCTTCAGCGATTGCATTGCTGCTTCAACTTCTTCTCGGAGAATTGGGAGAATTTCTCCGTCTTCTCTGTTCTCAGGACGTACTATTCCTATTACTAATACCACTTTAAATTGCCTATGACCACACTCTCCTTCACCTCTACCTTGTTCCTCCGCGAACTATCTCTGTCTGTATCTCTCTCTCCCTCTCTCCCTCTTCACCCCCTCGTCTTCTTCATTCCATTCCTTTTTCTTCTTTTTCTTCGTTTAATTTCCCTCTCTTCCCTTCTTTCCCATGGTATATTGTTTTAACGATGTTCCAGTGTAATGCAATGGGAGGCTTGGTTATTGACATTCTTGGCCAATACGATTTTCGATGTCATCGAAGACGGAATGACATAAAAAAAGAAAAGAAAAACCGACATGCAGTAAAGCCAAAAGACAAAAATAAGAAATAAAGTAGAGAACACGAGGGAAAAAAGACAAAACAAAAAACAAGGGCAAAAATAGTTTTTTAACAATAAATAAATAAAATATGGACGACTAGAAATAATGCTAAAACTTCTATCAATAAACAAGTTAAGAGCGAAGAAGAAGAAGAAGAAGAAGAAGAAGAAGAAGAAGAAGAAGAAGAAGAAGAAGAAGAAGAAGAAGAAGAAGAAGAAGAAGAAAAAACATGTCAAACGAAAGAAAAAGCCGTTCAGACAGAATGAAAGGAATGACGAGAAAGGGAAGAGAAAAAGCAAAAGAAAGAAAGACAAGAAGTTGACAATCATGTATGAAAAGGAAGAAAGAAAGACAAGAAATTGACAATCATGTATGAAAAGAAAGAAAGACAAGAAATTGACAATCATGTATGAAAAGAAAGAAAGACAAGAAATTGACAATCATGTATGAAAAGAAAGAAAGACAAGAAATTGACAATCATGTATGAAAAGAAAGAGACAAGAAGTTGACAATCATGTTTGAAAAGAAAGAAAGAAAGACAAGACCTTGACAATCATGTATGAAAAGAAAGAATAAAAACAACAGCAACATGGACAGGAGTGGAAGGGGACGATAATCCATACAGAGAAATTGGAATAAAACCAACGGTCAAGAAGAGCAAGTATTGACAACCAGAGAAAAAAAAATGGGCATGAATGTAGAATTTTTTAAAAATAAAAAAACATAATGGTAATAATAAAATACACGTTTAAGAATGCTTTTCTGCTGTTGTTCATTTGTTGTTGTTTGTTCAGCTTGGAAAGGGTTGCTGGAGGATAGGATGAGGGGTAGGGAGGTGGCGGGAGAGGAGGCGCGGGGTGAGGGGGGGGAATAAAAACGAAAATGTATGTTTTACTGATCTGGGCCTTTTAAAGTTGTTTCTGGTGTTGTGGTATTGGTGTTGTTTTTTGTGTTGTTGTTGATGTTGGTGGTGGTAATGGGGGTGGTGGTGGCGTTGGGGGTCGTGTTGTTGTTGTTGTTGAGAAATAGTGAGATCACACAAACACAAATGTAACAGTAAACATAGGGAATTTAGGAGATGAAGTGGGAAAAGAAGAACACGATATTTAATTATCCGTTTAGCTTTGTACATGTACATGGGTCTTTCGTCCTAAAAATAGCCCTTGGTGAATAGTAGGGGATCGAGGGTAGTAGTTATAAAAATAAGGGGGGAGGGGGAATGACGTTGGTAATTCAGATAAGTATAAATCAATCAATCATTGATCGCGTACATCGCTAATATCATCACTTAATGGCGACACCACCACCGGCACCACCGAGATGTCTTTTTTTACGCATAATTTACTCCGTGGTCATTAGCGAGTCCAGGCAGACTCTGACCAGGCTGGAACTGTCCACTAGGTGTCGAGCTGCCTAAGAAAACTGGCCGCTCTGCTGGACATTGGGTTCTCTAACTTCCCTAACACCCACCACATAATGCTCAGACCTAACTGGACATCACAACTTTTGACTACTGTCCACCACAGTGTTCAATAATATCTTCTTTAAAGAGGATCTCACCAATATTTGTGAAGCAAATTTAACTTTAAACACGTCTGTGGTACCTGCAAGTGAAAGTTGGCTATCTATTTTCTCAATGAAAGGAGTATGTTGTGGTATAGGTTGGCCTGAGTACAGATCTCAATGAAAGGAGTACGTTGTGGTATAGGTTGTCCTGAGTACAGTTCTCAATGAAAGGAGTATGTTGTGGTATAGGTTGGCCTGAGTACAGCTCTCAGTGAAAGGAGGCAGGCCTGAGCGCAGTTCTGAATTAAAGGAGTACGTTGTGATATAGACTGGCCCCAGTGCAGTTCTCAATGAAAGGAGTACGTTGTGGTATAGGCAGGCCCCAGTGCAGTTCTCAATGAAAGGAGTACGTTGTGGTATAGGCAGGCCTGAGCGCAGTTCTCAATGAAAGGAGTACGTTGTGGAATAGACTGGCCCCAGTGCAGTTCTCAATGAAAGGAGTACGTTGTGGTATAGACTGGCCCCAGTGCAGTTCTCAATGAAAGGAGTACGTTGTGGTATAGACTGGCCCCAGTGCAGTTCTCAATGAAAGGAGTACGTTGTGGTATAGACTGGCCCCAGTGCAGTTCTCAATGAAAGGAGTACGTTGTGGTATAGACTGGCCCCAGTGCAGTTCTCAATGAAAGGAGTACGTTGTGGTATAGACTGGCCCCAGTGCAGTTCTCAATGAAAGGAGTACGTTGTGGTATAGACTGGCCCCAGTGCAGTTCTCAATGAAAGGAGTACGCGTTTAGACTATAAAGTATGGGTATACACTCATTAAACCCACAAAAGCTGTTTTGACTGATCACAACCCCTTTAACTGTCCTCACCTACTGTCCAGCAGGACTGGGACCTGACCACCACACCCTCTTAACAACTGTCCACTTGAGTGGGCAGTGCCCTAACTTCCTGTCCTACATCACTGCTAACTTGATTAGTGTCCAGGTAGTAGTGGTGGTTATTAGCGTTGGCTATTCTCTTCGTCATGTCCCAACGATCCCTTCGTCGGGACAAAGTTAAGGTTCTGGCGAGTTGTCTGCGTTGATGACTCGGTCTTGAGGTTTGATTTTAGTGGTGACGATGAATGAATGGATGCTTGATTTTGATGATGTTTATGATGATGATGATGATGATGATGATGATGATGATGATGATGATGATGATCTGGTTCGTACTGTTGTTCTTCTTCCTCTTCCTACTGCCCCTCTTCAATCTTCTTCTCCCTGTAACCCCAATGTCTCCTTGTAATGCATAACGACAAATAAAGATCTGTCTTCTTCTTCTTCTTCTTCTTCTTCTTCTTCTACTTCTTCTTCTTCTTCTTCTTCTTCTTCTTCTTCTTCTTCTTTTCTATTGCACTTTCAGTTTCTTGTTCTTGTGCTTCTTCTTCTTCTTCTTCTTCTTCTTCTTCTTCTTCTTCTTCTTCTTCTTCTTCTTCTTCTTCTCCTCCTCCTCCTCCTCTTAGCTCTTCTTCTTATTATTATTTCCCCTCTTCGTCTCTGGTCACAGAGAGTAGCACGTGCTTATTAATTTGATAAATGGACAAGAATTGGTGGTCGGGGGCAAATGCCCACAGTGTTTTGATCAGAGTGACCGGACCTAGATTAAGCGGCGATGGAGTGATGTTCCCTGATTTGTCAGAAATGACCGCTGGGATTCCGGCAAGTCGATGAGTTAATGTACGATGGAAAGAGAGAGAGAGACAGAGAGACAGAGGGTAGAGAGAGAGAGACAGAGAAAGAATTACAGAGACAGAAAATCAAATATATGTACTCTTTCTCTCTCTCTCTTACTCTCTGTCTCTCTCCTATCCCATAACTCGGAGGTCGTTGGGGCACCACATATGATCGTTTAACCAGCGTACTTAATCTTTCTCTGTCCTCAGCAATCCTGATGGCTTCGCTCAGTGTCAAGCCAGACCATTCTCGAATGTTGTCCTCCCATCTCTTCTTCTGTCTCCCTCTTCTTCTACCTCCTTGCACTGTGCCTTGCAGGATGGCCTTTGCAAGGCCTGATGCTCTGTGACGTGGCCGTACCATCGGAGTTTCCGTTTCTTTACCACTGTGAGCAGGTCATCGTGTTGTGTCCAATGGCTCGTGTGATGGTCTGTCGGACTTCGTCGTTGGTGATGTGCTGTGTATAGGAAATGCCCAGAAGTCTTATGTAGCACCTCATCTCCAAGCTTTGTATTCTTCGTTGTAGATCTTCAGTGAGGGTCCATATTTCGCAAGCGTATAGGAATGGAGATGACAAGGGAACGCAGCAGCCTTACCTTGGAATGTAGACTGATGGTGATTCTCTCACACGAATAAAGAAGGGTTGCATAACAATAAGTATGAGTAAATTAACGTCCCCGGACACCTAAGCTTAAAGGGGATATAACAATAACGATTGTTCCCATACAGATAAAGAATGCCTCCGTTACAATAAGGACTGGTTCCCCAAAAATCTTGTTTGGTTTGGTTGGTTGTTTTATTAACGTCTTTTTTTCACCAAGATGACAAAGACCATACACACACATTCATACTCACGCATTTGAACAGACTAGACGCACATGTACACACGCATACGCGCGCAGTCACACACCTCAAAAATGTCCGGACGCCAATGAGATTGTGGGGGAAAAAATCGTCACGGGAACTCGTGATTGTCATGTAAAAAAGAAAAAAAAAAGGAACTATAAATTCAGCAGAAAATCTTCAATCAGGAACAAGTGAGTTTTCGTTCTTTGCCCACGATATTATTTTCTATTTACGGCGCATGGCGGTAATAAAGTCACAGATGTTGGTGCCTGTGAAGTGTTTGGCCGTGGCATGAAGTGCAGATGACGCACAGCAGTATCAGTGTGAACTTGCCTATCTCTGATGCTGCACTGTTTATGCAGCTTCCGGATTCTGCTTCCATGGGCGGGGGTGGTCACACTAAGGAGGTGGATGTTAAAAGGTAAGGAAAGAATGCAGACTGTTATCGGTAATGTAATAGGAAAAAGAAACTAACGTTGAACTGTTAACCTTTGGACGGGAGTATAAACCGAGGTCTAGTCTGTGCACGCACGCATTTCATCGCAGGGATTTTAAAAGATCCTGACGCTCATGCCCTAGACGGGTGAGTGCCGGCTACACAAATACACCCAGCATGCACTAGGTCCCTTGGCCCTATTTCCCCGGTCACACTTGATTGTGCTCTGTTGTCTGGACGTCGTCCCAAAGTTGGAACTAGGCGTCTAGGGCGGCTGGAGTTAAGTCCCGTGTCGGCCAGCGCCTTGAGCAGCTCTTGAACTGGAAATGGCGCTATGTAAGTACGACAAATAAATAAATTAAAATAACGATTGTCAGTGTTTCAAAACGTGTCAAGTTCCAAAAACTATAGTGGAGGTTAATCATAAATTCAGTTGTAATGATGATTCCAATGCATTGCTTATGATGAAGGAAAGACTGTTAAATAAGAAATGTACGCTAGTATATTTTTGCACATAGTTATGGTTGGTTGGTTGGCTGTTTTGTTAACTTAACGTCTTCCTTATCGAGATGATGAGACGTATGCACGCAACGCAATCACGCACATTCGCGCCACAAACATACATACATACATACATACATACATACATGATTGATTGATTGATTTATTATTGCTTTAGGTCCAGCGGACTCTTCCGAGCCAAATCAGGACCGGACATACATACATACATACATACATACATACATACATACATACATACATACATACATATACAATACTTAAATACATTAACTGAGCCACTGGAGAATCAATACCTTTCTGATCATTTCCAATCTGTCCACATCAATAACCACATTTCTGAACAATCCTGATATGTCTTCAGTGTTCCTCATGGGTCAGTTCTAGGCCTTGTGCTATTCACCCTTTACCTATCTCCTGCCTCACATCATTCAAAACCAGGACACTTTCCACCATTTGGACGCAGACGATACACAGCTCAAACACAGATGACACTCCTAAAAACTTCTATCTATTCTCACCAAAAATTCTGATTGCTTTAAAAACTGGATGATTGCCAACAAGCTCCAGCTCAATGCTAACGAAACTGAAGTTATGGTCACGGGTACCAAACACAACCTGTCTTCTTCCCCCGGTAGATCAAACCACTATGCCTATTTCATATTTTGTCAAAAACCTTGGTGTCATCCTTGATAACACTCTCTCCATGTCATAAATATTCGGCAAAGCATGTCAAACATGCAACTTTTAGCTCCGTAGAATAGGCCTTGTCCGCAAACATCTGACCACTGACGCTACAGCCAAACTCATTTCCTTTCTTGTTCTGTCACGCTTAAACTACTGCAACCCTCTTCTAGCTGGACTTCATTCCTCTTCTGTTCGTCAGCTCCAACGTGTTAACAACTCAGCTGCTTGTCTGCTTCTCTAAAGGAACAAAATCTGATAATATCACACCACTCTTACATTCTTTCCACTGGCTTCCTGTATCTCAGAGGTTTACCTATAACATCTGTACTTTCTATTACAAGTGCTTCCATGGATTAGCACCTTCTTACCTCACCTAGAACATTCACTTCTACAAGCCATCTAGAAATCTTCGTTCTTCCTCTGACTTCCTCATGCTACAAATACCCCGCTACAAACTCTCCTGTGCAGGCTCTCGATCGTTCTCAGAGCTTGGTCCTTCAACTTGGAACTCTCTTCCTCTTTCTCTTCGCAGCTCTCCGAACTTTCAAGTCCAACTTAAAAACTCATCTCTTCTTTAAAAATGTCTGATCTGGTTTCCCATCACCAGCATCATTACTTCTTTTTCTGATTCAGATCACCGCCGTCACACCGCACGCCCGCACCCTCCTCATTCCTTAGCTGCTGTCCTCAACTCCCTCCCTCCCTCGTCTGTTATATTTTACTTGTAAATATTATTTTTTATGTTTGTATTATGTCTTTGCATAGTTTATTAGTGTCTTGGTTTCGTTTCATTTCATTTCTTTTCCTATGTATTTCGACGTTAACGTTAAGTATAAATGCGTGAGGACTGCATTTGAACTGATGCCGTTAGGAAAAAGCGCTATATAAATACCCTATACTATGAACATCGGCTGTCAAAAATGGGCGAATATAATTGTTCGTAGTTATGTTGTTCTTATAGACTTCCTTCAAGAAGGACTCATCATTATCATCATCATCATCATCATCATCATCATCATCATCATCATCATCTCTCTCTCTCTCTGTATTTGTTTATTAAGGACTAGCTGTAAGACAGGTACAAAGGACTTAATACTATTATCCTATTAAAAGTTTTGACTTCGACTTCTCTCCCTCTCTCTCTCCCTCTCTCTCTCTCTCTCTCTCGACGCAATTAATTACTGGTACTTTGGGGTTGACTTTCTTATCTCTGTCTTCGCCTCCCCCTTAGCTCGTGCTTGGCGCTATGTGACCTGAGCAACTAACCTGACCTTTCCCAACCATTCCCCATTGTTCCGTTGTGAGTTCGGAACGGCGATGAGGTCAGCCGCGTTGCATAGAGGCCGAAAAGACACGCGTTTCTACTATACACTTTTGCATGTTTTTAATCGCTTGTCGTGAAGGAGTATAAAAAGCAGTTAGCGCTTCTTGAAGAATATAGATAAAACCTGGCTTCCGAAGAAAACTGAATCAATGGGTCAAGATGCTGACAGGTACAAGACTTGCGCCCCGCAGATACCGTAGGAGGTAAGCACACACAATATCTTTGAAACGTGTGCCCCAATCTTTGTTAGGAAACACACGTGACTAGTCTTCTTCGCCTTGTTTATCTCCGCCATTCCCATTCCGCTCTCAATTGATTATCTCATTGGCGGGATCAGGCTTCACTAAGGTCGTCTCCCTTGCCGGAAACGCTCACACAGAGACAGCGCGCGCAGTCGGTGTTGAGTTTTATTGGCGCAGAGCAACAGTCACGTGGCGGCACCGCAGATAGGCAATTGCTTTTGTTTCTGGCAAAGTGGCAATCGGTTGTGGTCGTGTACAAATAGCCGGCATGATGATAAAAGCAACATTTATGTTTAGAGAAGGGGTTGACTACGTGTAGAAGCCTTCAATGCGCGGGTAGTTTGAGTTTCGGTTAATGAATAACGATTGCTATTGCTATTGCTGTATAGAAAATGCTACATTGGGCGCTTTAAGCAATAAATGAAATCCTGAATGCTGTTGTGAGGACACTGATGAGAAATAATTTTCCTTTTATACGTCAAATTATTATTATAGTCAATATATAGAATTGATGTCCAGAGTTTTAGGCGTTTAACCTTGACAAAGAGTTGTAAAATAAACTTGATAGCTTGGTTTTAATCTGACGAATCTTTGTGTTGTCTTTATATTCCATTTTTGTGTGCATCACATAAAACCATTGAAAGAGAGCTTCTGACTTTTTCTAGTCTAACTTCGGTATCATACCTCCTATTTTGAACTACTTCTCTGGAAACTTAGTATGAGAGTGGGGCTAAAAGCGAAAATAGCGTGTCAAGAAAAACGGAGTGTACACTTAGAGCTTTATGACACCACAGTAATTAGCGAGCTTGCATGCCGGTTAACCCTGGCTATGGCAATTCATTTCCCGTACTTCTGCTGCTTTCTCCGTTTTGAAGTTCTGGCCTCCGTCATATCGGGTTTGCTCAGTAAAGGAAAAAAAATCTTTTCCTGTAGCATAACCTCTCCGTCGTAAGAAAAAGGTTTCTCTCACTGGCAGCTATATGAGGCCGTCTCTTAACGTTTTATTTTCGTTTATGATGCGATTTTGTTTGAAAGACCTTCATCATCATCATCATCATCATCACCATCATCATCATCATCATCATCATCATCATCATCATCATCATCATCATCATCATCATCATCATCATCACCAGCATCATCATCATCATCACCAGCATCATCATCTTCTTCTTCTTCTTCTTCTTCTTCTTCTTCTTTTTCTTCTTCTTCTCCTCCTCCTCCTCCTCCTTATTTGGTGAGGATCTTATAAATATTACCGTCCATAAACACGATGTTTAGTATGCTCAGTTCGGGTTTTACTTGCTGACGCCTTTGCCTAAATATTGACCAGTGATATTGTTTGT
Organism: Oncomelania hupensis; assembly: GCA_036898135.1. Lineage (NCBI taxonomy): Eukaryota > Metazoa > Mollusca > Gastropoda > Littorinimorpha > Pomatiopsidae > Oncomelania > Oncomelania hupensis. The sequence continues at coordinate 6,619,406 of CM072520.1, read as the reverse complement.
GAGTATTGAACTGTTCTTTATATAGCGCCTTAACCTGCTCAAAGAGTTAATAGTTGGCCTCTACATCCACAAGCTTAGTTGTCGTAGCTGTTTTTAGACTTGATATGACACAGGAAGTGAAACACCGTCTATAAAGTACTTAACCTGCTTCTTTGAAAGCAAACAATTGTAAGTCATCAGTTTCAAGATCAATTTGAACCAGGAGCTATCGCCAGGCGAGGCGAGTAGATAGATTGGAACCAGGGGTCTGTATTGACGCTCTCACCATTATCTGTAACAAGATCTTGCAGAGTGGGGAGTGGCCTACGCCATGGACCCAGTCATTTGTCATCACTCTTTCAAAAACAGGTAACCTTCAGGAGTGTGAAAATTACCGCACCATCAGCCTCATCAGCCATCTCAGCAAGGTCCTCCTACAATTTATACTCAACAGGTTGAAACCCCAAGCTGAACAAATCATAGCTGAAGAACAAGCATGATTCAGGGCAGAGCGAAGTACCACTGAACAGATTTTCAAACTCAGAATAATCTGCGAGAAATACCTATAGAACCAACAACATCTGTATCATGTGTTCGTAGACTTCATGAAGGCGTTTGACCGAGTCTGGCATGCAGCTCTGTAGGCAACTATGAGAGTGTACAACATCAGCCCTAAAATTATTGAAGTCATCAAAAGCCTGTATGACAAGGCTTCCTCTGCAGTCCTCCATAACAGGGCCATCGGAAACTGGTTCAGAACACCAATCGGTGTGCGTCAAGAATGCCTATTCTCTCCAACACTCTTCAACATCTTCCTGGAGCGCATCATGTCAGATGCCCTTGCAGATTACGAAGACACGGTAAGCATAGGGGGAAGAGCAATATCCAACCTTCGTTTTGCAGGTAACATTGATGGATTGGCTGGAGAGGAACAAGAACTTGAACAACTGGTTCAGAGGCTTGACACCATCTCCAGAGCCTATGGAATGGAAATTAGTGCAGAGAACACCAAAATGATGACCAACAACACTAATGGCATCAAAACGGACATCAAAGTTCAAGACCAATCCCTCAACACAGTGCATAACTTCAAATATTTAGGAGCCATTGTATCAGACAATGGGTCCCGACAGGAAGTCCTCTCCAGGATCGCACAAACAACTGCTGCCCTGGCAAGATTGAAGCCCATTTGTAAAGACAGGTCCATCAGTCCACATTCCAAGGTAAGACTGCTGCGCTCCCTTGAAATCTCCATCTTCCTATACGCTTGCAAAACATGGACCCTCACAGAAGATCTACAACGAAGAATACAAAGCATGGAGATGAGGGGTTACAGAAGACTTCGGGGCATTTCTTAAAGCCAGCACATCACCAACGACGAAGTCCGACGGCCATCACACAAGCCATTGGTCAACACGATGACCTGCTCACAGTGGTAAAGAAACGGAAACTCCGATGGTATGGCCCCATCACCAGGTCATCAGGCCTTGCAAAGACCATCCTGCAAGACACAGTGCAATGAGGTAGAAGAAGAGGGAGACCGAAAAAGAGGTGGGGGGACAACATTCGAGAATGGACTGATTTGACACTAAGTGCAGCCATGAGGGTTGCTGAGGACAGAGAAAGATGGAGTACGCTGGTTAAACGATCATCTGTGGTGCCCCTACGACCTCTGAGTTACGGGATAGGATAGGATAGGATAGGATAGGGGTCTGTCACCACGCGAGGCGAGTACATAGATTGGAACTAGGGGTCTGTCACCATGCGAGGCGAGTAGATAGATTGGAAGTAAAAGTCTGTCACCATGTGAGGCGAGTATATAAATTGGAACAGGGGCCTGCCTCCACCCGAGGCGAGTAGACCGGGTGGGAACCAAGGGCCATCGCCACGTGAGACGAGTTTCCTACCTCGCAGCTAGCATAGCAGGACGATTAGCACGCTGGACACACTAGACTGATAAAATGCACATTCATATCAAATTGCAATGTTAGATTGTGTAGTCTTGAGTTTGTTTCATTAGTAGGAAAAGACATGTTAAAAAACATAGCACACAAGTATCCTGTGCTAGAAAGATTGCAAAAATCATAGATGAAAATTGAACTCATGGAGCACAAAATATGTAAATGATATTTATTGTACATGTCAGCAATCAATGTTTGTACACAATTTATTATTTGAATGTACATCATTATTACCATTATGTACAATAAATGATATTTTTGATAAATGACACCGTTAGTATCAATAATGTTTTATACAATAATACACTTATTGGATAAAATCGCATACATTGTCTTATATAGTAAAATAAGGACAATTGTTAGATATATATATATGTTTGTGAAAGTCTACAATCATTTTATCAATGAACAAACTGTAAATACAAGATCTGAATCTGAACACAGGTACATTGTCCACCTTGGTTATTGTAATGTGATCTGCCAGGTGTAGACAGACCTACGTACGTCCACTATGTATTTACAGTGCACGTGTCAACGATAGCGGTCAATCCTAGGACAATACCCCAACAGGGAAAGTAATGAAAGTTTAGCCTACACAGTAAGATGAATCAATATGGTGATTGTGATAATAATGGGGTCAGCGCTGACAGCGTGGTAGAGTATACTATTGGACAAACGATACTGTTTGTTGAGTGTAGAGGGACGGGGAGGAACGCGGCGAGGGAGTGGGTGAGTGTATGTGTGTGTGTGTGTGTGTGTGTGTGGGCGTGCGTGCGTGCGTGCGTTTGTGTGTGTGTGCGTGCTTACTCACTGACGTATCTATGAAGGGCCTGTCTGTCCAATTTGTACGGCATTGCGTACCGACATTTTTGGCGGGCCGTTACTCGAGTATAGTTATGACGATAACTGCATTATCGCCCTTGTGAGAAAAGCTGTCTAGACTTCTCAGGGTGTATCCATCTGAATTCAGGGGCGGGTGGAATGATGGATGGAGGGAGGGAGAGAGAGATGTATGTTTCGCATGTTTTGTTGGATAAATGAGAGAGAGAGAAGGAGGGAGAGGGGGGAGGGGGTGTTAACCTACGAAAGGATGTATTTTGTTGAACTTTGTCCTTTTATTAAACAAACAAACGATGAAACAGCAAATATGAAATTAGGCTCATATCATAGGGGAGGGGAGAGGGGTGGGGGGAGGGGAAGATGGGGGGATAGGAATACACAATATATACATAATGACAGCAAAAACGGCACTATATTACAAGACACAGCAGCCTCTAACTGCAAACAATAACATATACACTGAATAAAAAAGCAACAACAATGTTTAAACATAATTTTGTAGCCCCTCTTAAAAAAATAATAACTTTTTAAAAAAAAACACTCACAAGAACATTCGCATAAAGATGCAAGATAAACAAAAACAACTGTCATCAGGGAAATGACACCAAACAGTATTGAAACGTTTGAGGGAAAAAAACAAAACAACAACAATGCTGTACTACTTAAAAAGTGAACATTTTATTCCAATAAGACCATTTAAATTTATCAGTGTGCTCTTCGATTTTGAGTTCATTAGCTCATTTAATTTGAAGACATTTGGGCGATTCCTTAAATACTGTGGCAATAGGGAAGATCTGTTGTCTTTTAGAAAGGGATTAGTACAATTAAACAAATAATGGAATTCCTCACTTATTTCATTTAAATCACACAAAGAACACAACCTTTCTTCTCTCGGAATATTTATATATCTTTGAGTTTGTATGTTGTAACTATTTGTGCGCGTCTCTGTCAATGTGGAAGAGAGCGAGGGCGCGTGTGCGTATATGTGAATGTGCGTTCCTTGCTAGTAGTAGTAGTAGTAGTAGTAGTAGGGCGCGTGTGCGTATATGTGAATGTGCGTTCCTTGCTAGTAGTAGTAGTAGTAGTAGTAGTAGTAGTAGTAGTAGTAGTAGTAGTAGTAGTAGTAGTAGTAGTGGTAGTGGTAGTGGTAGTAGTCGTCGTCGTCGTCATCGTCGTCGTCGTCGTCGTCTGGGGAGACCATGGAGTTGAGCATCTAGGTATTGGTCCTGGTACAGGGTCTAGCGCGACTGGAAAAGCCGAGTGAGTGTGGCAGTCCCTCCCTAGTATTTACAATTATTCGGGTATGTGTGCGTATAATATGCGTGTTCGAGCGAACGCGCGTGTATGTATATGTGCAAATGTGTGTATGCGCGAATGAGTGTGCGTGTGTGTGTGGGTGGGTGTGTGTGCGGATGTGTGTGTGGGGGGGGGGAGCGCGCGTGCGCGTACGCATTCCTTTGCTGTTGTTGAAACCTTACCTAATGTGGTTGGTGTTATGTTCTGTGTGGTTGGTGTTATGTTCTGTGTGGTTGGTGTTATGTTCTGTGTGGTTGGTGTTATGTTCTGTGTGGTTGGTGTTATGTTCTGTGTGGTTGTAATCAGCTGGCTTTACCCCCTCTATCACTCCTCCCCCACGCCCATACAAATGAGCTCAATGTAGGACGACTGGGGATAAGGGACCTAGTGTAGTTGGCACTCGCACGTCTACGAATGAACGTCAACATTTTTAAAGTCTCTTCGATGGAATGTGTGCATGCAGAATACAGACTATAGGCCTAGGTTTGTACTCTCATTCCAAGGAGTATTTATTCATTTATGCAGTGTCTTGTTATTTCCAGAAACAGTTTCTTGAAATTGTTACAAATTTTACCACTGGCAGGCAATATTTCTAGACATGGGTATAACTCATTGTTATTGCGGCAAAGGGTGAGGGTTGGCAGCTCTCTCTCCCCTGTCTTGGTGACCAACACCGGTGCTCCGCAGGGCTGCGTGTTGTCACCAGTTCTCTTCACTACCTACACCGCCGACTGCCGCTCCACTGACCCACGCCGCAACATCCAGGTGAAGTTCGCCGATGATACGTCCCTCTCTGGGCTGGTGAACCCCGACGGCGACGAGCAGTGCTACAGGAGCGCGGTCGGCGAGCTGGTGGACTGGTGCGACCGCAACTTCCTGCACCTCAACGTCACTAAGACAGAGGAAATGATCATCGACTTCCGCCGACAATCACGTGACCACGAGCCACTGACCATCAAGGGCGAACCTGTGCGACGTGTCCACAGTTACAAGTATCTGGGGACCGTCATCGACGACAAGCTGGACTGGTCACCCAACGTCGACATCATCTGCAAGAAGGCCAGACAGCGACTAATCTTCCTCCGGAAGCTGAGGCAGTTCAGAGTAAACAACACCATCATGTTCCTCTTCTACCAGTCAGTCATCGAGAGTGTCGCCCTGTACAACCAGCTGTCATATTTCAGCTCCGCCAATGAGGGCGACACGGATCGTCTGGAAAAAATCGCCATCCAGGCCTCCCGGCTGATGGGGAGGGATGTGCAGTCGCTGGCTGGCGTCCACGAACGCGCTTCCATCACCAAGCTGCGTCGCATCCGCAACAACGAGGCGCATCCCCTGCATGACGCAGTCGCTGCCTGTGTCTCCCGGCGCAGCGAGGTGCGCTTCCTCTCTATGAAGTGTCGCACGACGCGCTTCAAGAATTCATACCTTCCAACAGCCATCCGACTGGCAAACGACACGCTCCAACGATAAGAATGCTCACTCTTGTAATAAAGGAGGCAATTTGCTTTCGTGCGTTATATCTGCTGCAAACAATTATATGAGAATGTGGTGTTCTTTTCTTACTCAACTTTGACCAGAGATTTTATCAATTAGTTAATTTGGTTGTATTGTTGTTCTTGTTATTATCATTATTCTTACTAATTAGTAATTTTGTTCCCCTAGATCACCATGAAGCCTGGTTTTGTACCCTTCCTGTTGTTATTATTTTTAGTTGTAGTAGTA
>CM072520.1:6598605-6611105 GCA_036898135.1 Oncomelania hupensis | reverse complement strand
TACAAGGACAGGACGGTGGTCCCTGTAGTCATTACAGTGTGGTTGTACTATAGTGCTGGACCTGTGGGTACAAGGACAGGGCGCTGGTCCCTGTAGTCATTACAGTGTGGTTGTACTATAGTGCTGGACCTGTAGTCATTACAGTGTGGTTGTACTATAGTGCTGGACCTATGGGTACAAGGACAGGACGGTGGTCCCTGTAGTCATTACAGTGTGGTTGTACATAGTGCTAGACTTATGGGTACAAGGACAGGACACTGGTCCCTGTAGTCATTACTGTGTGGTTGTACTATAGTGCTGGTCTTATGGGTACAAGGACAGGACGGTGGTCCCTGTAGTCATTACAGTGTGGTTGTACTATAGTGCTGGACCTGTGGGTACAAGGACAGGACACTGGTCCCTGTAGTCATTACAGTGTGGTTGTACTATAGTGCTGGACCTGTAGTCATTACAGTGTGGTTGTACTATAGTGCTGGACCTATGGGTACAAGGACAGGACGGTGGTCCCTGTAGTCATTACAGTGTGGTTGTACTATAGTGCTGGACCTATGGGTACAAGGACAGGACGGTGGTCCCTGTAGTCATTACAGTGTGGTTGTACTATAGTGCTGGACCTGTGGGTACAAGGACAGGGCGCTGGTCCCTGTAGTCATTACAGTGTGGTTGTACTATAGTGCTGGACCTGTAGTCATTACAGTGTGGTTGTACTATAGTGCTGGACCTATGGGTACAAGGACAGGACGGTGGTCCCTGTAGTCATTACAGTGTGGTTGTACTATAGTGCTAGACTTATGGGTACAAGGACAGGACACTGGTCCCTGTAGTCATTACTGTGTGGTTGTACTATAGTGCTGGTCTTATGGGTACAAGGACAGGACGGTGGTCCCTGTAGTCATTACAGTGTGGTTGTACTATAGTGCTGGACCTGTGGGTACAAGGACAGGACACTGGTCCCTGTAGTCATTACAGTGTGGTTGTACTATAGTGCTGGACCTGTAGTCATTACAGTGTGGTTGTACTATAGTGCTGGACCTGTACTCATTATAGTGTGGTTGTACTATAGTGCTGGACCTGTAGTCATTACAGTGTGGTTGTACTATATTGCTGGACCTGTGGGTTCAAGGACAGGACGCCGGTCCCTGTAGTCATTACAGTGTGGTTGTACTATAGTGCTGGACCTGTGGGTACAAGGACAGGCTGGTCCCTGTAGTCATTACAGTGTGGTTGTACTATAGTGCTGGACCTATGGGTACAAGGACAGTCCCTGTAGTCATTACAGTGTGGTTGTACTATAGTGCTGGACCTGTAGTCATTACAGTGTGGTTGTACTATAGTGCTGGACCTATGGGTACAAGGACAGGACGCTGGTCCCTGTAGTCATTACAGTGTAGTTGTACTATAGTGCTGGACCTGTAGTCATTACAGTGTGGTTGTACTATAGTGCTGGACCTGTAGTCATTACAGTGTGGTTGTACTATAGTGCTGGACCTGTAGTCATTACAGTGTGGTTGTACTATAGTGCTGGACCTATGGGTACAAGGACAGTCCCTGTAGTCATTACAGTGTGGTTGTACTATAGTGCTGGACCTGTAGTCATTACAGTGTGGTTGTACTATAGTGCTGGACCTATGGGTACAAGGACAGGACGGTGGTCCCTGTAGTCATTACAGTGTGGTTGTACTATAGTGCTAGACTTATGGGTACAAGGACAGGACACTGGTCCCTGTAGTCATTACTGTGTGGTTGTACTATAGTGCTGGTCTTATGGGTACAAGGACAGGACGGTGGTCCCTGTAGTCATTACAGTGTGGTTGTACTTTAGTGCTGGACCTGTGGGTACAAGGACAGGACACTGGTCCCTGTAGTCATTACAGTGTGGTTGTACTATAGTGCTGGACCTGTAGTCATTACATTGTGGTTGTACTATAGTGCTGGACCTGTAGTCATTATAGTGTGGTTGTACTATAGTGCTGGACCTGTAGTCATTACAGTGTGGTTGTACTATAGTGCTGGACCTGTGGGTTCAAGGACAGGACGCCGGTCCCTGTAGTCATTACAGTGTGGTTGTACTATAGTGCTGGACCTGTGGGTACAAGGACAGGCTGGTCCCTGTAGTCATTACAGTGTGGTTGTACTATAGTGCTGGACCTATGGGTACAAGGACAGTCCCTGTAGTCATTACAGTGTGGTTGTACTATAGTGCTGGACCTGTAGTCATTACAGTGTGGTTGTACTATAGTGCTGGACCTATGGGTACAAGGACAGGACGCTGGTCCCTGTAGTCATTACAGTGTGGTTGTACTATAGTGCTGGACCTGTAGTCATTACAGTGTGGTTGTACTATAGTGCTGGACCTGTAGTCATTACAGTGTGGTTGTACTATAGTGCTGGATCTGTAGTCATTACAGTGTGGTTGTACTATAGTGCTGGATCTGTAGTCATTACAGTGTGGTTGTACTATAGTGCTGGATCTGTAGTCATTACAGTGTGGTTGTACTATAGTGCTGGATCTGTAGTCATTACAGTGTGGTTGTACTATAGTGCTGGATCTGTAGTCATTACAGTGTGGTTGTACTATAGTGCTGGACCTGTAGTCATTACTGTGTGGTTGTACTATAGTGCTGGACCTGTAGTCATTACAGTGTGGTTGTACTATAGTGCTGGACCTATGGGTACAAGGACAGGACGCTGATCCGTGTAGTCATTACAGTGTGGTTGTACTATAGTGCTGGACCTGTGGGTACAAGGACAGGACGCTGGTCCCTGTAGTCATTACAGTGTGGTTGTACTATAGTGCTGGACCTGTGGGTACAAGGACAGGACGCTGGTCCCTGTAGTCATTACAGTGTGGTTGTACTATAGTGCTGGACCTGTGGGTACAAGGACAGGACGCTGGTCCCTGTAGTCATTACAGTGTGGTTGTACTATAGTGCTGGACCTGTAGTCATTACAGTGTGGTTGTACTATAGTGCTGGACCTGTGGGTACAAGGACAGGACGCTGGTCCCTGTAGTCATTACAGTGTGGTTGTACTATAGTGCTGGACCTGTAGTCATTACAGTGTGGTTGTACTATAGTGCTGGACCTATGGGTACAAGGACAGGACGCTGGTCCCTGTAGTCATTACAGTGTGGTTGTACTATAGTGCTGGACCTGTAGTCATTACAGTGTGGTTGTACTATAGTGCTGGACCTGTAGTCATTACAGTGTGGTTGTACTATAGTGCTGGACCTGTAGTCATTACAGTGTGGTTGTACTATAGTGCTGGACCTGTAGTCATTACAGTGTGGTTGTACTATAGTGCTGGACCTGTAGTCATTACAGTGTGGTTGTTCTATAGTGCTGGACCTGTAGTCATTACAGTGTGGTTGTACTATAGTGCTGGACCTGTAGTCATTACAGTGTGGTTGTACTATAGTGCTGGACCTATGGGTACAAGGACAGGACGCTGATCCCTGTAGTCATTACAGTGTGGTTGTACTATAGTGCTGGACCTGTAGTCATTACAGTGTGGTTGTACTATAGTGCTGGACCTATGGGTACAAGGACAGGACGCTGGTCCCTGTAGTCATTACAGTGTGGTTGTACTATAGTGCTGGACCTGTAGTCATTACAGTGTGGTTGTATTATAGTGCTGGACCTGTAGTCATTACAGTGTGGTTGTACTATAGTGCTGGACCTATGGGTACAAGGACAGGACGCTGATCCCTGTAGTCATTACAGTGTGGTTGTACTATAGTGCTGGACCTGTGGGGACAAGGACAGGACGGTGGTCCCTGTATTCATTACTGTGTGGTTGTACTATAGTGCTGGACCTGTAGTCATTACAGTGTGGTTGTACTATAGTGCTGGACCTGTAGTCATTACAGTGTGGTTGTACTATAGTGCTGGACCTATGGGTACAAGGACAGGACGCTGATCCCTGTAGTCATTACAGTGTGGTTGTACTATAGTGCTGGACCTGTGGGTACAAGGACAGGACGGTGGTCCCTGTAGTCATTACTGTGTGGTTGTACTATAGTGCTGGACCTGTAGTCATTACAGTGTGGTTGTACTATAGTGCTGGACCTGTGGTCATTACAGTGTGGTTGTACTATAGTGCTGGACCTGTAGTCATTACAGTGTGGTTGTACTATAGTGCTGGACCTATGGGTACAAGGACAGGACGGTGGTCCCTGTAGTCATTACAGTGTGGTTGTACTATAGTGCTGGACCTGTAGTCATTACGTTCTATAGTGCTGGACCTGTGGGTGACAAGGACAGCTGGTCCCTGTAGTCATTACAGTGTGGGTTGTACTATAGTGCTGGACCTGTAGTCATTACTGTGTGGTTGTTCTATAGTGCTGGACCTGTAGTCATTACAGTGTGGTTGTACTATAGTGCTGGACCTGTAGTCATTACAGTGTGGTTGTACTATAGTGCTAGGACCTATGGGGTACAAGGACAAGGCTGGTCCCTGTAGTCATTACAGTGTGGTTGTTCTAATAGTGCTGGACCTGTAGTCATTACAGTGTGGTTGTACTATAGTGCTGGGACCTGTGGGTACAAGGATAGGACGCTGTCCCTGTAGTCATTACAGTGTGGTTGTACTATAGTGCTGGTCTTAAGGGTACAAGGACATGGACGGTGGTTCCCTGTAGTCATTACAGTGTGGTTTGTACTAATAGTGGCTGGACCTGTAGTCATTACAGTGTGGTTGTACTATAGTGCTGGACCTGTGGGTACAAGACAGGCTGGTCCCTGTAGTCATTACAGTGGTGGTTGTACTATAGTGCTGGACCTGTAGTCATTACAGTGTGGTTGTACTATAGTGCTGGACCTGTAGTCATTACAGTGTGGTTGTACTATAGTGCTGGACCTGTAGTCATTACAGTGTGGTTGTACTATAGTGCTGGACCTGTAGTCATACAGTGTGGTTGTACTATAGTGCTGGACCTATGGGTACAAGGACAGGACACTGGTCCCTGTAGTCATTACAGTGTGGTTGTACTATAGTGCTGGACCTATTGGGTACAAGGCCAGGACGGTGGTCCCTGTAGTCATTACAGTGTGGTTGTACTATAGTGCTGGACCTGTGCGTACAAGGACAGGACGGTGGTCCCTGTAGTCATTACAGTGTGGTTGTACTATAGTGCTGGACCTGTGGGTACAAGGACAGGACGCTGGTCCCTGTAGTCATTACAGTGTGGTTGTACTATAGTGCTGGATCTGTGGGTACAAGGCCAGGCGGTGGTCCCTGTAGTCATTACAGTGTGGTTGTACTATAGTGCTGGATCTGTGGGTACAAGGACAGGCTGGTCCCTGTAGTCATTACAGTGTGGTTGTACTATAGTGCTGGATCTGTGGGTACAAGGACAGGACGCTGGGTCCCTGTAGTCATTACAGTGTGGTTGTACTATAGTGCTGGACCTGTAGTCATTACAGTGTGGTTGTACTATAGTGCTGGACCTGTAGTCATTACAGTGTGGTTGTACTATAGTGCTGGACCTGTAGTCATTACAGTGTGGTTGTACTATAGTGCTGGACCTGTAGTCATTACAGTGTGGTTGTACTATAGTGCTGGACCTGTAGTCATTACAGTGTGGTTGTACTATAGTGCTGGACCTGTAGTCATTACAGTGTGGTTGTACTATAGTGCTGGACCTATGGGTACAAGGACAGGACGCTGGTCCCTGTAGTCATTACAGTGTGGTTGTACTATAGTGCTGGACCTATGGGTACAAGGACAGTCCCTGTAGTCATTACAGTGTGGTTGTACTATAGTGCTGGACCTATGGGTACAAGGACAGGACGCTGATCCCTGTAGTCATTACAGTGTGGTTGTACTATAGTGCTGGACCTGTGGGTACAAGGACAGGACGGTGGTCCCTGTAGTCATTACTGTGTGGTTGTACTATAGTGCTGGACCTGTAGTCATTACAGTGTGGTTGTACTATAGTGCTGGACCTGTGGTCATTACAGTGTGGTTGTACTATAGTGCTGGATCTGTAGTCATTACAGTGTGGTTGTACTATAGTGCTGGACCTGTGGGTACAAGGACAGGACGCTGGTCCCTGTAGTCGTTACAGTGTGGTTGTACTATAGTGCTGGACCTGTAGTCATTACAGTGTGGTTGTACTATAGTGCTGGACCTATGGGTACAAGGACAGGACGCTGATCCCTGTAGTCATTACATTGTGGTTGTACTATAGTGCTGGACCTGTGGGTACAAGGACAGGACGGTGGTCCCTGTAGTCATTACTGTGTGGTTGTACTATAGTGCTGGACCTGTAGTCATTACAGTGTGGTTGTACTATAGTGCTGGACCTATGGGTACAAGGACAGGACGGTGGTCCCTGTAGTCATTACAGTGTGGTTGTACTATAGTGCTGGACCTGTAGTCATTACTGTGTGGTTGTTCTATAGTGCTGGACCTGTGGGTACAAGGACAGGCTGGTCCCTGTAGTCATTACAGTGTGGTTGTACTATAGTGCTGGACCTGTAGTCATTACTGTGTGGTTGTTCTATAGTGCTGGACCTGTAGTCATTACAGTGTGGTTGTACTATAGTGCTGGACCTGTAGTCATTACAGTGTGGTTGTACTATAGTGCTGGACCTATGGGTACAAGGACAGGCTGGTCCCTGTAGTCATTACAGTGTGGTTGTTCTATAGTGCTGGACCTGTAGTCATTACAGTGTGGTTGTACTATAGTGCTGGACCTGTGGGTACAAGGATAGGACGCTGGTCCCTGTAGTCATTACAGTGTGGTTGTACTATAGTGCTGGTCTTATGGGTACAAGGACAGGACGGTGGTCCCTGTAGTCATTACAGTGTGGTTGTACTATAGTGCTGGACCTGTAGTCATTACAGTGTGGTTGTACTATAGTGCTGGACCTGTGGGTACAAGGACAGGCTGGTCCCTGTAGTCATTACAGTGTGGTTGTACTATAGTGCTGGACCTGTAGTCATTACAGTGTGGTTGTACTATAGTGCTGGACCTGTAGTCATTACAGTGTGGTTGTACTATAGTGCTGGACCTGTAGTCATTACTGTGTGGTTGTACTATAGTGCTGGACCTGTAGTCATTACAGTGTGGTTGTACTATAGTGCTGGACCTATGGGTACAAGGACAGGACACTGGTCCCTGTAGTCATTACAGTGTGGTTGTACTATAGTGCTGGACCTATGGGTACAAGGCCAGGACGGTGGTCCCTGTAGTCATTACAGTGTGGTTGTACTATAGTGCTGGACCTGTGCGTACAAGGACAGGACGGTGGTCCCTGTAGTCATTACAGTGTGGTTGTACTATAGTGCTGGACCTGTGGGTACAAGGACAGGACGCTGGTCCCTGTAGTCATTACAGTGTGGTTGTACTATAGTGCTGGATCTGTGGGTACAAGGCCAGGACGGTGGTCCCTGTAGTCATTACAGTGTGGTTGTACTATAGTGCTGGATCTGTGGGTACAAGGACAGGCTGGTCCCTGTAGTCATTACAGTGTGGTTGTACTATAGTGCTGGATCTGTGGGTACAAGGACAGGACGCTGGTCCCTGTAGTCATTACAGTGTGGTTGTACTATAGTGCTGGACCTGTAGTCATTACAGTGTGGTTGTACTATAGTGCTGGACCTGTAGTCATTACAGTGTGGTTGTACTATAGTGCTGGACCTGTAGTCATTACAGTGTGGTTGTACTATAGTGCTGGACCTGTAGTCATTACAGTGTGGTTGTACTATAGTGCTGGACCTGTAGTCATTACAGTGTGGTTGTACTATAGTGCTGGACCTGTAGTCATTACAGTGTGGTTGTACTATAGTGCTGGACCTATGGGTACAAGGACAGGACGCTGGTCCCTGTAGTCATTACAGTGTGGTTGTACTATAGTGCTGGACCTATGGGTACAAGGACAGTCCCTGTAGTCATTACAGTGTGGTTGTACTATAGTGCTGGACCTATGGGTACAAGGACAGTCCCTGTAGTCATTACAGTGTGGTTGTACTATAGTGCTGGATCTGTGGGTACAAGGACAGGACGGTGGTCCCTGTAGTCATTACAGTGTGGTTGTACTATAGTGCTGGACCTGTAGTCATTACAGTGTGGTTGTACTATAGTGCTGGACCTATGGGTACAAGGACAGTCCCTGTAGTCATTACAGTGTGGTTGTACTATAGTGCTGGACCTATGGGTACAAGGACAGTCCCTGTAGTCATTACAGTGTGGTTGTACTATAGTGCTGGACCTATGGGTACAAGGACAGTCCCTGTAGTCATTACAGTGTGGTTGTACTATAGTGCTGGATCTGTGGGTACAAGGACAGGACGGTGGTCCCTGTAGTCATTACAGTGTGGTTGTACTATAGTGCTGGACCTGTAGTCATTACAGTGTGGTTGTACTATAGTGCTGGACCTATGGGTACAAGGACAGTCCCTGTAGTCATTACAGTGTGGTTGTACTATAGTGCTGGACCTATGGGTACAAGGACAGTCCCTGTAGTCATTACAGTGTGGTTGTACTATAGTGCTGGACCTATGGGTACAAGGACAGTCCCTGTAGTCATTACAGTGTGGTTGTACTATAGTGCTGGATCTGTGGGTACAAGGACAGGACGCTGGTCCCTGTAGTCATTACAGGACTGAGATAACCAACAGCTCGTAGGGTCTCGGTCTTCAGGCAACGCCCCTCACAGTCTCTAGGGTCATGTAACATGTTCCCTGGTTGTTTCTCTCCACCCTCACTCCTACTCTCCCTCTCTCTCTCTTTCTGTCTCTCTCTTTCTCTCAGACCACTGCTAATTCTACTACCTTTGTTAAATAAAGAATGATCTATCTTATTTTATCTCTCTACTCTCTCTCTCTTTCTCACCTCTCTCTTACTCTCTCTCCCTCCCATCCTTTTTCCCTCTGTCTCTCTAATGGAGTCAATTGTCATGAGATAAGTCAGTGGTAACGGGAGACCGCTGATAAAACCAATACCACTTGGTACCAGACTATCTGCTGCTCACTAAGCCATTGCCTCTTATTCTCCATCCCTTCTGCACCCTAGTCAGCCACTGATACTCTAGCAGACGTGTGTGTTACGTTCACTAACCTTTCTACTTGTATATGCCTGGTGAAAGCAAGACAATACTAGATACTCTGGTGTACACATTATTTTGTTCACCTTTAGCTGTTTTCTTTTGTATAGCGTCCTTTGGTAATACTAATAATAATACTAATACTAATACTAATAATAATAATAATAATAATATAATAATAATAATAATAATAATAATAATAATAATAATAATAATAATAATATTAATATTAATAATATTAATAATGATGATGATGATGATGATGATAATAATAGTAATAATAATAATAATAATAATAATAATGATAATAATGATAATAATGATGATGATGATGATGATGATGATGATGATGATGATGATGATGATGATGATGATGATGATGATGATGATGATGATGATGATGATAATAATAATAATAATAATAATAATAATAATAATAATAATAATAATAATCAGCAGCAGCAACAGCAACAGCATCATGGATGTTATACGCGCCTTATTCCTAAATCAGACTCAAAGAGCGGCGATCTGTAACCAACATACACGCTCACGTGTTACAGACACTCCCACACACACAACAAACACTCGTTCATCGCGGAAACATGTGATTTAAAGGCCAGACTCTATTAGAAGACGGAATGAAGATCGAATGCTATCTTTTCAAATTTTAGAAGACGTAATCCAATACCATTATTGAAGGATGGCACGTTAATATAGGTTCAACGACCACGTGTTCGGGACCAAGGCGAGCCACACTGTACTCGTGGATTTCGGCTGTGGCCAACAGCCTGGAGAGGATTGGGCCCCGCCAGGTCTTTCTTGCCCAAGACAACACCGTACAACGAAGAATACAAAGCATGAAGGTGCTACGAAAGACTTCTGGCATTTCCTATACCCAGCACATCACCAACGACGAAGACCATCACACAAGCCATTGGACAACACGATGACATAAACATGGTGAATAAACGGAAACTCCGATGGTATGTCTACGTCACCAGAGCATCAGGCCGTGCAAGGACCATCCTGCAAGGCACGGTGCAAGGAGGCAGAAGAAGAGGGAGACAGAAAATGAGGTGGGAGGACAACATTCGAGAATGGACTGGCTTGACACTGAGCGAAGCCATGAGGGTTGCTGAGGACAGAGAAAGATGGAGTGCGCTGGTTAAACGATCGTCTGTGGTGAGCCAACGACGCTCGTGTAACGGTATAGGATATAATAGGATAGGATAGGATAGGATAGGATAGGATAGGATAAGATAGGATAGGATAGGATAGGATAGGATAGGATAGGAAGAAAGGTGCCACGCTCTCCAAATCTTGTATTATGCTTTTTATTCATTTGTGTGTGTGTTTGTTATCATATTGTAAGGTCAATGTTTACATGCGATGCTCTCCTATACTATTTAATGTAAATTTTATGATGCAAATGTAAGTGTGTGTGTGTGTGTGAGGGTAATTATGAGTGGGATGAGTGTGAGAGTAGTTGTGAGTGCGATGAGTGTGAGGGTAGTTGTGATTGCGATGAGTGTGAGGGTAGTTATGTGTGAGGGTAGTTGTGAGTGCGTTGTGTGTGAGCGAGCGTGGGCGACAGTGTTTATGTGTGCGTATTGCATGTTTACATTTCATTCATTATGTATGTGACGTTGAAATGTCTGTACCTTATTTGAGCCGATGTTTTAACGCCTGTTATGTTTTTAGATTTTTTTTTTAAGATTTTAATGCTTTATTGTCCCTTTTTATCGGGAAATTCTGGGCCGCCTCCCCATGTGGAAGGCGTAGTCGCAGCCTGTGGCGCGCCCAAACCCAACCTACCTAACATTAGTTGTGATTTTTGAAATTTAGAAATTCTTTAAATTTTTGAAATATTTTGAAATTTTGCTGGGGGAGCAAACCGGAGTACCCGGAGAAAACCCCGAGACGTTGCCCGAGTCGAAAGTAAATAATATTCGGATAAACGTAACGCCCCGATGCAGGGTATAGTTACTTGTAAGGGGTCATACATATTTGTTGAATTGAATTGAATTGCCTTCAGGTTGTTTTGTTGTTGTTGTTGTTATTGTTGTTGTTGTTGTTGTTGTTAACTTTAATGGCGTCAATTTAAAGACGAGCGTTTGTGTACATTTTAGAGGCGTTCACTGCGTGATTACTTTGCTGGGACTGATGACCTTCATTTGCCACGAACGTCATCAGCCGTTTTCTTTTCCACTATGACTTAATTCTTCCGTTAATTCTGTACCTGTTGAACTTGTACTAAGCTTCTGTATGATGCTAGCCTCGCCTGCATAGTTTTGTCCAGTGCAGACCATCTTCTGCCTCCGCGCTACTCTGGGTAGCAGTGATTTTGAGTGGGAGTGACCGAGAGATTGCAGTGGCACGCAGCTCACGTCACTCTTTGTTCTGACTGACACGGGAAGACGGAGCGTGGAATGACGCCATGTTGACGCCATGTTCTCAACCAATGTTCCGCCATTTTGCAAGTCGGTCGTCCATTCGCCATTTTCTGTCCCTTTATATCTTGCAGCTTAATTTGGTGTTCTGTTCTGAGGACAGAGAAAGATGAGTACGCTGGATAAACGATCATCTGTGGTGCCCCAACGACCTTCGAGTTACGGGATAGGATAGGATAGGATAACTTGCTGTTAGCACTTTACATTGCCCGTGTTAGTGTAACTGTTAAGGTAAGTCCCCCGAACTTTCCGGTCGTTGGGGAGGGAAATGTTAAGGACCTCCCATTTTTCTAGGCGAGAAAAAACACAAAAACAAAAGTGTACAGAAAAAAAATTGAAACGATATTTTAAAAGGAGGTAAGAAAAATCATTACTAATAATAGGTGAGTCAAAATATTGGAGATTTAAATTACCCTGAATAGAGTTTGAAAGTAAAAGTAAATGCAATACCTTTGTAACATTTAGGTTTTTAACTTTAAAATTGAAATGCTGGGTTTGACAATTCAAGTTCGTCCTTAGTACTTATGCAGTATAATGTTCAACCTGTTTTATTTTCTTCGTTTCGCTGTGCTATTAATAACCCAAGACTTTCAGACAGCACGGCTGAGACTTGCCGAGTTCCTCTCACACGTCGAGAGCAAACGTAAGAGTGTTAACTAAGCAGTGGCATGAACACAAGGACAAGAACACAAGAACACAAGAGTTTCACAAAAGGCGCCATCTGGACGCAAGTTCAAAAAAATATTCCCGGATTTTGCTTTTGGGATTTCAGTCTTATTCTTCTATATGAATGGATCGAAAATTTGAATGAGGAAATGAATGAACTTGTTTTAATCGTTTTTTCATTTTTATCTCCTCACAAAATGGCGCAATTCAGGTTTCTTTTATTACAATACAATACAGTACAATACAATACAATACAATACAATACAGTACAATACAGTACAATACAATACAATACAGTACAATACAGTGCAATGCAATGCAGTGCAATGCAATG
>CM072520.1:6593605-6596105 GCA_036898135.1 Oncomelania hupensis | reverse complement strand
AAAGAAAAATAAATAATAAAATAAATTGGTCACTTCTTTTTGTAAATTCCAAAAAAAAATAAAATAAAATAAATAAATTTAAATTGCCATTTCTGTATCAGTGTGTGCCCAAGCACATCTATGTCACACATTTGAAGTGCGGATCTGTCTTACAAGGATATAATGAACGAAAAAAAAGAAATATTTACGTACGAGAGACCTAGTTTTGGGAGACTTAACTTGAACAGGTCAGCAAAAAATAGTCAACAAAACAAATATATAAAAAGTTTTACGCAATTTTTAATTACTGGTTCTTTGCTGTCGACATCATCAGCCACTCGAGTGCACTTGACCTGCATCCCAGAATGACAGTTGTGTGTGTGCGTGTGTGTGTGTGTGTGTGAATGGGTGGGTGGGTGGGTGTGTGTGTTGCCCCCTCCCCAATCCCGCCTCTCCCTCCCCCCGAGTGTGAATTGAAATCTATATGTTAAAATGTAGTGAACATTGACATTGATCAAATGTTGTTGTGGACATGTTCAGTAAATGATTGATCACCACCCCCATCCTCATTCTCTCCCCTGTTCCCACTCATTCAGTCAAAGAGCACTTGGATCTAGAGGGAAAGTCCTTAAATTAAAAAGCAAGCCCACAACTTGCCACTTGCTATCCAACCTCGGCTGTGTTTGCCGGATTTTAGTTTATTTTAGTTTATTATGTTGAGGAAGTGTTTAAGTGGGTTTTTTAAATGTATAAACTTTTGGTCTTTATTATTAAACTCTGATTTACAGATTGAACACACTTTTTAAAAAAAACTGCCACACTTCATTTTCCTCTCTCCCTCCTCACTCCACCCCCCCCCCTCTCTTTCTCTCTCTCCACCTCCCCACCTCCCACTGCTGCTATGATTCTGCTTTTTCGTGCATTGAATAAACATTGAGGTTTAACGCCTACACCCACCATTGGCGATATGGCAGACGGGAATAACCATCCCAGGGAAAGAGGGGTAGGGACCTGAATCAACACTGAACCACCAAAGCAATCATACTGCTAAAATGGACAGTGAAAATGGCCACATTTTATATCGCCCACCACGGGATTCGAACCTGGGTCATCGGTGTGCCAGGCGAACGCTCTACCACTTGAGCTACGGCGGTAGGTTGGTGCATTCTTATGCCCTTGCTGTAATTCTTCTTCTTCTTCTTCTTCTTCTTCTTCTTCTTCTTCTTCTTCTTCTTCTTCTTCTTCTTCTGCTCTTCCTTTTTGTTCTTTTTCTTCTCCTTCTACTTCTTCTTCTTCTAATGAAACAATTTGAACTTTGAATACATTTTGTAATTTCTTTTTTTGTTTCATTTTTTTCTCTCTTAAGTTCTTCCCCCTGTAATATTTGTTTTCTGTCTGTTTAGTTTTCTTTCTTTCTTTCCTAGATCCTTCATTTATACTTTTTTTTTTTTTTTTTTTATCTTTTTGTTTTTATTTGTTATCGTACTTTTGTTAATATTATCAAATCGCTCTATCCTGTTTAACCTTTTATAAAAGCTTGTTTATAAGTTTTTCCTTATTTTCTTCTCGTTATTTTGTTCTGTTCTATTTTCTTCCCTTGCGTAAGAAGCTATTTCTAAACTTGTTCTCCATTAATCAGTACTTACCCTATTGATTGTGGACATTATTTGGCCACAGAGAGGAGAGAGAAAGAGAGAGAGAGAGAGAGAGAGAGAGAGAGAGAGAGAGAGAGAGAAGGGGGAGGGGGGGGGGGGGATATATTTTCTCACCACTCTCCGCTATTTCAATAGGTTTAAGAAGCTTTTTCTTCACTTTTCCGCTCTTAACTTTAGATCTACCATATTCCTTATTGATATTATTTGGGCGGGGGGTAGGGACGTTCATTTTGCTGGATAGTTCGCTAGCTTCGCATGTGATGACTGGGAGCCCTGTGTCTGTGCTGATGGGTTTTTCCCTTGTGCGAGCATTGTGGCCGCGCGGCCTTTTCCACAGACTAGAAACCAATGGCGCCTGACAGGTGTGGGATCGATCCCGCCCCAGGCCGTAATGTTTTTTTCCAATATTAATTAGTTTCGACTCGAGCAACGTCTCGGGGGGTTTTCTCCGGGTACTCCGGTTTGCTCCCCCAGCAAAATGTCAAAAGCACGACTAATATTAGGTAGGTTCGGTTTGGGCGCGCCACTAGCTGCGTCTACGCCTTCCCCAAGGGAGAGGCGGTCCAGAATTTTCCGATAAAGGGGGACAAAATGTCAAAAAAGTCAAAGTTGTGGATAGCCTCCAGCACTTGGGATATCACAGTGACTACTGTGTGAGCCTATACATCTTTGGCCAATGCTTATTGTGTACCCATATGGCGCTTTTCCTGCTCAAGAGCTGCTCAAGGCGCTGTCCTACACAGGATCTAACTCAATCCGCCCGAGGCGCCCACTTGCAGCCTTAGGCGCATCGTTTGGCGCTCAGACAACTGAGCACGATCCTGGGAGCCTGGGAATGGGGGAGAAGAGTCCTAGGTCTAACTGGG